>JABXJD010000004.1:5692500-6162500 GCA_013375575.1 Percina caprodes | reverse complement strand
TGAAAGTTGTACTGTTATCTGTAAGGCTAATGTTCGTGAATAGCTTGTTTCTTTCAGATTTTTCAAGGATGACTTTACTTGTATTTGAACCATCACTATGTGATTGTAAAGTAGAATCACAGAGACACACAACCCGTTATCACCTTCAATTAAGTTTTTCGGTTACTACTAATAATCACCAGTTGTTTGCACCAAAAGGGATCCATTTGATAATTGTAGTGTAAATTGTCTCCTCACAGGTCCTCAATGCCCAGAAAGCCGGGTACAAGGCAGCCATTGTTCACAATGTGGACTCTGATGACTTAATCAGCATGGGATCCAATGATCGTAAGTCACCACCTCCTCTTTTTTTTCTGTCACACATAAGCATTAGGCCTGTTTGAGATGAGCCAGGTCGGCGCAGAATTGATCTCCAGCGATCGCCGCCCAACGCATTCTCTGACGTTTGGGCAACGATAACCTCACGAGATCAAGGCAGCCGGAGGTTTGAGACGCAGGCAGCGCAGTTGCTTTTCATTGACTGCAAGACCCAGGCGGACCCAGGGTATGCTGGGAAACGCCGGCCTCTCTGCAGATCTAACGGCTAATTGGTTCAGAATCGATTCAACATGATGACATTTCATAGAAGCATTTGACATTTTTATTGTTTTTTAATTGGAGGGATTTTAATTACAATTTGTCTGATTTAAAGGCTTATTCTGTACAGAACTTGTGTTGTTTGGCTGATAGTTACGTATAAAAGTCAGAGAGACTAAATCCGTTAAGATTACGGATGATCTACAGTGTGTTGTTAGTTAAAAGCAGATCGCATGTAGAGCATTTTGTCATAATAAAAACAACTGGAGACTGTGTACAAGCTGATGTATAGGTCTGATAACATTTTATTAAATCGGAATCGGACCTAACAGGATGTGAGTGTTTCTGTGACTTCCTGTTCATGAATCTGCCGATTACATTATTTCCCAAAGCTCAATTTGACATTTTTAAATAACTTGTTTTGACTGACCAATAGTTAATAACTCAATAGATATTATTATTTTTAATGACATAAGAGACTAAGAAAACCTGCAAATACTCGCGTGGAACCAGTGAGGTTTTTTGGGGTATCTTTTGCAAAAACAATTAGGATTAGGAACAAAGGATTAAGCAATTGTGACGATTATTTTTATTGGATCAACTAAATGACTAATTATATCAGCTATAGAATAAAAAACATCTCATGGCCTTCATTCGCAGATAGTTTCATTTGTTAAACAACCTTAAGCAAACTATCAGTTAATGAAGACAGATGTGGTTAAACCTCCAAGGAAAGGAAGTAAGAGGACCTATGTAAGGGGTAGGTTTTTTTTTGTCAAACCGTGACAATTTAAGAACATTCTTATAGTTTCTTAGTGTGCTACAAACAAGTCTTTCTAACAGGACTTTGAATTTTAAAGTCAGCTTGAAACGGATTCAGGCATTAATATACAGTCACGTGATGTATTTAGAGTTGTTTTTGTTTCCCTTTTTAGTGGATGTTATGAAGCAGATAGATATTCCCTCTATGTTTGTGAGCGAGGTGACTGCCACCTCTCTGAAAGAAGACTTTACGTATGACAAGGGGTAAGTCTAAACTCAAATCTAATTTTTCTGCCCATCAATATAAATAGAAGCAGTTTTTTCTTCTCAGGCTTTCAGTGTGACATTGTTGCTTTTTCACCTAAAACAGCTCTCCCATACGAGTTTGATCTAATAACTGTGTAGAGTAATGCCCTGTAATATATAAAGGCAAAGGATGTGTATTATGATTGTTTGTCACTGCTCCTGAGGTAGTAATGAAATGTCTGTCCGTCAGAGAAGCCCACAACATTAAAGTTCTCCATTTTTGTGTGTGTGCGTGCATGCTTGTCAGATACCATAATACATGAGTGTTATTCCTTAGTTTTTTGCAGTGGAATGAACACCAAACATGGTATTGGCAGAGTTTTGTCAGTGTGGACCAAGTTGGCTGTTACATATTTGACTGGTAGAGATATTTCTGCTGTAGAGGGAGTTCTGTGAAAAGAAGCAGACCCCACTAACTAATAGTGTGAAACAGCATTATGTTGCTAGAGGACCTTATATATGTCTCACTGCATTTTTTTCAACAGCAATGAAATAATACAATACATAATACAATGTTGCAGTTGAAATGATGAGCCGTAATGAAATGCTGCCTCTGTGTCTGTTTGTAAGCACATGCCAACACCTGACAATGGCTCTGCTTGTTTTCCTAGGGGACATGTAGTCCTCATGCCAGACTTCAGCCTGCCACTGGAATATTACCTGATCCCCTTTCTCATCATTGTGGGAATCTGCCTCATCCTCATCGTTGTTTTTATGGTAAATCTTCGTAGGAACTATAGAGCATATTTAAAGGCATATAGTTTCATTTTACCTAATTGTAGTTATATAAATTTGGTGATTGAACAGGGCTGATCCTGAGGACTCGCAACCACTCCTTTTTAAAATTTCTACTTTTTGGGCCGCCCTGGTAGCTTGCCTGGTTGAGAGAATGCTCCATGTACTAAGGTTCAGCCCTTACCGCAGAGCCTGTGCTCCAGTCTGAGTTCTTGGCAGCAAATGGCCAAGAACTCAGACTGGAGCACAGGCTCTCACCCCCCTCTCCCTTTTCCCACTCTTCAGCTTTTTTATGAAATAAAGGCCAAAAAAGCCACAAAAAAACACATTTCCACTGAATTACAAAAGGAAAACATTTTGAGTCTAGATTGGCTCTCCAGCCGGTACCAGATTGACATCTGGCATTCGATTTGGGCTCTGATGTGACATGAATCACAGTTACAGTTTTTCTAACTCAGCACCTGGACAAAAAAGATGTCTGTGTGTTTTGTGTACTGATTTTAAAAGGATTCTTTTTCCGTTCCTAGATCACCAAGTTTGTCCAGGATCGACACCGGGCTCGGAGGAGCCGCCTGCGCAAAGATCAGCTAAAGAAACTTCCCATCCATAAGTACAAAAAAGGTATGGAGGCACGCTCAAACATCTCCATTACCTCAGACTGTATAATTTAAATCGGTAAGTCATTTACAGTACACACTCTACCGGAAATACACATTGTGCATTTGACTGTAAATTTATGGCCGATTGTTTAGGTAGTAATTCAGTAGGAAAATGTTCATCTATTCTTTGTCAGCTGTATCCCGGCTAGGGTTGGGTACTGAAACCCAGTTCCACTATTGAACCGGTTTCTACGCAACCGGTAGGAATCGGCCCGATTCCACTTAATGCGTTGACTAAAATATTTTCCCTCCATTGCTCTGAAACGGACGTAAAAATATCACACTTTCTTTGTAGTCTACCGTTAGCTAGCTACCAGAAATGTAGGCATATTTTTTTTTAAAGATTATTTTTTGGGCTTTTCCGCCTTTAATTTTTGACAGGACAGTTAAGTGAGAAAGGGGAGAGAAGGGGAAAGACATGCAGGAAACCGTCACGAGTCGGATTCAAACCATGGACCTCTGTGTTGAGGCATAAACCTCTCAGTACATGTGCGCCTGCTATAGCACTGAACCAACCCGGCCACGAAAATGTAGGCTACTTTTAAATGCCATATTTTCCCTCTGGGCTCTGGTTAGCATACCAACTCAACATTTATTTTGTAGGTACTTGTTAATAGTGTAACTGTTATTATTGTTAACTTATTGTAGTTGTGAGTTAGGTTTACTTATTATATATTTAAGTACTTTAAAACATTATCTGTAAATTGCAGGAACGTCTATCTGTGTGTGTGCCAGAAAGCAGCGGAGGTTTGGCAGCTCAAATGTGAAATACACCTCAGACCCACAAAAATGTGCAAAGTAGCACTACCTTGGACTGTCTTTGACTTTGAATAAACAAACGACAATTCCCGAAATGACGTTTCAGAATCCCACACATGCAAAGCACAACCAGCTACAGACAACAAGCAGACAGAGCGGGATGCCCCTTGTAGGCAGGCTACCAGACACTGTTTTTGAGTCACACTGTTGTCCGTGTTTGTGGGCATAACCCTTTTCCGTGTCAACAAAAAGCCATTTGCCAACACTAAATATCAAACAAAAGCCAGACACTATATAGTATTAAGTTGCTGTGAGCTGTAGCGTACATTCACCACTTCTAAACAGAGGCACAACATTCGGGGAGATTACTTATTCCTTCACAGCGCGGTGCAATTCGACTAAATCTCAGTGCTAAACCGGGCAGACACAGCACTTTTCACCAGACTCACCCTGGGTTGGGTTAAGTAATTCTTCTGCTAACTAATAACATTACGGTTGCCAAAATACCTCTGCAAATCAAATCCCCTACTGTCAAGCCACTAAACTTGAATGGGAATTAACACCTCTGCTCAAATGTTAAATTCGTTAACGATCATACGACACAAGACAACACCGTCTCTCTCTCTTTCTTTCTCTCTCACACACACACACACACACACACACACACACACACACACACAGAGAGTCTGGTTCTGGTGTTTGATTAACACAGATATGTGCTGATTAGCTCTCATAACGGGCCGGGTGGGTAGCTCACTGCCATGAGTCTATGACACTAATGTCTGATTACTCCACATTGACATTGTGGTATTTTGTGATTACATTGTGAATCTGCAACATTCTCTGTCAGGTAAATAAGTAAGTTAGTAGTGGGGTATACAGGGTGTACAGGGAAATTACATATGAATTGGTTTGTGGTCTTTCTTTAAGTAATTTTGGGGTACAATTTGGTTTTGATGATTTCTACAAGCAGCAATATCACAGGCCAAGCAATCGGCCCGTTTCAAACAGGCACATTTTCAATGGGCACTGCACTAGTATTGTTAAAAATTTAAATAATTTTCAATAAAAAAAAAAAAAAAAAACTCTATGAAAGAGCCTTTTTTTAATGTCATTTTTCAGTTTTTTCAAGAATCGGTTTAGGAATCGGAATCGTTGTAAAAGTAGCTTTAAAATTTTAATCTTAAATATCCAAACAGTACCGCACCCTAATCCCGATTTTGAACTTTGACCTTAGAGTCTGTTGAGATGTAATTTCCTCTACCATGCTGGTCTTTCTCACATGATTTGGCCCAGAAGAGAGATGTCATCAATACATTACAACACTTTATTCCTCCCTGGAGCTCTGCACCTTGGAGCTAATCGGATTAATATGGACTTGATTTTTCCACAAAGCCCTCCGTGGCAGATTAGAGCTCCTCTCTGTTGTTACTGGACACATGACTGAAGGTTTGGAATGTAGTCTCAGTCATACCGGAGGCCTGACGGAGGATGAAAGTTAGGTGTATTCTGTTTTTTATTTTTATTTTTTTATTTTTTATCTCAGACGTGTTGAGAGGATGTACAGTATGTGCTGCTGGTATGTAAGGACAGTAAGATAGATAAGGTAAATACTATTGTGTGAATTTGAGCAGTTGAGTGAAAACTTTTGAAGTTTTCTTAGAGTTATGCCTCTGGCCTTCCCCTCTGTCTCGGTACAAGGGTCAGACAGGCTATAACAGGCAATAACATTGTTTTGTGATGCAAATCCGCTTTGTGCCATGGTAAAGTAAGTTTTGTCTGTGTATTTAGGGTTTTGTGCCGGCTATGTTTCCTCCGGCAGCTGTTTGGTGCAGACTAGAAAGCCTGTGACTACAAGCAACTGT
Source organism: Percina caprodes (assembly GCA_013375575.1). Classification (NCBI taxonomy): domain Eukaryota; kingdom Metazoa; phylum Chordata; class Actinopteri; order Perciformes; family Percidae; genus Percina; species Percina caprodes. The sequence continues at coordinate 6,156,838 of JABXJD010000004.1, read as the reverse complement.
GCAGGGGAACACCGGGGAGTTTTATAGACTACGGGTGGTGCATGATAAGTAGACCCCTTGCAAAGCTGCTAATTGAGGGGGTTATGAGTCAAGCTGCTCCTCCCCTCCTGTCAGAAACAGATGCGCGTGCACACACCAGCTAAAAGCAGCGTGTGTTACTCAGATAGATGTTTTTGTTACGTCAGGCTTTGTGGTTGGTGTGCTGTGGTGGCCGTGCCCACTCTGACTCAGGGTTTCCACCAGGCACCGCTACAGTCGACCTTGGCCGCTACAGGGAGTTCAGATGTCCAGGAAACTGCCTCCGGGGCGGCGTCTGCGCTCCCGTCAGCTGAGTCAGAGCGCTTGGCAATACAGGAAGGGGACACCAAATCTCTACCTAATCATCTTTTAAGCCCTGCACTAGAGCAAGGCTGGCTTGGCAATGATTTGAACATGGGAGGGCTGTAACAGTAGGCACACTGCCTCTGTTGTTTAATGCGGTTTATTGTTCAACAGTGTGAGAGTAAGACCTCTAGAAATGATAATTATTATTTGATATAGCACCTTTTACAGACACTCACAAAGTGCTTCACACAAAATACATTTTGTTAAAATACAGAAGGAACCAAAACAGAAACTAAACAAGCATACAAGCAAACATACAATACCAATGAAGATTGAAAGACTTAAAACCCCAAATTACAAACATGAGACACAAGCGAGTTGAAACAAGTGAGTCTTAAGCTGTTTTCTTAAAGCATCAACCGAGACAGCAGAACAGAAGGTAATAGGAAGGGCATTCCAAAGAGTCGGAGCTACTTAAAGGAACGGTCACCTTTAGTTTTCAAACAAGTGCGTGGGACCGCCAGTAGCCCCAGGTTAGAAGACCTGAGGGACCTGTTAGTAATGTACGGATGGAGCATGTCAGAGATATAAACAAGCGCCCGACCATGCAACGCTTTATATGTCAGAACAAGAACTTTGTAACGTGTAACTGTGCGTGCGTGCAGCACAGTGTTAGGTATGCCTAAAATTGCCCCTGGCCTCAGCTGCAACAGATAATGCTGAGCTTGGACTCTGGGGGCTTTGAGCAGACGCAGCCATAGTGAACAGAAACACTGTGATGCTGTGTTAGTATCTTTTAAAGCTGCAATCCACAGGATGCCTATCTGCTAATGAGTGTATCTGCCCACCAATCAAACCCATCAACTCTGCAAACACTTTGTCAGACATGCTTTTTTATTGAGTTGTTTTTTTTCCCCACATTGTTTTCACATATTTCTTGCTGCTGCTGTTGTTGAGCGTGTATTTCATTTATAACTTTAATACTTGCTGGCAATATTTTATTATTATTACAATTAGCCACCCAACAGTTCTTGTATAGATTTAGACCAGAGGTGGTGATGGTAGGCAATAGGCATTGGATAATGTAAGACCTGCATGGATGGAAAAGGGGGTGCGCAGGCTGAAATGAAAAGTAGCTAACACAAAGGCAGTCTGTGTGGATGGTGCACAATGCCTTAATGAAAACCATGGTACCCGTGTAATTCTTACACAATACCAGTCTGAGCAGCAGCATGTAAAATAAGATCTGTGTCAATGTACAGGATTATGTAATACCAGCTGCCACAGTTGTCAGCATACAGCACCGCTCTGCCATTAACTTGACTTACGCTTTGGTTTTATTGCAGAGCCTTGCGTCATCCCCACTTAGGCTGAAAGCCTGACGTTTGACAGTGAGTTTTGGCCCTCTGGGTGACGAGTTTCGCAAGCAACTGGCGTCTAGCAGACGTTAAAGCCAGAAACTGTGAACACACACCTTTAACTGCAGACAGGCTGAGGAAACTGAAGGGGAATGTTTTAGGCTTTTCATTAAAGAGGCTGGACTGTCCCGCTGACCCCTTACCTGCAGTGTGATCCCTCCCTCTAATGATGAGTCACTCCATCCCTCCACTTTGCGGCTTTCCACTTCCAAACCTGAGCCCGAGAGCCAAGCTCTCTAACACACACACACACACACACACACGCACGCACAAGAGAGCAGCTGCAGTGTCTCAGCCGTCGGTGTGTGAGGCATGTTGATGTCAGTACAGAGGAGCTCTCTCTGTCTCTTAGGTCACTGGTCTCAGTACCACCCCCCTAGTTGGCTCAACCAGTGGCGAACTGTGCAGAAGCAATTTTTTTTTTCTCTGTCACCCTCTCCTTCGTTCTCCCACTCACTCTTGCTCTGCTACGCACATTCACTGCTCATCTGAAGTTCAGTAGGACAACGTGGTTTCTCAGAGAGCCAGGAATGCTGACAGGCTGGCCTATTAATCAAAAAAGAGGGTGAAGAGCTGCACTGGCTCGCAAGTCCTTTTTGAAGATGTGCTACTGGCCCCAAAACGTCAATGTAAGGGATTCCCCGCATCTGAAAAGTGTACACATTGCCTAAACATGATGTTTTCTATTGGCCTCGAGAAATTCTTTGAAACTGACTTAACTCAAAACACAAAAAAAGTACACAATATATTAAGACTTGTTTCTATCACCTCTGCAAACACTTTGGTAGAAAAGGTTTTTTTTGTTGTTTTTTTTCACATATGTCCTGCTGTTGCTCAGCATGCATTTCATTTGCATTCGTTTTATAATTTGGTTTATTCTTTCTCAAAAAACATACTTTATTAATATTACATTCAGTCAACTGCCAGTTCTTTTTTTTTAACAATTACTGCTGTTGACACATGTACTGTACCTGTGAGACTCATGAAAGTGAATCTCAGCTTACATGTGCAGGTTGCAATAATGACATTACTAAAGTTTCGTGCACCTATTTATTTAGATTTATTTTTGTAGTGATGTTGCTGCATTGCCAGATCGCACCTATTAATTCAGGCAGTGTTATTCTAACCTTTAGAAACGGTGGCCAGAACTACAACAGTAAGACCCTAGTTAGTAAAAAAAACATTACTAATAATCTTTTACGGTGTTTGTAGTTCAGAAAGTCACTGAAGCTTTTGTGCGTCACTCAGAATAGTTCAGTAAAAGCCACCGTTCAGCATTTCCTGAGTGTATACTGGATCCATGCCTGCACAAACGTTCCTTCTCCCTCACCCCCGACTGTCCAGCACTGGTCTGGGAGAGTGAGGAAGAAAGGAAAAGATGGATGCTTGCTTTGGATTATGTAAAAAAAATAAAAAATGGAGAGAGAAGAAAAAGGAGAGGAAGAAACAGAGCTAAAGGTGTGAAGAGGAAAAGGGAGTAAAGTTAAAAACATTTCCTTGAGTTGAAGTTAATAACGCTCACAGAGAAAAGGAAGAGGAGGAGCGGGGGGGGGGGGTTGCCGGTCGATGTGACTCCCCATCCTTATACGGTCACATGCAGCCCTGGCACAGACACAGAGAGCCTAGTCGGGGAAAACATGCTCATTTAGAGCTTACATAAACACACCGACCCACAGCCCTGCTCCCCCCTCCCTCCAGCCCGGGCAGGGAAGAGGAAGGGAAGGAAAATGAGAAGAGCACTCAGGAATTTGAAAGGGAGTGCGTTGATAGATTCTTGAGCTTTTAGTCCACAGAAAGACTTTGCACCTCCTGCAACGTCAAGAAATGCAGCGCTGGCAGTTTAGCAGTTATTCTCCTTGCAGGATGAGGATTGGACGGGTGGGGGGTGGGACATATTTGGAAAAGTGACACAATTTAAAGAATTTAAGGAAATTAGACTCAGGAAGCAGCTGGGGTTACTAATTGTCTGACACGTCATGGACCCACAATGACCTTCAGGAAAATCATAAAAACAACCAATTTATCTTCTGTGCACCAATAATGACCTAAATATCCCAAACCTACGTCACTTGTCTTCTCACTTTTACCTACACAGTACAATATGATGGAATCTGAGATGAGCCATGCCACTACTGAAACTAATTACTGTTATTAGCACTCATTTCATGCTTTACTTTAAGTAACCGGCTCCTACAGTGGATTATTGTACTTATATGATGGTCACAAATCAAAAATATACTGCTTGAAAATTGGAAGTTTTAGGTTGGCATATTATTTATGAATTTACGTTACTACTAAGAATTGATGATTTACAACTTTTATGAATGGATAACTGTGGTGGGTCTGCCAGGGCAGAGCTGTACAGGTATTTGACAACAATGCATGCCCACCGGCCAATACGGAATTAGTATTATCAATGCTCAGTAAAGCACTTTTCTTACGATGTGTTCAGTCAGAAAATCAATGTCTGTTCTTTTTGACAAAGGGGACAACTATGATGTGTGCGCCATCTGCCTGGACGAATATGAAGAAGGTGATAAACTCCGAGTCCTGCCATGTTCTCATGGTGAGTCTGAACGCTTCTGCACTTTTGGGCTCATGACACACCAAGACAAACCCGCACAACTGATGAAATGCTTTGGGGTCAAATCTTACAATTGAAAACCTTTTTGGTTTATAAGATCCAAAGGTACATTTCCCTTCATGACATTGTCAACAAATCCCATGAAAATACCAAAACCAACAAGCTTATATGTGCTTGAAGTGCCCATATTATGCTCATTTCCAGGTTCATAATTGTATTTTGAGGTTGTACCATAATAGGTTTACATGGATTCATTTTCAAAAAACACCATATTTTTGTTGTACTGCACATTGCTGCAGATCCTGTTTTCACCCTGTGTGTTTAGGTCTCTGTTTTAGCTACAGAGTGAGACATCTCACTTCTATACTATCTTTTTTGGGAGTTGAACATGCGCAGTAGCTAGGTAAGATCCCATCAGCTAGATAACTCTTTCTCCAACTTTGGTCAGACTTCTTCTGAACAAGGGCCACTTGTGAAATACCTGCAGAACAGGGACATGGAAGTAGTTCTTTTGTAGATTATGGTGACCTAGTGTGTGTTGTAGCAGTGTTTTGCCATTGAGAACGAGCTAGCATGCTAGCGCTAGCATGCTACAGTTAGCCAACGTCGTCTCGGCTAGTGACGTAGAAAGATGTGGAGATTTTTGACCAGCTCACCCAGAGACTGAAGGCAGAGGACATTCAGAAACCGTATCTCACTCAAAACAGCATGGATAGTTTTTTTCTTCAAGTATGTGTGTGGAAACACCAGAGACGAAAAATAACACCCCAGGAAAAGTGATATTTTTCATACTATGTGCACTTTACGACCCACATCTTTCAAAACTGGTCACTGATTTGTATTTTTTAGTTTAGGGGAAAAAAACTTTTGAAGTTGTTAACAAACTCAAACAGGCGTGCACAGTGAATTTCTTGGGGACTATTTTCAGGCACAGATGGTATGTTTATGATACACTGAAAATAAACTACAGTGCTCATGTGGTACAGAGAAATAAGCTATCAGGCTTTGGCTACTCAGGCAATATTTTGTAGTCAGAAAAATTGACTGTTTTGATCTTCTCGTTGGATTTGTTGAAAATAAAATAAAAATTAAAAAAATATGACCAGACTTGCCCTTTAAGTACAAGAAAATGACATGGGGTATTTTCCCGCTTAAACAGGTTGTTAAATTACTGTTCAATCACAATATGAACAACCTTTTCTGCTTATTGTGCCTTTGTCTGTAGCCTACCACAGTAAGTGCGTGGACCCCTGGCTGACCAAGACTAAGAAGACATGTCCGGTGTGCAAGCAGAAAGTGGTCCCCTCGCATGGCGACTCTGACTCCGATTCAGAGGAGGGGGAGAGCGGCCCTGAAGAGAACGAGGAGGTGTCGGAGAGTACCCCTCTGCTGCGCTCGCTGGCCTCCACCAGCGCCCACTCATTCGGCACCATGTCAGGAGCGTCGCGCTCCGAGCAGGACCAGGAGTCCTCGGACTACGAGGACGACGAGCTGGACAGCAGCGACAGCGAGGAAGAGGTCACCGTAGAAACTGTGGTGGTGCAGATGCAGCAGCCCTGCTCTGAAGGCCACGAGCACGACTTGCCCCAAGCTTGACAGATTGGCTGGCCGAGCCCCCCACCCCCCACCAACCCAACCCTTCAAGCTGCAGAGACTTTTTTGTTGGGGGTCACGCAAACAAATTTTCTCTCACTGCTTACAAGACATTGTAATGTCTACAAGTTCAAATACAAATCTTAAGTTTCATTTTTAACATGATTATTACAGAGAACGTGATATTTCCAACTGCGTGACAGGAAGTCAGTAAGCAAATCTGAGGGGCCGCTTGGCAGATTTGACAGGACCGGTGACACTGATGTACAGTGGAGTTTTATACTGTACTCATAAAAAAGATGCTACACAAATAAGTGGAAAAGTCACATAAGATCACCCTTGTTCAGTAAAACTGTGTATAAAAGTATAGATCACAATAAGTTACGTTTTTATCTTTATCTTCTATCCTACATGTTTCAGATGGGAAAGTTTCATTATTGTACATAAATGTTCAAGTTACACTGACACTCCTTCAACCGCTTCGCAGCATCCTTTTTGTAAAAAAAATTGACTTAACATTCAGCAAGTATAGAAACATTTAAAGCCACAGCAATGTGGTTTTGCCAATTTATTTCTAGCCTTCTAGGTGCTCCTGTTTGGTGCCAGTTTGTTACAATCCACACTAAAAGAAACTGAAGCCAAAGCAGTTTGAGAAACCCATTAGAAGAAAAGATGCAAGGTTGCATTGTGTGTGTGTGTGTGTGCGCGCGCATACAGTGTGGAGGAACTCTATTGGACACTATGTCCGCTGCGCTGCCTGTGGTATTCTTCTTGTGGCTGCTCCAGACCTATCACTCCATTAAACACAAGCAGTTTATTGGTCAATAGGCCTTGTAATACACATTTAACTGACCTTATCTCATTTAATAAACAGTTTGTAGTAAATGTGCTTTTTTTTCCATAACATGGCATGTTTTTTTTGTTCATGAAACCTGTTGCCTTTTTCAGTTGATGCTTTTTGTCTCGTTAGTGTTTTCCTGCTCATGTATGTCTGTTCTCAATATGAATTCACTTCAATAAAAGTAAAATGACACTTTACAAGTAAACTTTTCATGTTCAGTAAGTACAATTTATTCCGGATGTACATTAATAATACACAAATTACTTCACTTTTTGTTACCATTGCAAGAAAGGGCATTTGTGCTGCATTTACAGTGGGGAGAACAAGTATTTTATCCACTGCCAATTTTGCAGGTTTTCCTACTTACAAAGCATGTAAAGGTCTGTAATTTTTATCATAGGTACACTTAAACTGTGAGACGGAATCCAGTTGTATGATTTTTAAATAATTAATTTGCATTTTATTGCATGACATAAGTATTTGATCACTACCAACCAGTAAGAATTCAGCCTCTCACAGACCTGTTTTTCTTTAAGAACCCCTCCTGTGTCATGCAATTAAATGCAAATAAAAAAAAAATCATACAATGTGATTTTCTTGATTTAGATTCCGTCTCTCACAGTTGAAGTGTACCTATGATAAAAACTACAGACCTCTACATGCTGTGCAAGTAGCAAAATCAGCAGCGTATCAAGTACTTGTTCTCCCCACTCTACGTGTTGTCGGATAAGTCGGAAATAAGAGTTCTAGTAAACTTGTTAAATGTAATAAGCTGATTATCTGATACAAACCTGCTTATTTAAGTCTGGTATGGCTTATTGGCAAGTGGAAAGTTTGGGGCCTCTTCACTCATTACTATTTCTCAGGTAAGAGATCAATTTTAACTGAAGTGTGTGCTGATAAAGTGCTGACCCTGAATCACATTCTCCCTGATGAGTCTTGTGTTGTTGCATGTCATTCCACATCTCTATTTTAATTTCATAAAAGGTGTAAAACACCTGAAAATGTAATTAAAAAATGAAGACTTAAGTGAAAAGTCCACCAGTTGACAGAACCATGTTGTACTCAAATTTCTGGAATTTAACATTTTATCTTTAATTTGTTGGAAGGCATAAACCATTTCAGGAAAAGACTTGTATTTAGGACAGAGACAGTCTTTATACTAAGGTAACCGGCAGTAACATAAGTGTGGTATCTATTTTCTCATATTTATTTAGCAAGAAGGTAAATAAGTTTTATTTCCCCAAAATGTTTACATATTCCATTAAAAGATGGAATAATCTTCAGTGTGATATAAAAAAAGCAAACATTTATCTGGTTGGAATAAATTTATTTGATCTGTCTGTAAACAAGGTGATAAATCAATTTATGGCATTTCATGGTTTTATGCATATGAAATCAGATGCATTAAAGAGACTGTATCCCAGATGTAAGAAAAAAAAGGTGAGAAATAAAAGGAAATGAACATAAATCAGCAAACAGGACTTGAAACTGTTTTTTATGAGTACACATATCCCACAAGGCCTAAACAGTGGAGCTGTAGCTAAAAAGAAAAAGTGCCAATGAATGACTCTTTAGTGGATAGTGTGTAAATTCCATCTTACAACAGATCTCTACATTATGGCACAGGATACACAGGTTCTGCAGTTAAATTTCAACATGACAACCATTAGCGTCTTTGTTCCAACCAATCCCATCTACCGTTGAGTGTCATTTGGACGTTACAGTTAGCAGTACTGAGCATGGACAGCACGTGTGATCACCCAGAGCTCCACTGACTAGAGTAAAAGGCAATTCATTCCACAGTTTTGTAGTTCAACACAGCATGGGTTTGTACAAATGCGGTTGGTTTTTAATAAAGAAAAAAAAATAATGAAGTGATAATTTTCTACATCAACTCCCACCCTTACCTCCCCTGTAGCTTTATATTTTAACCATTGAGGCATTGTCTCGTGTTTCCTTCATCAGAAAAAGAGTTAGCGGTCATCCTTCACATGATTTAGAGCTATTGTATAAACACTCGACCTTTGACTACACTTGGTCCTATTTAAAAAAAAAGAAAGAAAAAAAAAAGAAAGAAAAAAAAAAGAAAAATAATTCAAAACTGGACAAGCTCCAGATGGTTATATGCTGGGATATCTACTGTCCGAAAATGGCAGCCTTTCAAAAAAAAAAAAATATATATATTACAGGAGATGGCAAACAAAAACAGTATTAAGTGCCTGAGCCATTGTTACTGTGGAATGTCCATGGGGTTTTCATGTAGCCGGGGAGGAGAGGCTACCAGCATCTGGACAACACCGACGCTTGCAAACCAGCTCATGATCATCATCTGAGCTGATCTAGGCGCCGCCCCCCACACTTTACCCTTTTATAAAATGTATTCAGGACAGAGCAGTGGATCTGAAAGGAAAGGGTTTAGGGGACTGGTTGGATGGTGTCAAGCGTTTGATGAAGATGAGTCTCCTGTGAGGTTTGTAGTGTCGCCTGCTTTGAGCAAACAGGATGGGGAAACAGCGAAAGAGGAGGAACTGAACATTTGGCAGGAGGAAGTGTGGAGGAGGGGGGGGACAGTGGTGGGTGTGAGAGGTCAAGGGCATTGACAGATATGCACACTGTCTCCCCTCCCGGACATGACGGGGGGAAATTAAAGAGGAAGACATGACGAACTTGGTAACCGCTTAAGTGCGCCAAAGGCGTCGGCTGCTTGTGGAGGGGTGTGGAAGATTGAGTTTGGGCGGGATTAAGTAATGGGCACCATAAGAGAAAAGAAACGTCTACTTCAAATTGACACTATAGCGTTTGTCCCGAGTGTTTGGCCAGACTATTTCGTTTGTCTTGGTTAATCACAGATTTGTCACAACATCCTGTAAGCAACATGCTCCTCATTGCTAGGGATCAACTTATAGTGCTTAAGGGGGTTAGAGTACACAGCACAAAGTGCGTTCAGGATAGCTGGGAGGATAACAAAATATGGGATAACAAAAGGGGAGGAGAGAAGGCAGAAAAAGGAAGTAACTACAAACTAGGACAAGAAGTAGTGTGAAATGCAACAGGGTGGCAAGGGTGAGCTGCTAGGTGGCTGGGTACAGGCTGCTTTAGTATCCGGACTTCCTCAGGTATTCAGCCATCATAAATGCTTTCTTGTTGAGCTGTCCTCCGTGGACACCTTCCTTCCCCATGACAAAAACCAATGCTGGAGTACACAAAAGGAAAAACAAAATAAATGAACAGACATGGTGATAGCAGGACTGGAAAATAACACTTTGACACCTTGCTAAGTGTGGGGCTACATTGTTGATGACAGAGCCTGAACCCTGCAATTTGGTTTAATGGGACTGTTGGGGGAATATGGGCTTGACAGTAATTTGTTGAATTTTTTTGGTCCGTTTCTCAAAGTTTTATGCTTTTTGTTTTCCTTTTTGTTAGTTTTCTCTCTCCCTCAACTACATCACATAAGCTACGTTAGACTACACTAAAACCCTGAATCCCTCAAGTATTTTGCCATTGAGTATGCCTTCTTATTCAATCCGCCTCCATGGACCCCTTCTTTGCCCATTACCAAGACCAAGACTGAAAGAAAAGAGACAGAAGGGGCATTAAGAGAAGGTGTGGAGATCACAGTGAAAAGAGAAGAGCACAGAGCCAAAAGCAGCAGGCAGACACGACAGCTACAGAGGACGACAATGGCACAAAAACCACAGCGGCGCTTTGGTCTGAAAGCTGGATCGAACCTAAACATTCATTTTCTCATCAGTGCTGCTGGTGGTGAGACACGACATCACACACTACAATTGGGAAGACAAGAGTGAGTACAGCAGGAGAGTAAATATGAAGGATGCATGCAAAGCGGTTTGCCTGATTACTTAATCATCAAGTCTGTAGACCGAAAGAGGCTCAGAACCGTAGTTTTGACTTCCCTTTAACATCCACCTACTTCCACTTAAAACAGTGTTCGATCAGTCACTTTAACTACTGATTTTATTAAAAAAAAATATAATGATCTTCCACATCATGTTTTGGCCTCATAGTAAGAATCCAAACCAAGTGATAATTACACACATTTGGTAAAGGATAGGTAACATTGCATCCTAATTCTTTTGAAAACTTGAACCAAAAGCCGTCATGCATTGAGTGTACTGTTTGAATGTATCATTTTCTTTAATACATAAGTTATGGTAGGGCATAATATGTTATTAATGTCTTAACTCATCTGAAAAACAAATTTTCCATTTAAGTCACATCTTGTTTGAATCAGAACAGATAATCATCTCAAAAAAAATTAAAAAAAATAAAGCAATGGCCAGAGTGTGAATCATTTCACCATTTTGAATAGATAAGTGACCAGTATTGTTTAAAAACTGGTACTATTGGTGTTCCATATCCCTGTTTGTACTTGAGTTTCCTGCACTCCACTTGAAACTAGTCTTTGTTTCATCTGTAATCAATAAACACCATGCCAGCAGCAAAGACTAGGAAAGTGAATCTTCTACTGGATACTAACAACCATGACTAAGGCAGCACACATGCAGATACAGCAGCATGCTTGTGATACCTCTCCTCAATACATGTAAGAGCCCTGAAGTGCCTGAATGAGTATTTGACCAGAAACAAGTGAAAGCACACGAGCAGGGGGAACAGATTCATACTTTAGAGGGAGGAGTGTGTTAACCAGGAAAGAGGAAGATGCATGCTGTTTTTAGTAAATCCTGGCCCAAAGAGTTAGCCCAGCATGTGGAGAATGGGAACAGGTTAGTCTCACCTGTAAGTTTTAGTAGTGTCTGTGAACAGTGGGGAGGACAGGGTATTGGGGCCCATGAGACCTGGCACAACTCTTAGGCAAGCCCCTAAACAAGGACTTAACTTGACTTCAGTTTGTATCATAAAAGAAAATCGGTAACAATGTGGGAAACGTAGCGTTGCTAATGTAAAGCACTGTTGCATCCAAAATGTCACATGGCATTTAAAACCGTTGGTTGTAAAAGCTGAAGGTCTATGGTTTTAGACTTCATTTTTTGCACCAGAATTTTATATATAAAAAAATGAATGTTCAATTATGTTATTATACACGTTTGCTTTAAGCATTTCAATTAAAAACACAAGTATTCAAAAATCTGAGTGAGTTGTGACAGCTCTTCTGGTTGACAAGCATCTAGCTTGTGGAAGTTACAGCCAACTCAACTTTACTGAAATCAATGGATGGATTAGAATTTCATCTACTTTAATTGCACAACCTTTACCACAAAGTAAGGATACAATGGAATTATGTGCTAAGTTTTATCATAGATCTTGTAATACATGGTACTTCAGTGTAAATCTGGACTAATCAGTGAGGAGAAATGACAATATTGTACTAGCTGCAGTGTGTCATCCACATCCATGTGCGTTCATAAACATGCGAGCAGACTGGTTTAAATATATAGATATTTATTTTGGTGTGTTTATATGCTCTAAGATGTTCAGTCAGAATATACCACATCAGCATTAAAGTCTTCTAGCCACATGCTAAGGAATGCAACAGTATTCCTCTGCTCATGTGTACTTGCGTAATACTCTATGACTACTATCGGAGTGCTCACAATGGCACAGTAACATGGACCTACAGTCCAGTTGTGAAAGCCTGTCCAAACTTTTGACTGGTACTGTATGTTTGAGTTACTGAAGATGTTCTTGTTATTTGGTTATAAGTGTCTAGCTATTTAAAATTAAGTCATACTATAATCAAGTCCTAGCTTTGCTTTAGACTGGTACTTCAGAAAATATTTGAAGATAGGCAATGCTTTTATAGGATTGGCTCATTTTAAAATGTACAACTTTCACACTAGATATTAACTGCATCTATCAGACTGAATCGCATCTCATCAAATCACACTGAATCAATTAAACATAAAATTGAGTTGTTAATATATTGTCCCTGTATTGTATCATAACCTATGTATCTAGATATGCATTTGATCGTCTGATAATGCAGAGATGCACACGCCTACACCATACATACACATAAACCTAATATACCAAAGAGGGGAAACTGCAAGAAACATGTAATTAATTTAGAACTGTTATTAGTAAATCTGTAAGATGTTTAGTTTTCCTTACCAATGTTAATATACATCATCGAAATTATATTAAACTGCAATACAGCTATAATTGACGGAACTATTAACATGGACGAGGGCCACAATTTAAAGTGCTCATATTATGCTCTTTTTCAGGTTCATAAAATAGTATTTAGGAGATTGTACTAGAACATGTTTACGTGGTTTAATTAAAAAATAAATATTTTATTGTACTGCACATCGCTGCAGCTCCTCTTCACCCTGTGTTAGCTCTCCGTTTTATCTATGGAGTGAGGCACCTTTGTTGGGAGTCGCACATGCACAATACTTAGGTAAGCTCTGCTTGCCAGTCAGAAGCAAAGTATGAGGGCGTGCCACACTAGCAGCTAGGCGAGCATTATAACGTGTTACAAAGTAACGCACGTTTGGCGAGGAAGTAATTGCTGGACTACAATAGAGCCGTTAGGAGCAGTTTGTGAACAGCATTTTCTGTTGGAAAGGGTAAGTCCCTTTGGGGTGGACTTTGGGCTTTTCCCCTTTGTAAACCTATAACGTGCACCAATAAATATAACAAAAAGGAAAGGGGAAAAAGCCAAAAAGCATAATACGAGCACTTATTGACCCAGTTAACCACTGATATGAACTTGCCCCTTAGCTCTAAAACCAAACATTTCCTAGAGATTCTAATCAAATGACAGTCTCCTCACAAGACATTTAAACACCTGTGTATATCATATATTGAGGAAAGGTGCATTCAAGATCTATCCCACATGCACAGACAACAAATTTATAAATGTAGCTAAACTAATGTCACTACATCAAAGCAGGCTACACTGTCACTGCAGCTCTAAAATGTTTTACACTGGATGTAGTGCTCACCTTTGCCGGCTTTGCCTACAGAAATGTTGTATGTTGGTTCTCCGCCTTGACTCTTTGTCCGGATGTCCATTGTCCAGTCGCCGTCAAGTAGGAGGCTGTCTCTGATTACGGAGCACTTTTTATTGCCTAAGGTCATCCCACTGGTGAAGAATGCCATCCGGTCCTTTCCTATTAACACGTCGATTTCTTCAGGCTGGGGGGGGGGAAGAGACACAAATCAAGAATGTCAGGTACATTCAGGCAGACTTTTCTTTTTTACTTTGGGTTGATTTATGGGCATTTTTAATTGCCCTTATTTGAACATATCTCTGCGTAATTGCACCAGTCAGGGCTCAACATTTACTTTTAAGTGGCATCTGTTTTTGGTAGCCGAAAGCAAAAATATACGATTGCCATTTTAGTCCTTATATTTTGAGTAATTAAGATACCGTGCAGATACAAATCCTAATATTGAAAATCTGACAAGACCCAAAAATTCTACAGTATGTATTTCAGTGTGTGCGGGATTTAAATTAAAACTGTGCTCACCAGAAAGACGCAGCTTCTGCAGCTTTTCAAAAAGTCAGGGCAATGCCGATAGTGTTTGCAACGTGGTTAAACTTCTATGTACCAGATAGTTTCATATGGGGTCTGAGTATAGAATATGCACCAACAGTGGTCTAATTAGAAAAATTTGAATGATTAAATCTTTGATTACAATATACCTTGAAGTCTCATTCATATAATCAAATCTAATTCAAGATGAGAAGTTAACTACATTTGAGTTAGAAAGGATATCTTAGTGTTAAACGCAGCAAGGGACAGCTTCTGAAACTGGCCAGGATGGTAAGTACAGGAAGGATGAATTTTAATTAAACTGGGCTGCACTGTTCATGATTAAGGGCCCAGGTTATCATTCAACTGGTTAATTACTGAGGATTTTTGCAGTTTAAATTTGACAAACCAGTCTTAATTTACCAAAAATACTTCAAACATAAAATCGCATGCCATTTGTTGTCTTAGCCATCTACCAATTCACCTATAACAGAATGTCACATCAATTTATAAAAAAAAAAAAAAAAACGTGCCAAGTTGATAAATACAGTAGTTTGTACTTAGTATAAAGAAAGTATATCCAGCCCACAACAGATGCAAAAAGTGCATGGACTGTTTTCAGACACAGCTGACTGGAGTCCTGAAATCTCAGAGGCCCACTACAGCTGACAGAAGCATAATGCTGTGAAATCTGTTATAAATAATTCCACTTTTTGTGACTACTATTGCTTACATGTGCAAACACATCATGGCACTGTAGCTATTAACACGTGTATTAAACCGCGTTTATTCTTTGAACCATTATGCAGAACAAAAAGGCGTCGCCTCTAACTCCAGAACTGCACAGTCATGGCACACACGAAACTCTGAATGAAGAAAACTAAAAACTCAAAAGGATTTCTACTGGCTCGGACAACGTTAGCATCGTGGCTAGCTAGATTCCTGTTTGGACCCGGGCAGCTTATTACATGCACCGCCTTTCCCCATTGAGAGTTTCACACTGTTTCGCAAACTTGTACTGCACTTTTACATATTCTGGTTTAAGTTAGCTTTCTGCATTCATACAGCGGATTCTGTCAAGCAAATCACCGCTAGTACAGGCTGGCTAGCGGTGGTAGCAAGCTGCAAAGCAGGCCATTAGGCAGCTCTAGCTTTACATGAGCCTTTTCACACAAGGAAACGCGATAATGTCAATTTGTTCAATTAGAGCCTTCAAAAGAAGGTCACCCTGCCCCGTTTACCCGAGCCACACACTCGTTCATAGTTCACTTGTCTATGGCATGGGTTATAATTTCATAGCCAACATGCTCGTAAAGACGATGAAACATTTGTCCCACTGAGTCACTATGCATACACCTAACATTACAAGTATTTAAAATTCACTAATAATGTATTTAGCAGACAAAATGGAGGCTCATGGAAGCACCGGAGAGAACTGTTTAGCCAAGTTATGTTAACTTGTTAAATGGTGGACTGAGGTCTTTAAAGACTTAAATAAGGTAACTTAACGTTAAATTTAAGAATTTCAGTGTATAAATACGTTAAGTTGGCAAAATGTTAGCTACATGACTGACCGAGTTAGCGTCTGTAACAGACTAAAGTAAATGTTGGGTTAATGGTAAGACAGTTCAAGTACACCAATTTGTTGGTCACATAATTTGTAATATGGTATTAGGTTGTAACTTTAATGACTGACCATGTATAGTTACTTAGATCAGTTCTAAAACGTATTTAAGTTTTAAGTTTAAGTAACGCAATGTTAATCGTTTTAGAGAGTTTACTGAGCCAGCAACAAGTCTGGAACAAAAGCACTAAAATAAAGCTTCAAACTTAATACTGGAAACTGTTATCAACGCGTTATTCAAACTGAGCAATAGATTACAACATCTGTGTAACGTCCAAGTTTGTCCACCATTACGATTCACGAAGACACAAAAATCCGACTTCCCTAGACGGGAAAATGGACCATCCGAGGAGCACTGAATGCAGCGTAAGAAACCGGGAGTGTATCCGCCATCTTGGAAAAATAAGGGGCGGTAGCGGTAGTGCAATTCACAGAAGCCGAATGGGGGTAAACGAAAAGACCAGCAGCACGCCAACGCGTCGAGAACGCATGTGAGCACCGCCAACTTTGCGCTATTAGCGTTAGCTAGCTAATAATGATTTTCCAGTGGGGATGATCGGCCTGTTTTGAGCTAACCTCGAGCTGCAGTGGCGGTACAAACGTTGTTATATACATAAGACATTAGCTACCTCGCAGCATAAAGCAAAAAACAATTTTTTAATTGGGTAACGTTACTGGTTTAAATTAGATTTTTGGTCATGCTTGTCCGACTTGTTATCTTCTTAGCACACGCAAACACGGCTAGTTAAAGCTAGCTAGGTTGCTAGCTCTTTTAACGTTAGCTCGAGTTTGCGGTACCGGTCACTTGCTGGGGTTATCCTCCGCTGAGCTGGTGATTAACGTCATTTCTTAAAACAAAATATGAACGCTGTTACCACAGCGTGTTAGATTTACCGGAAATTGGTACAAAAACTGGTGGTGGGTTCAAAAGCATCTTGATTGTGACTACCGGACACCATGTGTGCCACACACTGCTCGCCTTATCCTCATTCAACCAGGCCTGGCTTTGCAGATAAACGCACCGGCATACAAAATGTACATTTTCCTTCCGTGTAACCCTTGATGCTGAGACACAAAGCGTACTAACCGTAATGTTGGCAAAAGTACCGCCAACAAAAGATGCCCAGACGTATTTGGCGTCCGTGTACCCAACAATGGCCGCGTCCTGGCAGCTGCCATCAGCCATCAGGTTGTCCACGTAGCTTTGCCAGGACATGGTTGTGAAATTAGTTCTAAGATGAAAAAATACGACGGGTCAAGTTAGGTCACAAACGTCTCTTGAGTGAGGAAGAAGCAATGAAGACACTGTATTTATTGGTTGTTTAACGGGCCTCCAGCAAGCAGAACCCCCCGGCTCCGTCACGTCCCGGCTTTCTTCTGGTCTACACAACGAAGAGAAGCCGCTGCAATCGGACAGGCTCTTGGGTGTAGTCCTGACAAAATCACTCCGCCCAGGTCGTTGTTCGCCCTACTCCCTCATTGCATAATAAACTGCGCGGCGGATGAATATATGGTGGCAAAAAGCAAGACAGCCTACTTTTCCTCCTCTACATCAAATATTTGTTTCAGATTTTTTTTTTTTTTTTTTCCAAGATTAAACCAATCGAAATGTACATTTATACATATTTAAATCTATGTAATGGCTGTCAATTCATGGTTGTCAGGTTAATGAAAATCTCTGAGATTTCATTTTTAAAGTAAACTGGTGCAATCACACTAAACAAAATTACAAACACAACACTTTTGTTTTTGCCCCTATTTTTCATGAGCTGAACTTAAAGATTTAAGACTTTTTCTATGTACACAAAAGGCTTATTTCTCACAAATACTGTTCACACATATCTGTTTTATTGTGCACTTCTCCTTGCCGAGATAATCCATCCACCACACAGGTGTGGCATATCAAGATGCTGATTAGACAGCATGATTATTGCACAGGTGTGCCTTAGGCTGGCCACAGTAAAATGTGCAGTTTTACTGTATTAGATATTTGAGTTTAGCTCATGCAAAAACTACCTAAAAATGTTGCGTTCATAATTTTGTTTAGTATACTTTCATTACAAGGTATAATACAAAGGAATTTAATAAAAATAGTAAAATAATTCACATTTATTTTTTTACGTTATTATGATCACTGAAGCCACATTAGCTACCAAGCTCTTTTGGTAAACACTTGATTATTGGTAATTTACAATATCTTAATGTCAGCAGTTTTACCCAGCTGTTAATTTAAGAATCATACCCCACTTTAATCAGCTGGGCAAATGGACACAATCAGCAGCCTTACCCAAATCTATACCATTTATGCTGGAATGTTTTCTTTTTGATTGTTCAGCAGTCATTTGAGTCACTCATCGTACTCTGAAAGAGAGAAAAAAACACCACTGAAAGGTCTCTGACCTCATCATAGGTTAAAACATTGAGCAGCAAGCCATCACACATTCTCATTATGCTAATTACCAATTTTTTATCCCCAAAAAACATGGCTGAATTTTTCTGGATCATGAGAAATATCTTAGTGTAACTGATGTTACATTTTGGGCAGGAAAGAAACTAAACCTGAATATTCCTTAAAGCAGTGGTTCTCAACCTGGGGGTCGGGACCCCCAGGGAGGTCGCAAGATCCTTTCTGGGGGTCGCCAGATGGTTGGGGAGAAAAACATTAAATACCATTCTAGACTGGGGAATTACATTACTGTTTGGTACATTTTATGTGTTGTAAATTAGGAGGTCCTGGAACACAGAAAGGGTTCTGAAGGCGGGTCAGGGGGAGAGAAAAAGTCACAAATGCATCACAAGTCCACAGAGCCTGATACAAATTGGATAAGGCTAGGTGCGAGCTAAAACTAAACCGTCATTAAAGCAAAGCATTATTTATTTACATGTATTTATTAGAACATTCACAAAGATCACTCAAAATCAGCAGGGGGAGGTGTTTAGAAACAGCTGTTTACACTGGTTTGCAGCTCTTGAGGGGGACGGGAGTCGCAGATGCCAACCTCATTATTATTGGGGGTTGCAACTCGAAAAGTTTGAGAACCACTTTCCTTAAAGGACAGTCCTAATATGTGAGTCTCTTTGAGGCAGCCATCCTTAGTGCCGCGTTGGAGAGACAAGCTGTATTACCATATATGTGTGTTGTTTACATTTTAAGGATAGTGAACACTCCAGAACTTCTTCCAGGGATTAAGCATCAGGGATGTCGTGTGGTTTATTCAGTTATTTTCAAGAGTTTTTCACCATTTTAGTGTAGGATGCATCTCTTTATAATTTAAAGTCCTTGTGTGTACTGCACCAAGTGTCACTAAATTGGTAAATAATTGTGAGATAGGGCCTTTTTTTTGGGAGAAAATTGTTTTTCTGAAATATATTACTTTACTTGAGTCTTTCTATTTTCTGCTACGTCACACTCTACTACATCTCAGAGGCAAATATTGTACTTTGTACTCCACTACCTTTATCTGACAGTTTTAGTTACTAATGTTACTTTGCATATTGAGATTAACAATGCACATATAATCGATAAATAAATAATGATAGTATTATATCAAGGCTTTATTGGTCCCCAGTGAAAAATTGTCAAGTTACCCAGCAGTAATTAATTCAAATAGACTACACCTTTACCATCTGCAACATTAAAGTGATTAATTTGTTAATGCATCACTAATTATAATCCAATATCTTGTCTGTTGTGGGTCACAACCCGTGACTCCTCTTTTACAGGACATCATGAACATACCAGGCTACCATGTACTGTATGTATCTGTTTGTTTTTGCTCCATGGAAACCATTAATAAGGTAACCGCATGACTTATTATGATCTTTCTATCCTTTCTCTTCTCATCAGTGTGCGCTAGCTGTCAAATTAACAGAACACAAAGATAGAATCTAAACTTCATTTTTCAACTGAAAAGAAAAATTTAAATGTTTAATAGTTGATTTCATATATCTGAAAAAAAATCATTACTTCTCTTATATCGCAAATTTATGTCCGTGAGGATTATCCAAGGAAGTTTTTTTCCCTACATCTATGAAGTATTCTGAACACTATGCACTATGTTTCACACTTACATAGTATTACAAGTTCAGACCTGTGAGTTACTTCTATTGAGCAGGTGTACAATAGCATATATACACCTATGCATTTAAGACACACAGTTAAGGAGTGAATGGAGAGCAATTATCAGTGACTTTTCCCCACTCAAATTAACCTGACTCTCAATGGAATGGTTCAAATGAATTACATCAAATCAATCATTTACATTCAGACTAGTGTTAAAATAAACATTAGTAAGAAACTAGACAACTGTACAAGTGAGATGGCTAAACGCACTAAGCTCATTTGCACAGATACTATGACAGCTTTATCTAGAAAGTTTTACTTCTACTTGCCGTCCTTCAGAATGAGTGCAGAAAAAGTTATTAATTGACCAGGCAGAAGGAAGTGAGCAGGGCTTGTCAATCAGCCAGCCACACCCATATCCTGTTCTCCCATTGGATGCCGCCAGTTTCCATGGCCACCTCTGTTTTGCACTTCTGCTCTGTCAAAATAGACCCACTCACAGCCAAACCACTCAGGCTGCGTATGAGTCATGAAGATACAAAAAGGAGCTACGTGTTTGCTTTAGAAAAGGCTTAGTTCTCACAAGGCCATTAGCAACATGTATTGTCATTATAACAGCTGGATAACACAGAGATAAACACAGCAAGTTTTCATGCATGCTAGCTCATATTTTTTCTTTTTTTTTTTTTCAGATGCATAGTATCCATATATTTTTCATGCGTGGTATGAGTTTGGGAATACGATTTCTATGTACATTGAAGTGATAAAACTAACTCAATAGTTTTCACTGTTAAGACAATAGGTCAGTGTAGTGCACTACACACTCGGACTCTGACACCTGGCACTGTGGAGGCAGCTGACAGATGCATTTCCCATGTGTCTGCAACTGATTTACAACTGAAACATTGTTATTTTTCTGTGTTCCTTGCTTCTACATACATATATTTATTTTTTTTATATATATTGTTTTTCATTGAAGGAGTTGCACAATACAGGTTACATATGTCAAACAATACATTTCCCTTCAATTTTTCTTTTTTGATAAAGAGGAACAAGATTACCCTCACCCACCCTTCCCATACCACTCTTGGCAGTTCACACCACCACCAAAAAATAAAATAATAATAAATAAAAATAAAATAAAAATGAATACTGTTAATGTACATTCTCACAGATATGCATCAAAATTACCATAAACATACTTTTAAAACAAGTACAAGTAGAATAACAATAAAAGGTGTCTCATATTTTAGGCAGTACGTTAAGATTCTCAAAATATGTCACAAAGGGTTGTCATTTTAAGTAAAATTTCTGGACTGAATCTTTCAATGTGAATTTAACTTTTTCTAGTTTAAGAAAAAAATAAAACATCTACTACTGGTGGAGTAGCGGATGTCCAAAAAAATAAGATCCTACGACGGGCAAGAAGTGATGTAGAGGCAACAATGTCAGATTGGACCCGAGTAAAATTTAAGCTCTCATTTGAAATACCAAATATTGCAATCAGAGGGTCATTTCTTCCCATGCTACCTCAGTGGGGAGGACCGGAAAAGAAGGGAACAGTGCTTTGACACAGTTGCGGATCTGGTGATATCTAAAAAAGTTACTGTGTGAAAGACCATGATGACAAAATGATTTTCTAAAACAGTGGGGCAATGTAATTTTTAACAAACGTCAAACAGGAGGGAGTAGTACATTTGTTGAGGACCATTACCAAATAGCAGATTAGCAGCAGTTAGCGGATTAATACACATTTGTTGCTCTATTTAAAGGTGCTCTAAGCAATGTAACGCAGATTTTAGGCTAGAACATTTGTTTTCACATACAGCAAACATCTCCTCACTATCCACGAGCTGCCTGTGCCCAGAACACACTGTAAAAAAACGTGGTCTCTGTAGACAGCCCAGGGTCTACAAACAGCAACAAAAGCAAACTGTGCCCACCTGCACCACGAAGCATACACAAACAGTGTTCCAGAGTTCCAGTCAAAAATTTGGGGATGGGGGTTGGGGGGGGGGTTAGTGCGCGGAAGCACAGAAGGGAGTGGGAGGGGACGGGATGGGGAGGAGGAAGGGCCAAGCTACTCTTGTTTTGTCTGAAAATACTTCTAACGTCAACAAGAAGTAATGTCACCCAACATCGCTTAGAGCACCTTTAAAGTGGCTGTGAGGAACTTTCAGTTTGTGTTGATTCTAGCGGCACCGGTCATAAAGATCTTTTAGTTGGCGTTACCAGGAGGTCATAAATGCGAGGAATGTTTTGCTCAGACAGAAAATCATTCATTTATAATAAGAAAATATCTAAGGGTTGGATAAGATAACTTAGCCTGCTTTTGATGTGTCAATGTCACTAGCCAAAGCATTAGCAAGAATTTATTGTAGCAACTAAAATAATAATAATAATAATAATAATAATAATAACTTGGATTTATATAGTGCCTTTTTGATGAAACCCAAGGACACTTTAATCAAGTAGACCTACAGGGGGACAAAAAGGAAATAGTAGGCTAACACAAACACAAACTGAAAAGAAATAAAAACTGGTCGCTAAATGAAAGGGGACTTCATGTCATTTAGGCAGCATTTATATTTAGCATTTACACTTGAGGGCATTTGTACCAATTCAGGGTCAGGTTTGAATCATTCACAATACCGTAATTTTTTCCATCTGTTGAAAGCCCGGGTTTTTGCCCATAATCTGTCACTCTCCCTTTTAGCTTTTAGTTGTTCTTCGTGTAATTTCCTATTTTTCTGTGATGGCACTGTCCTAGTATTAGCCATCACTACAGCAGAATAACGCATATATATATATATATATATATATATATATATATATATATATATATATATATATATATATATATATATATATATATATATATATATATAAAGAAATCTCCTGCTTGAAATCTGTGACCCATCAGAATGTGTGCTCTGTAAAGATGGGCTACCTGCCATGAACAACCTGAAAAATATCAGGTATATCAGGGTTTGGCTACATTATAATACTTCTCAATAGGGATGAATAAACATGACTAAACGTAACGTGAATAAAACTTTACATTAAATCATCCATTAACATTATTTCTGCCTGAGACACATCAGATAGATTTTCATCGGGAGTAGTGGTTGTTTTCATTTAACAATGAAAACAACAACTTTCGTGATCCCACACTTCATCAAGACATCAACAGAAACTAATTTCCTGCCCTATTCTCACGTAAGATTAAAGTTACTTAAAATGCCTGTTCCTACTTCTCAGTAGGATCTTAGATCAGTTCATCTGGGGTTTTGGTCTTTGTTTAAGATTTAATGACACTAAAAATGTAGGAAATCACTAGATTTATCCTCTAAAAAGTTCCTCTAGTATCCTCTAGTTAAAAAAAAAGATATCTGTAGTATCCCATGATCACCAACCATTTTAGTTTAAGAGACAATGTGATGATGCACCTTAACTAAGTACTAGAGTTTTTAGCTGATCAATATCCCAAGCAACTAACAGGAAAGAGGTCAAAGGTCAGAGCCACAGCTGGTTTGAAGTAATCCGCCTGCAGTCCCTGGTTTAACTATGACCCTGCAGGAGGCTCTGCTTTGTCTAGTATCGTCTGAACACAATTCAGGCCGTTTTTTTCACCTCAATTGGACAAAATTATTTATTCATGACCTGAGTTCAATCTCTGTCTTGTGTAACAGAAGAATAAGTAGACCTATTTTTAACTCACACAGATGAACACTCTCAAAGGTCGATACACTTTGGTGTATTTTTAATAAGACGCATTGCTAAGTAATTTTTCGCTCCATGACACATGATTGCTGGATCTTGGGATTCAAGCTCAAATAACACTATTATGACATGTATATTTCATTTTCATAAATCTTTAACTCATTTGAAAACTCACTATAACTAAGCAAGGTGATAGATGCTTTGGTCAATTGGTGTTAAAGATAAAATTAAGGAATTCCAGATATTTTTCTTCACAGGTTTGGCATAGCATCATACATGTGAGTGTGTTTTTTTTCTAAAATAAATCTCAGCACAACAACTGTAAGTACTAAAAGTAATCAAGCTTTCCATTGTCATTCTTTCTTGTAGCAGCTCAGCACTGCGGGGCATTAAATATTGAACAGCAGCAGGTATTGAAGATGGAGCGCTGGCGCAGCGCTGTTCCTAGAAAATGTCTCCTCTCTGCTCACCAGGACCCAGGTCTGTCACACACAAAGGAAATCAGTCAAAGGATGCACACGTTCTCTCCATTTGAGAGATACAGTGGAAAGCATAAGCTTTTTACAGATGATCATTTACATTTGATGAGTGACCCTACAGAAATGTGTATGGAGGACATTTACGCAACAAGGTAAAGTCAAAGCTGGACAAATACCATTATCATTTGATAACATATCTCTTGTTCATAGCATCTTGGGATAAAACACGTGGCAATCAGCTTGCCTTGCTTCAGTAACCTTTGCCCCTGCAGAGAGGTCAACATGGGAGATCAGAGGTGATCCATCTGCACATCCAACAGCAAAGTCAGTCTTTTTTAGAGGCCTGCACCCCCATCTGTGGAATGGCTTATTGATCAAGACTGCAACACATGGCTCTCCCATACACGCACACACACATAAACCCTGTGGCATGCGAGGGCAGGGTATTAGTATGGATTTGAATAGCGATGATGCGGGTAAGGCCTCACCCACAATGGAAGAAGAAGAAAAAAACCAGGAAACAAAAAAATGAAAAAGACATAAGAAATAGAGACCAATTATCTTCTCCTGTGTCTTATTTATTTAGGTATCACAATGAATTTGTCATATAGTGCTATTTACAAATGTGGACCTATACCTTTAATAAATCCAGGCAATAAATCTATGAAGTATTGTGCCCAGAAATGTGCTGTATTGTAAAAGCACTTCCAGCTGCCCTTGTAAGAAACTCTGCCTGCCTTGTTGTTTCCTGTTCCTCCTTTTGGTCTGTAAACCTCCTTTTTCGTTTGCTCTTTCCATAAAAGGCTTGAGGAATGTGGATCATCCAACACCCACATTTTGTTTTTCTCAAAGAAGGTCAGTTACAATAAAAACAAAAACAAAGGAGCTTCTCTGATTTTATCTGTATGCCCTTTAATTCTCAAAAGCATTTAAAGAAGACCTACCATTAAGCGATTCTATTACGTGTTATTAGGAATAACCATTTTTAGCCTATCAGGAAGGACAGAGTTGTTGTTCTGCAGGACAAGCTACTGTACATCCAGTCCTCTAGTAGCGTGGTATGATAATGTACAGACTGGATATAAAGCCCCACTGTTCTGCACAGATGAATAGTCATGATTCATAGTGGTGGATGATGGTTCTTACTTTGGTTGGACATTTTCATGGTCTGATCAGTTTCACTGCTTTACTGAAAGTTTCTGTTACCTTTTAATATTTTATGATGTTTTGTGTAATGATTTTAACTTTTGTTCATTTTAAGTAATACCTATTGATATTGAAACATGGCCGTGTTTCCTACTGAGACACATTAAGACATTTCCAGTCTAAGCCACAGAGAATTGTATTTAACTAATTAGGGATAGTGTGTTTTACGTAATAAGGCTGGCTTGAAGGGTGAGAAATGAGGTCCTCCTTAAATCCTCCTAATAACAATAAATAGTGGGTTTTCAACGTCTATGAAACAAAGCATGGCTAAATTACCAGATGTATAGATGCATGAAAGCAGTATTGCAAGCATACTGTATAACTCTGAAATGTACAGTGGTCCTCGTCTTCTGGGTCCAAATTCTTCTGGTTTATTGTCCAACGTGTGTGGTCAAGTGACTCACGGCTTTGATGTTTCTGCAGTCAAAAAAGAATCAGTCAAACAGCATGATGTTTGCCTTGAATTTTCTGTTCTGGTGAATACTACATTTTCTGTGAGCTGGTGCTGTTCTCTATGACTATTATGCTAACCACCTGCCTCCTCTGACATTTCATCAAAACTTTTGTGGACCATAAAAGTGTTTTCAGGAAAGATGTACTGAAGCTGATGCTCAACAGAAACAAAAGTCAGAGGCTTCATGAACCAACAGGTGGAATCACTTTTAATAATAATAATAATAATAATAATAATAATAATAATAAATTTTATTTAAGGACACATTTCTTGATACTCAATGACACCTTACAAGAACAAATATAAAAGATAAAAAGTGATGCTGAGACTGTAAAAGAACACAGCTAACTCCATATCATGCAGTTGGAATAGAAGCATCCACTGTGACACTTAAGCACAAAGTGTCAAATTCATTAAGTACAATAAAAAATTAAACTCATTTTGGTCAGTGTACTTTAGAGCAGCTCTTAAGTGGGTTCTCTGGGAAAAGAAAAAAAAAATACTGTTCATTTATGGGGAATAAAAGCTGGGAACCAAAATTCAGAGGCCCCACTGAATTGCATTTACTTTGTTTATTTTACTGCTCATTTGATTACTCCAGCAGTAAACATAAGTCAAAATGGCTCCAGTGTGCAGGACTCTGAAGGCAACCAGTTTTTTTTTTCTCCATACGTCAATGATGAACTCCCCTCAAAAGGTGTGAGTCAGCAGTTACACACCTGGTTCAACCTTTGATCACCACACCCACTGATATAGACACGTGTTTACAGGTCATATATGAAACAACCACAGATTAACATTTAAACACACCCACACACATGCCTCAAACCAGTCTTCCTAAAATAGTGGCCGTTATTTGCAAGTCAAATTAATAATAAATGGGAAGTAATCCTGTGACATTTGGCATCTCTTTTCCATCTCTTTTCATACATGGTTCTGACCACCATTATGTTGGTAACAGCTAAACTACATCTCATCCTGTCAATATACACACACGGTGCTTATTTAATTACATATAGATAGATAGATAGATAGATAGATAGATAGATAGATAGATAGATAGATAGATAGATAGATAGATAGATAGATAGATAGTACGGTTAAGTACAGTATAGTGCATCTGCAGTACTGTTTCACTGCTCAGTGACGACACCTTGTGGCCTCAACTGTTTACTACAGCCTTGATTTGTGTGCTGGAGATGAACTGAGTGGAGTAATGAGCACAGTGTGTCACAGATGGTGCACTAGAGCCACTGGTTAGGAAACATTTGGCAGGTCAAAACAAATAAATCATCCTCGGGCAAGAAAAGGCTCAGAGGCAGATCATATCAAAGGATTATTCAGGTTGATATTAATGCAGGAAGTAGGCTACATTTAAACAAGTAACTGTTGAGTATTTTAAATCAAGAGCATTCAACAAATGACACAAAGGTTGCCACTCCTCTCTCCCTGGCCCCAAAAGCTACGTGGGCATCTAAAAAGACATGAATTGACTTAAACTGTAACTCACATGCTCAATGGCACCGCTGCTCTTTCACTTTCCCCATTCAGATTTTATCGTGTCAGTATGGGGATCGGAAAGACAACCTCTTGGTCACAAGTCCTTAAGGCTACCACTGCCCTGCCAGATAGCAGTAAGTTGATCATAGAAAATTAAAATGCTATCATGAAACAGCTGTAACTACAAACAAAAAAGAGTAACTAGAGATAGGGCTTCAACATTTGGGAAACAAACAAAAGATGCTTGATTGCTTGCATGGTCAGAGATATGACAAAAAGCTTAAAAATGGCAGTAAAGCAGCAAATGCTATGTAACAATGCCAGCAGTGGTTGCTAACAGCAACAGAACACCTAACTGAAACAAACTGATGGTGGCAGAGTATACTACATTTCTCATGATGCCAATATAGTGTTTTTATCAGAGCCTTCTTACCTCCTTAATGCCTACTTCTGTCAAACTTCACATCTCCAGTTTGCACTGCAGCATCTCTGTTAACCATGTCCATTGTTGGTTGTACACTTTGACACTCATCTCTCACCCCAC
This sequence comes from Percina caprodes, assembly GCA_013375575.1. Taxonomy (NCBI): domain Eukaryota; kingdom Metazoa; phylum Chordata; class Actinopteri; order Perciformes; family Percidae; genus Percina; species Percina caprodes. The sequence continues at coordinate 6,129,016 of JABXJD010000004.1, read as the reverse complement.
ACTAAGCCAAAAGACACTGTAATCCCCTTCAAGCCTGCCAATTCAAAAATAAATTACTCAGGATTTGCAATAATAAGATTAAAAGATGGAAGCACACCAGCTATTATAAACAGTAAGGGATATTATGGCCTGTCAGGTCAAAGGTCATAAAAAGGATTTAAACTCATAACACTGGGAGGAGGTGGAGCAGGAAAGGAGAGCTAGATAACAATGAGAAAATGTGAGGATGTATTTATGACATTGATTTCATTGTGGTTTAAGGTCTGTGTTTCATTAAAAATCTGCCTCAGCTCTAACGGTCATATGCCTGAGTTAAGTTATCACTAGGGTATACTACAATACAGTAAAGCGTTTTACACTTTTTTGTCACCTGTGATGCACTTTATGTACATTTCACCAAGTTGATAAGGTCAAGTTTTTGCTCTCAGCTTATACTACTCTTTTCTTTATAGGTTATAAAGAAAGCATACGTATTTTGCTCCAGGCAAACGTCTGAGTCACTGTGTGTGATGGTAACCCACATATCTGTAACTAACTTTTCATGAGCAGTTGATCAAGGTGGAATGACTTGAGCTTGAATGTGTACTTTGCTTTCCCTCCTATTTTCACAAACACTGTTATAATGGCTGCAGGCCAAATCAGCCAGGAAAATGAATCTAATTAAAATAATTAAACTCTAAAATAAATGAAACAATAGTTGGTGGCTCCACAAATGAGGATGAATGGTGACAGCAACATTTGTACTTGTTATTGTACTTGTCTTGTCATTGTCTCTAATTTACTATAGATACTTTGCTGCTATAATGCCAACAAACACAGGGCTGAAATGAGGGAGAAAAGATTAATAGAATACTACTGATTAATTTAATAGTACCTGTTAAGCTTGTGTGTGTGTGTGTGTGTGTGTGTGTGTGTGTGTGTGTGTGTGTGTGTGTGCACATTTGTTTTTGGAAGATTATGAAACCATATTACTTTCAAGTACTTTTTCAATAAAGATCCACAGTCAATAGACCAGAAATGTAATTTGATAATCATCTCTAATCAAAATCCACTCATTCAAATTAAATTCTGAGAAGCAGGTATTTTCCTTGAATTTTCCACTTTAAAATTTTAATGGTCTTTGGTAGGCTTAACATTTTATCCAATTATTTGAGCTTGAGTATTCATTGTTTAAAAAAAGCTTTGATAATGAGTTTGAAATTTGTGCTTTGGGGACAGGATAAGAAAGACTTTATTAATCCCACGCAGGGGAAATTCCTGTGCTACAGCAGCTCAAAAGAAAAAAATGTGTTAAAGAGGATGTTAGAGAAAAAAAGAGACAATTAGTTATGGTTTCAACTGTCACTATAGGATTTGAGTTTCACTTTTTGATCTTTGGCAGTGACTTGACTTGAGCCACTTAAACCTGCCTGTTTACTGGAGACAAAGAAGTAAGAAAACATGGAAAAACAAGTATTAGGTACAAACTGGCAGTGGCAAGTGATTACAAACACACATACACCCACCAGCACAAATATATGTATAGTGTGTCTTATTTTGTTTGTTTAGGATTTAAGAATCTATTTTTTCGATGGGAACAAGATGATCAAAATGATTCTACTGAATGATCGAGAAAAAAATCTGACCATGAGCATGAAGGAAGAGTGGTAATTAATCACTGCATATTTTCCACTGAAAACAGTTTGCCTGTTCCTCACAAATGCCTCTTTATACCCACTCCCTCTTCAGGCACTTTCATTACATCATGTATAGGTGTTAATAAAAAATGCCAGAAATTCAAAGAGGAAACACTTCCAGTGGATTTTAGATTTCCTTTGTTATTGATTCGCTTTGGCTCACATTCCTGTAAAAGTATACTGTACACTTTTAGTTATACGTGGGCGTGTAAGCATACATTATTGCGTCCGTGCTTAGCAACACATAGCCAGATTCATGAGTCACTGACGGTCTCGCTTTCTAACACTCACTTGATGTGATTCAAACTGTCTGAGAAGAGCTAATCCTAAATTGTTTTTTTTTATCGTTTTCCTCTGTTGATGCTAAAATTTTAAACAATGAATAAGAACTATGTCTCATTCAGGATTACAGCTCATAAATCTGTCCTCACAAGGAATGCTGGTTTACCTTCTCTGTGCTTATTTTCCAAAGTTTTCAGGTTAATTGGTATTTTTTCTTGTGTTGTAAGAGTTTGGAAATGCAAAGGCCTGAACTTTGTACTCTTTGGTAGTTTGTTATTATTGGTGATTAGGGAATTAAAACCTATTCTAATGGGCGCCTGGGTAGCTCACCTAATAGAGCGTGCGCCATATACAGAAGCTCAGTCCTTGACGCAGCAGTTTGGTTCCTTTGCTGCATGTCATTCACCCTCTCTTTCCCCTTTCAAGCCTAAGCTGTCCTGTCAAAAATAAAGGCCTAAAATGGCAAAAAAGTATCTTAAAACAAACATTCTAATATTGCTCTCATTATAAAATGATGGGCCTGTATTGTTAACCATTTACAGTCTTCAATGTACATTGCTTTATATCAACTTAAAACCCTCTGTCTGAGGACGAAACTCAACTTCAATCTTCAGATCAGCAGCTGTCAATGCCTTTTTTTGTGTTCTTTGCGCTATTAAATGCCTGTCAATAGACACACATATTGACCATATTAATGTAAACTTCCACACTTTTCTACATTAAACAGCTCCTCTCCTTTTGCTTCCCTGGTAATGCCAAAATGTAATATAATGATGTTAAATGTCAGAACCTGTCTTTGTCTGTGAAAGGAAGTTAGAGGGAATAGATGGAACTCAAGCAAGTGTATCAGAAACGATTTCTATCTGAGGTGTGACGGACCATGAGTAAAGCACAAGACGTCACAGGTTAGTTTGAAAAGATCAGGGTTTTATTTACCCCTAAAAAGATAAATTAAAGTGCATATAACAACCATAAAGTTCCGGAGTCACAAAAAAGGTCAACTAAAGAGAACACAACTAAAGCACTTAACAGAACAAATTCAACATTCAACTACACAAACATGGAACAAAGGGGACATATATACCAGACCAGTTTTGACACAAAAGGGGAAACTAACAATAAAACATGAAAAAACATAAATAAACTACAAATGAACAAAGAACGAAACAAACCACTTAATCCAGAAAATGTACACCTAGCTCATCATTATCCAAAAAAAAATAAAATAATATAAGTTAAACTGAGCAAAAAGTAATCTAAAGACAGAAGGAAGCTCCCCCATGACATGGTGAGTAGTGGTAGTGTCCAATTAGGCCACCTCACCTATAAAACAGCTCTTTCTCCAGGTACTACCATTTTGACTGCTTGGGATCTGTGGAACTCTAACTGGTGAGCTCAAAAGAAATAAAGAGTATAAGAAAGAAATACAAAAGTAAATGTGTATGCTACAAAACAGAATAAAGTATATGTTTGTGGAACAAGAAACACGTGTCTTGTAAATTATTTGTGATAAATAAATGTTATAAACCAATCTTTAAGAAAACATAAGCCAAAGGAAATAAAGTGCACAAGGCTGCAACTTTTTTAAATTGCTGTGTGGCCACAAAGACATAACTACTATTTTACACGCTTGTTAAAGTAGGATTAGTCTGTCAGTTGCAACTCTGGTGGCATATGGATCAAAGGGAATTAAGATTTCTTTGGTGCTCGTACGTTCCTCTGTGAGTTTGTCAGTTAATATACCCACATGTTGCAATATCATATGAACTAAGATTGTTAAAAAAAAAAAAAAAGTTGCTAAGCATCAAAATATTTTGGTACCTGTGTTGCAACAGTCTCTGTCGGCTCTTTCCACCCTGTTCTACCGTACAATAAATACAATAGTATGTAATCTCAGGATTTTGTGTAAAATAACTGAACTCTCAATCCCTCATTTGGCTAACTCTAAAGGAATTCATGACATAGTAAAAATATCAGGATAGCTCAAAAGAAAAAAAACACCCAATGATATCCAAAAGTACACCGGACTTTAACTCAAAGCTTGTTCTCTGAATCATGTATATTTGGAGCTAAAAGGAGGCTTATGTGGAGTAAAAAGGGACAGAGCAGCTTGAAACACACAAACAGGTTATTTAACTTTAACACTTTTATTAGCAGGCAGACACAGGGAAATAAATGGTCCATGTCAAAACTAACAAGCCAATGTGTGTTTCCCTGAAAAAGAAGCCCAATAAATCTGAAACCATACACAAGGTTCACCTGCATATATTTCATCTTTTCAGTTTTAGGCTGGTCAAGTTGCCCTGAACCAACCCCTTGTACCCTTTTCTCTGGGAACCCTTTTTTTTTTAGCAAGTGCTGAGTTATGTTTGGTCAGTCTGTTTGTTGATTGTACACTCTGAGACCCCACAGTGCTTTGCTACAAACTAGAGGTCTCCCAGGTTGGGTTGCTGAGAGTGACCGCTGGCTAGGACCATGGGCCCCAAAATACAGCGGTACAAGGCCTGTTTTGTTACTGCGGTGGTACACTGAAAGTGGACCCAGCATGCTGGCCTGTGACGCACCGCAGCACAGCCTGGTAGTCTTCGCCCTCGGACCAGAGCAAATAAACACAACCAGCTACACAAACACTTTGGCTGGGGCTGCCCACACAGCCCGCTACTAAAGGAGACTGTCTAAGTATAGAGGGCTTGTTGGAGCTAATGTTGCAACATTGTTTTCAGAAGTTGTATTCAAGTCTATTTAAAGAGAAATAAGAAGTAATGTGTGGCTAATAAAAACACAATCTGGAAACAAACTGATGAATATATTTTTTCAATCATAACGCCACAACCGTCAAAGAAGGCACTTTAAAGTAGTTTTCCACATAAGTAATGTCACTTATATAATGTTTCCCAAAATTAAGCAATGTTTTGACATTTCATTCATTTCATTTCAAAGATCTAATTGTGTATTTTATTACTGCGTGCCAACCCACATCTACATTGAGTTGTTTTCCATCTCCTCTGTCTTATCTGAGAACTGCATTAAATTGTTTTCATCAGACAGACCTTGTGAGTCGGCAACCGGACATTGTGTAACTGTATAATTCAACGATTAGTCAGTCATGTTAGGGGAATAATACGACAAAGCCTTTTTCAGCCTCCTTGTTCATCATCTGTGTAATAAACTTTACACAAATTCTATGGTTAGTTGTATTGCCAGTTCTCACACAGTCATGTGCTAATTGGTATTGGTTTTTTTATGAGCAATAGAACTGCAATAAATAAAAGACAGACATAATGGGAAGGTGACCTGTTGGTTTGAGAAATGAGTTAGAGAGGTCACAGGTTTGAGATCTGGAGTCTGTCCTTGAGCAATACACTAAACCTAAAATGACCACTTCCTCCTTTATATTCTTACTGCCATTTTCCACAACTGCAGCACTGTATTGTGCCACGGAGGGTCTAAGGATGGAGGATGTTGCATGTTTACTTAATCTGCATGAATGTGCATATAATGATAGGGGTTAAAGTACAGAGAGTAGCAGTTCATGAGAAAGTAGTGAAAATGTGAAACATTTTGGATAGATGGATGGGTGAGAGCTGACAGGAAATTGAGGGAGAGAGATGCAACAAAGTACCCCAGCTGAACTCTAACCAAGGACTTTGAGATTACATGAAATCAACCCCCAAGGCCACCAGGATGTCCCACAGTGAATCTTCGTGATCTGTGGTTTTGCTTTTTGGCTCATCATGGTCTAACCTTCCACTGTATATTTCAGTGAAAAACCGGTCAAAAAATATTCCTCTGTCAACACCTTTTGGCAAAAACAGCTTCTTGGTCAGAACTGACATCACTCAAACATAGGCCAACATCATGAGCCATTTTCTTTTTCTATGTGTCATATGTTGATCTTGTTACAAACTGCCCTGTAATCGAGCACACGCCTCTTTGATAGATACTGGCCAACTGAAAAATACAGCAGTTTTCTGAGATGATATTACTGGTTGGCGATTGCTTTGGCAAGGTTACTTGTACTTATTTGTCTGTCAATGTATTTAATCCCTTTCAGTCCACCCAGAGCCTATTCTGTTAAAGGTTTCTGGGAGTTTTTCTTTTCCACTGTCGCTCATAGGGGAATATTGGGTCTCTGTAAATTTGAGAGTGTGATCTTTACAAGTCAATCAGGGCCCTGAGATAACTTCTGTTATGATTTGACATCAAATAAAATTGAATTGGAGTTACACTAAATGGGTGAGGTGTGCTGTAACTAACAAGTTGAAAGTTGACTTCCACAAGTGAGTTAAGCCTGATTGGATGTGACAAATATTTAATAGTTATGCATTACATGGTTATACATTAGAATTTATTTCAGCAAAAGCATTGTGAGATGATTTCTTCTATTTTACATATGATTTAGCTCATGATTTTAGTTTCAGTTTAGTTCAGTTTGTACATTTTAGTTTATTATAACTTAATATAATAATATATTTTAATTCTATACCGTCTTAAGTGTCCAGATGTTTGCTTTGTGTGATTATGCAATTTCTTATTGGGCTTAATAGAGTATATCTAGACTACTTCATTTATCTTGATGGCCTCAATATGTGCACACTCAGTGACCAAACTGTTTCAGACAAACCTGTAGGCTATATTTCTAAAGACTGCATTAATAAAGTGTTCTGTCATCTTCGTTAAGCAACAATAGGCCAAGTAGCCAAAGCAGTGTAGGCTATATAAATAGAAACTGAATTTTTCAACAGAGATCAGTTAAAAAGATGCAACAACAAAACGGACAGTGCTTTTTGTCAGGCGAGTCTGTTGTTTAATATGATGGCTGAAGGCTATATGCGATGATAAATACTCATTTGTAAACTGTAGCCTATTTGTAATTCGTGAGGATATCCGAATGTATACTCACCTAATTATAAACTCTGCTGCACCCACAACTAACATCTATCGACAGCTGGCGAAGTCATTTCTTCCTCTACCTGTGGCAAATATTTCCCAGGGTAGAGAAGGCATGTCCCGCCCTACTTTGCCTTACTCTGCCTCTGATTGGCTTATCTTGAGCTAACCTTAGCCTATCCCATTCCTCTTGCCTAAACCCAACCAGCCCAACCAACGAAGACAACGAGTACTAGCCAATCAGAAGGAACGTAAGGCGGGTTATTTTATTTACGTGGGCGGGCCATACGCGGGCAATGGCTTCGCCATCCTAGGAAATAAAAGGCCTACAGGGGGTGGGACGTTAACCGGAAGCTATGACGGCTTTGGCGACAGAAATAGTTTTTTAGCCAAGAGAACTAATTTGTCTATTTTATAATTGTAGACAGTCTCTTCAACTTGTTAGCCAGTACATTAAATACGGGTTTGTGGGGTCGTTGATTTAAAAATATATTTTTTTGAGATAACAGAAAACTAGTTCCCCTTAATACCCAGGATGCATTTCGCTTTTGCCATCTTGTCGAGTGGTTGGGTTAGAAGAGCGGCAGGCAGGCAGGAGTTAGCCTCCCGTTAGCTTACTGCAGCTGTGGTAAAGTGGTTATGCTAGTAGCAGCTGCCAAAAGTGAGCTGTCCACACGGCAAGAGGCAAAACTTCAACAACTTTGAGACGTTTTCTCTGTCTACTGCTGGATTATATATTCTTTCTGGAAAGCCAATGGATTTGTTTACATCATGATGTCGCACATGCCGGAACAGAGGTAGGGAAAACTAGCGTACATCAGCTAAGTTAGCTTGTCGGCGAGAAATACATCTACAGCTAAGAGAGAAGTGGGCTGCGAGACCGGGCCCGCCTCAGACTAAAGTACCGGTGGCAGCTGCTGAACAAGAACTTTGACAAGGGCCTGTTTGAAACTCCCCTGCCGGGACATAAGGAAGACCGCCCGGGTGTCAGAGAGGCCGGAGGAGGAGAACGGCAGTCGCCCGTGTGCTGTGACTGGTCACTGCGGAGCGTTTCGGGAGTTTCACAGGGTCTGGCCCCGGTTGAGAAACTTTTGTCAGACAAGAGAGAGGAAGAGGAACGGCATGGAAACGTTCTGTGACGGTACGTGTCTGTGTCATATCCCTCAGTTGTGAATTACTTCGCAAGGCATTAGTCTAGCACTTTGTTTCATCTGGGAGCAGACGGACGCTTATAGTCAACATGTCGAAAATGCCGGCGAAGAAGAAAAGTTGTTTCCAGATCACGAGTGTAACGCAGGCTCAGGTGGCGGCCAGCAGCATCACAGACGACACCGAGAGCCTGGACGATCCGGACGAGTCCCGGACAGAGGACGTATCGTCGGAAATATTTGACGTTTGTCGGGCCGACCTCGGGGTGTGTGAGATGAGTTCATCAGAGGAAACCTTAAACCATGTAGGAGAGCATCACGAGGGCCAGCCTCCCAGTACAGGTCCTGTCAACGGGGGACTCTGTTATAAAAGTATAGGGACTGGTGTCACCCCACTTAATTTAGGAGGAGGTGCGCCTGTGGCAGCTGCAACTCAGCCCTTTGTTGCGAGCTCAGCCACCCATCTTTCAGTCAGTACTACAGTCAGTAATTCTACCACTGTCTCTACCAATGTGGCTCACACAACCCCTGTTAACACCAGCTGTAGTTCCCGTTTCAGGGTCATTAAACTTGACCATGGTACTGGAGAGCCCTTCAGACGGGGAAGGTGGACTTGCACTGAGTTTTATGAGAGAGACTCTGATTTGAATGTTAATCGAACTGTGGATAACATAAGGCCAACTGTCACCCATGATCACAGTATAGACAGGGACAGTGGGCTAGGGGCCACAAGTAACTCAGTGGTCACTAGCAGTGCTTTTCCCACCGTGGACAGTGGCTACTCCTTCCCTTCAGAGCCTCTGCAACAAGGCTACAGCTTGGCCCCTCAGATAGGGAGCGGAGCAAGTGCCTTCCAGCCCACAGGGTATAAAACTACAGCATCACAGCAACCTCAGGTCAATATGCAGCCTGTTGCTCCCCAGACCTTCCTCCCTAACAACGTCAATGGTGTGCACCATGGTGCCATGCATCAGATGTCTCCCGTTATGCCTCCTGCCACGCAGGCCCAGCAGTTTGCCTATTCTACTCATCCTACTGGCCTCTCACCAGGCCAGCCAGACTTTCGTCAGCAGCACCTTGTTTCAAGCACTCAGAACCTTCCCATGTCTACCCTCCTTGTGGGGCTTCCTACCAGCCAGGTACCATCGCCTCTAATCACCCCTGCTGGTCCAGGAGCCCAAGGGCTGGGCGGAGAGGGAGCCTCCGCCCAGGGCCACCTGCTGCAAGGGGGCAATACGTCATCCATGGCACCCATCCTTCCAGGAATTGGCCAACAACAGCATGTCAACCAGACTCAGCCTTCTGTAGGGTTAGGCATTGCCCCAGCAGCTTCCACCACCTCCCACAGTGGTGTCCAGAATGCACCTGCCACAGTGCCCAGTACCGCCAACACCCCTCCAGGAGTGCCAAATCAGGCACCGGGCACAGGAGGACTTGTCCAGCAGCCACAAGGAGCCCACGGAGGAGCAACAACAGGCATTCCTTCTGTCTTCGGTAGCCAGGCAGAAGACAGCAGTCAGACGTCTGATGTCCTACCTGAGTCCAGTGCTGTTGTAGTGCCAGGCAAAGATGCTGTAAAGCCTTTCTTGGGGGATGGCCTCAACCTGCCCACTCCTGCTGTCAACAGCCTGTTTGGCATCCATATTACCATGGATGTGGATGAGGACAGGTAAGATGGTATAATATAAAAAAGGCCTATGTGAAATGAGTCCACTTCCATAAATGCTGCTTTTTTGTTTAGCTGTGGGCATCAGTAATGCAATGTTATGGCATTGATATAGGTTTGCTAGAGTGTATGAGCAAAAGAAGAAACCGTCTTTAACTGGGGCAGCATTGACAAATTGTTGGAGATAGTGTGTCTCTGAAAGTTTTCCCTCATCTTAAACATTCTTGTTGCATTCTACTGCATTGTGGTCATACTCCGCGCTGTGGAGAACGCCTTTACCAGTTCCAAAATTAAGCACACTAAGTGTTTGGGTTGGAAGGAACAATAAAACAAATTGTTTCTATGACTAAGAAATGTTGATTGAGAAGAAGGAGGGGTAGTGAGCCAGTGAAAGGGGCAGAGACAGGAGGAATATACTGTCTTTGTCATTAGTAGGCACAGACAAAACGTTGTTTAGTTACTTGCCTCTTTACACACCCACAGCCCTCTCCCTCAAGCTTCCATTCAACCATACAGGCTGCTTGGGTTTAGGGGGCATTAACAAGCACTTGTTGAGATGTTACAACACATGCAGTAGCTTTGTTTTGTGGCTGAGAAGGGAATAACTCCCCAAACATAGGCGGTCAGTTTTTTTTTTTTTCTTCTTCTTTTGTCTGTCTAGGAGAGACGGTTAGCATATTCCCCCTGAGCAACAATCCCAGCTTCCCAACTTTATACCTTGTAAATATCAACTTTTCACTTGTATACAGTACTCCTCTAACGTACACACTATAGCTATTTTTAGGGTCTGTCGGATGGCCGTCACACAAGTGTTGCCACTCATTGCCACTTGCCGCAAGCAAAGGAGAGTTGGAGAGGTGATGTCTCGGCCAAGAATGACCTAGATGAGAGCTGTAGTACACAGACAAACACACACACAATTGTGTGTATGACTTGTTTATTCCAGCAACATCACACGTAGCTCAAATTGCTGGGATAAAGTCTGACATCCGAAGCGTCTCTCATGTGCCGGATGTCACTCACCATCTCTATCGGGGCTTAGCGCTGACCAGTACTGTTGTGATTGATTTAAAGAAATACAAACCAGCCAGATGTTTAGATAGCCTATACTCCAATGCTGAGAAAATTGGTCTGGCAATGCAAGACTACACATGGTTTGATAGTGTGCAGAGGGGAGAAACATTGTGTGTTGTCACAAATTTTATTAAAGGAACAGCCACTGTGTGTATTAAAGAGTAACATCAGTGGCCATCTGTGTAGCTATGGTGATGCTAGCAGCAAGACAGGACGTGTCAGGGAGGTGGAGAAAACAGACCTGCGCACAGACTCACACACTTGTTAAAGTGATGGCAGGCCGAGCACATAAGAAACCTGTGTCTGTAGCAGCGATGACATGGCCAGACTGAATCAGCAGGACGACATCTGCATTCTACTCTGATTCTTTAGATGAGTCCTTGTTAGGCCTGTCCATGTCAACACATCAGCTTAACAAAGTGTTGACTTGTGCTGACCTGTTAGGAGGTTTAAGCTACTGCTTCTTCTTCTTCTTCTCCGCATACTTGCTAATTTTCCTATTAGATTGTAAATTGTAGAGACTTGAAACTGCACACTTGTCACAAGTTAAAAAGGGAAAAAGCCTTGTGAAATAGGAACCCTTATGGGGCTGCTATAATTAAAATGTAAAATCAGCTTTAATTCACACATACTTAGTCCAGTCAATTAGTCTGCTGACAGTGAACCACAGAAGTCACTGCATGCACAAAAGCGTATCTAGTTTTAACAAAACTTTGAAAAGTAATTTATTCTATAATGACAACTACACAATGGCAACTTTTATATTAAGACTGGTGTAAGCCCCTCTATATCCTATGCACTTTGCCTAAATAATAAGAACAGTGGAACTGTTTTTGTTGCTTTTCTATATGGATTCTGCCTCCTGCATACAGCACTCACTATGTAAACTATGTAAATGTAGGTTGACCTCAAAACTTGTGCAGTTTTAGTTGAGGTTGTGGGGCCCAAAGGCCATTTGGCAGTCATAGGCATGCTTACACTGTCATCAGTTGTAATTAAATGCCTCGATAACCTTCTTGTAGATCTTAGCAAGACAGAAAAAAAAACAAAATATTTCAAAGAACACACCCCAGTATAATCTGATGGATTTTCAAACTTTTTAGTATGCATTTGGTGCATTGGTCTGTGCACAAGTGCAGCCTCGTTGAGGAATCTGTTCCTAGTTTCATTGTTTGGTTCTGTTTTGAGTTAGAGTCCATCACAGAAGTGGAACAAAGCATTGTGGGTGGGGAGTTGTGAGATTAGAACGATTTCCCCTCAGCTTGGAATGGTTAGCATCTCTGCTTGGCATGCTGTATCTCTGCCAAATTGGTTTCCTTCGATGCGAGCAGTTTGGCCTTTAACTTCATCCAGAGGAGGAGCTCAATGACAAAGGGAGAACCTCATTGATTAATCTGATTTGATAATGTGAATGAATAATATATCATTGCTGAATTGTGTACATCCCAATTATTAACCATTTCCTGAAAACCCTCCACATTTGACTACACTGCCTTGCTTTAATTTCACTCTTTCTCTGCTGTCTGAAGTATTTGCTCGTGGCCTGCACTCACATCACTCTACCCCTCATTCTTCCTCTCCCTCCCAACAGCCTGACACTGTTAGTTGCTGTTTTTCCCAGTGTCCCAGTTCTACTGGAAAATTGACAGGGCTAAAAATTATCGTAATATTGTAAGAAGTGAACGTCTTGTGTGGGTGATGATAAGGGAAGAAGGTGGTAATAAGATTTGCACCTGCTGGCTTTTTTCAACCTTACCCTGCCTCACCTTTTGTGAACATAAACATTCACATTTGAGAGTGACCCATTTCAGCCACAGTCTGCTGTTGGCTACTGAAGAGTATGAAATACAAGAGCCTTTGTGAAGGTTATTGTCCCTAGTCTGAATGGGGATTCAAACCTGCCACCATCTAGTCACAAACACGGTTTTATAAACTTGAATTTGTTTTCGTCAGATTAAAAGAAAGAAAAGTAAACAATCTGCCAAATTTACAAACCACCTCAACATGTCTGATAGCCAGCATGTGATGTCACCATGCAATTATGGAAACTCAAATACCCACAAGATTAATTTCTCCTCACACACATTGAATGTCACATAAAGTTGTAATCTGATTTGAAGCTTTCTGAAAGGTCAGCTGCAAAGTGTGCGTGTGAGTTCAACTTGGTGGAAATTGTGAGTCGTCCACCTCCAACTGGGGCTCCTGCTGTTTGGAAAACAATTATTTGAACTGGTGGAGAGTAATTTTGTGAAGAGACACTTGCAGTGTGCGTGTCCTTTTTTCAGTTGGACAAACTTGACTTTCAACAACTTTCCGTATGCCTAGAATGATAAGAAATTGTCAAAAGTGTTATTGGCTGATATTTTACACCACACATATGCCATTTTAATTGAACTTTATTGTAGAAGAGCCTACCTCCATTAATCATTAGTCTGAATATGAATATGCACATGTTTAGTACTCGTACTGTAGCGTTTGACAGTTTAACACAAAGGGGGAGGGTTTAGGGTCAGGTGGTGTGGGGGTGTGTGGGTGTGTGGGAGTGTTGAGGGTTGTAGTTTTGGTAGTTTGGTTGCCGCAGTGCCTGGAAACAAGGAAGCAGCTTATTTTCCACAGATAGCTGACCTGCCTGAACTTCCAGGGGACACATTCCAGGAGCCCTGAATAGCTGTGATTGTGGGACGCCCTGGGCGGAGAAGACGGGTCTGCACCAGCTCTGTTTTTGGGCTGGACCTCTTATGTGTCTGTTCTCGCTCTTTTTTTCGTTTTTGTCAATCCCTAACTGAGCTGTTAACACTCTCCCTCTATGCTGCTAAACTGCTGATGCAATTTTTTTTCCCATTCACATTGTCTTTTCTAGTTTAATTAATCAAGGGAGACACCTCAGTTCATATACAAAACTCTCTTCTCTTTGCTTTTAAATTGGGGTGAAAGTTGGTGTTGAGCAATCCCCAGCATTTTTGTAAAAGCATAGTAACTGACCGGATTTGGCTTTTAATGACGTCTCCTTGAACTACCCTCATATTGCTAATTAACAGTTTTCAACTAAGCCGGTCCTCTTCCCAAAGACAATGCTCCTCTCCGACACATAGGCAGAGCAAAAATAATGTCTTCATTTTGTGATGGTACAGTACTTTTTGTTTGATTTTTAAAACATGCCAAACATGTAACAAATTTCAAAGATCTGAAGAGGCCAGCGGTGTAAGGAAAAGTGGTTGAATAGGTTAGCATAGCAGGACTCACCCTGTTATCTCAGCAAGATGTGGTCAGGGGATCACTTCCAATTAGAGTGGACCTGCCAAAGCAAGTAAACATCATGCTCCTGGCAGACTAACATAACTAACTCAATTTGTGCTGGAAGCAGGGCCATTGAATCAGCCGCAGAGTATTTTGCAGGCTGTTACAGGAATAAGTAGTGTTTAAACTGTTGGTGTTGTCCTTTCCTAAATGGTCTCCGTACAGAACAGGTTAGACCCCTTATTTTGCTTGGTTGGTGCATGTTAAGTATGCACTGACTCATTTGTCCTCGTCACCAGTCTGTACTTTGTACATTAAGGGGGGTGGGCTACGTTGAGCTGATGGATTATGTAATGCTCCAGTGTATGTGTTGTAATGTCAGATGTTAACTTTGAGAATTAATGAATCAAGAATATATTAACCAAAAGTACATTTGTCTTTAGCGTGTTGACATTTTACATATCGGTTCCATCTGACGGACCCAGTTTTATTCAGGAGTTGGATGCCGAAAGGTAATACAGTAAGGATAACTTTAAGTCTTAATTTACCCTGACCTTAATGGCACATTAGTTTTACTTAATGTGGCTATATGTAACTTTTGTGTTCTCTTTTTACCACACCTGCTGTCGTAAAGGTAATTTTTTTTTACAGTGCTTCATTGCCCACTGTATTATAGAGTTAGCATTACAAAGAGGTCATATAATCACGATGAATGTTTTGCAGGTAGCTTAGCATTCTTTGGATGTATTGTGAGCTGGCTAACGTCATTGTGTTACTAGCCAAAGCATTAAGAGATGGTTCTATTGTCTATGCATGAAAAACAGTAATGCAAGTTGTTTTCATACGACAACGACAGAATGTTGAAATTTATCCAAACTAAGCCCTGTAGCTTCACTTATGCTGTTTCTTGTGACATTGACATATGGGGACTGCTGCTGTGGAAGGTGATATGTTAATGGCTTTAAATCGGTTTACAATAAGATATTTAAATGTGTCTAAAACAACACCCTCTTTGCTGCTTCAGTTTCCTCAAAAGTCACTCATTAGATTTTTTTTTTTTTTTGGGGGTTTACAGTAAAGTCAGACATTCTGACACAAAAAAAAGGAAGTGAAAGAGAGAAAACAAGCACAGGGCAGAACTTTCCTTATCTGAGTTTGTCTTATGCTAATTATGAGCAATAATACATCTCAAAGTGCAGTGGGGAAAAATATATTTCAGAACAAGCAAAAACCTAATAGGGAAGGGGTTAATGAAGTAGTTAGGTGATTCAGCAGTTCTAGGACAATGCCTTTTTGTGGAGGCTTTTAAAGCTGACTGCAGATCAGAGCTTAGTCTTCAGGCATGGAGGACAATATATGACTAAAGGTCTGTGGTTTATAAATGTATTGAGCTCTAAATAATCTAACCAGTTGCTGGACAAAATGTTGAGCCGCGTGTCTCAGCCATTCAGTCCCCCAGAGTGTGAAGCAAGGGTTGAACAACAGGGTTTCAGTGCCTGGGGCCCCCTGGAGACCGAGTTGACTGAATAGTGAGTAATGAGGATGTGTGGAAAGCATGGCAGGCAGATGCATTTGAGTCATCCATCCTCTTCTGTGCTCTTGCTTGCTTTCAATGGGTGTCGTCTACAGATCTGGCTCACTGGTGCTTGTGACTGTTCATCTATTCTGCGCGTGTGGAAGTATGACCGTGTGGGATTGGCTAAGCGAGTTGAAGAGAGGCTCCAAGTTTGAAGAAAAAGTGAATAAGAGCTTTTAGGGAGAGCTCATGTTTGGCTTATTCTCGGCGTCTCCAGGGGTCTTGGAGTTTTTTGTTTTCTTCAGTTTCTTTTTCATCTGCCAATCACTGCCTGCCTAGTTTTTTTTTATTCCAAGTCCATCCCAAACTTCTTTCTAATGGGTTATCTGTGGGTACTTAAGTCCACACACAGTGAGACAAATCACTTCTAGGATAGAAGCTATAAGATAATCCTTGCATTCAGTTTTACTGTTTTATATGTATGGAGGCCAATAAACGTTTCTCTCTTAACTGAGAAGTGAAGGCTAAAAGGTTGTGATACTGAAGCCAGACTGGAACTACATATGTTCTGGCATGTGTCAATATACTGTTAATCATATGTATATCTCTTGAATTAGATTTTTTGATAACAATTAGGACCAAGATGAAAGCTGTGAAATGGGCAGAAAGGGCTGCAATAAATGATCATTTTGATTACTGATGGATCTTATTCATCGATTATTTGTTTGTATTGTTATGGTTGTTATGTTCCTGAAGCCCAAGGTGAAGTCTTCAAATAACCACATCAAATACTAATTTCTTTATCTTGACCATCGTATCACAAAGAAATGCAGAAAATCCTCACAATTGAGAAGCTAGATCTAGGGATCGTTGGCATTTTTGCTTGAAAAATTACCTAAACAATAAATTGATAGCAAATTTGGTATCAATATCTATATTTTTCATAGAAAATCTGTCTTGTCAGGTTGTGAATGTGTATTCAGTCAAGTTTTTTTTTTTCCCTTCTGCAAGTCGTCATCAAGTATGGAAACATGAGCACAACCTGCTCTGGAGGGCAACTAAGGTTATGGATCTAACATCGAGGCAGGCAATGAAATTTCTTCAGGGTGCTATTTTCCTGTCTTCAGCTGCGAAAGGTGCAGGTTTTGCTAGAATCAACGTTTCCTGCTTTGCTTTGATGTCCGCTTTGCCCCACACATCTCCTCAAGTGTCTTACAATGAGCAGGTCTTTGCAAGGAAACGGACGTGAGTCATTGTGGCTGGGTAGACTGATAATGGTTTATTCGCTCATTTGAAATGAGGCTGTGCCAAACAGATGGTACCTCAGCTTATCACTCAATCAGGTTTCATTTGTCATTTGACTAAACTCATCCTTTTTTTTTTTTTTTGACCCAAAGAGGCCATTGTATAATTTATTTTCTAGCTTCCAACAAATAACTTCCTGTAATTGTGTGACCATGTTCTAGTGCGTGTGGAACTACTACCACTTTTCAGAACTCTTTGTTGAACTTCATACTGTTGCGAGTCAGACTCTACTTACTTGATTTCTTCAGCAGAAATGCTGAAATCTTTAAAAACAAGTTTTCATTGTGATATTCGGAAGCCTTTCACCCTTTTTGAAGCTTGGCTATTTTAACACCGTCAGTCCTTTTTATTTTTATCTTATAAGAACCATCATCAGGCATGTTGACCTCTTGGTTAACACGATGGTGAGGTGTGATGGCTGGTTCATTTTGAACTTTCACACTATCATGCCGCTGTCTCATCTGAGTCAGCTTCTAAGTTTAACATGTTAGAAAATTTTACCCATATTCTTATCTAGCTTACAGCTTACAGTGAACCAAAGTTGAAAACGTGTGAGATGTAACATCACATGTTAACTGAAGAGGGTAACTGAAAACCCCGTTGAGTAATCTTTTGTAAAAAAAACACTTTTTAGTTTTATATTTTTTTTTTATTTAATCAATCATATTTTTGATTTCTACATCTGGTGCCTCTGTGCGCTGCTCTGCCACTTTGCCACCATTGTATTCTAAGAAACACAAATAAGTGTAAGGGTTAAACATGGCATTCCCAATACATTGTTTTTATATAGAAGTGCAGAGAAATGAAATGTGTAATGTTTTTGTAAAATTAACTAAAGAGACTAAAGAAAAAAGTAACACAGTAGAGATGAAGTGTGATAAATGAATTAGAGGATATGGTTGGCTCAAAGAAAGACCAACAAAGCTAAGCAGAACTGCTTTCTTACGTCCAACTTGTCAAAGATGTTTGGTGCTCTGCGCCATGGAATGTTTTAAGAGAACGGTGGCCCTCTCTCTGTCAAAACATGCCAAGGTGAAAACAGAGAAGTTCACGCTTAGCACTCTCAGGTACCAAAATTTGGGTCTGATTGATTGAACTTGAATCTGTACCTGGTTATCGGCTGTAATTTGGTCTGTACCCTAAAAAGTAGGGGGGGGAATCTCTGGGCACCCCACAATTCGATTCAGAGGCCAACAATTCGATTCTAAACCGATTATCGATGCAAAAATTATTTTATGTACATTGTCATGCTTGATTTAAAAAAAAATATATATATACATATAAATCTGAGTTTGTTAGATTTTGACATATACAGTATTTGTCTCATACACGTTTCAATGAAATGATTTGTCTACTGGGGTTTTTATTTTGTATTCATTCCATGCTTAAGCCTTAAACGTTTAAAAAAATAAAATAACAAAAGTTAATAATTGGTTATTAACTTAGCAGTATCCAGCATCAAATCGTTCTAGAGAGAATCACGGTGCATCTAAGAATCGATTATATTTCCCACCTGTACTAAAAAGTACAGAGTTGGGTACCCAACCCTAATCATTACCATAAGCATAATGTGCACAGTAAAATACGTTTTCAGTCATTTAGGATGAAAGCTAAAAGGAGTATCACCTTAACAGTGATACACATGATAATGTTGTAGTACATTCAGCATCTAGGCCCTCGCCCTGCATTAACCTTTTCTCACATACATAGACATGTAAAGGGAACCGTGGCACTGTACTCTTCCTGTACTAGAGCAAGCATTAGATCTAGATAAGTTTACATAAGGGCAGTCGATGTAAAGCTTACAAGACACGCCCATTGTACTGAATTTAAAAGGAGTTGCATGTAATTTGTCACAGGAATCTTTTTTGCTTTATCTGCACAGAGATAAATGCCTAAAAAACCAGCAATACAACAGCTGGGAAGACCTTGGATCATGGCTAGAGTAAAGTATAACGGTTGCATTAACACTTTCATGGTTAGAAGTATGGCTCCTTCTGATACCATGTTTGATCAAGTTTAGCAGTGTATGGTAATGTTGTAATGTTTTTTGCATACAAAATGATTTAAGGAGACGAACTGCCCCACTAAAAGCTGCTGAGAAACCGGCTCATTCTCCCATTTTGGCTAGAGTGAGAGTGTTTACTAAATGGCATACTAATTCTTGTGCAAGCTTTTCCATTAGTCTAGTAGTCATTATAGTGAAAACGGGTAATGTATCTTCCAACTTGAATACATAAAATAAACATTTCAGTGGATGCCTTGTTTTAAAATGGTAAAAAATAAAACCTGCTCTTCATATTTAGACTGAAATTATTGTTAATAGGCAAAACTGTAAATTAAGAGTGATGAATCAGTCGCCAGGCTTATTGTTCAATGCCAGAAAAAGTCACCGGAGAGCGGCCAGTGTTATTACACAGCAGCTGACAATCCGAGATAGAAACAGACCAGAGGGCCAGTGTGGCAAAGTTCACTTGGCCAGCGTCACGCTCCAGGAACCAATTCTATACTTTATTTAACCGGCAGAGTCAACGAACTTGAGCCCTGCTGGGTGAAATTGAGCAGATAGGGTGGTTTTGAAGCTCCAGGGTGATGTTATCAGTTGCCACACAGCTGGATGAGCCACCCCAGATCCTGAATTAGACTGACTCATCGGTACTCATTGTAACAATTATGTGTAACCCCAGCAGAAATTAACACCCTCTTTTTACAAGAATGCTTATATCAGTGTGACATATTTTACTCATCTGTCACTGCCTTTACCTGCTAGTGTTTGCTGATGTGTTCGAGCCTGCCTTTAACATTGCTAAAGCTTGAGCTGTGATCGTATTTACTGAGGTTTTTTTTAAGGTGAGTGAGGTCATAAATACTAGAGATGGTTTGATACCATTTTTTTGCTTCCCGGTACAGATTCTGATACGATACCTGTGTGTCATATATTTCATTATGTTTTAACAACTGTATACTACTATCCCTGTATAGATGTGATATGATTTCTATATTTGTTGTCGGTCTGGCTAAGGTTAAACTCTTTGTGAAACATGAACTTAAACAAATGATGAATGCCACAGAACTTTCTTTTTTATCCAGTATGACAGTCAGTTAGTGATGCAGCAATGTGAAAATGATGGCCAACACCGATATTTGCCGACATCTATCTCTGTAGAAAACACATTTTTATGATAGTCAAAGAACTATTATCCAAAATGCTTTACCTGTGTGCAAAATATGACTGTAATCAGATTATAAGAAGGAAAAAAATTAATATTTTTATATAAAGGATACAAGTGTGTCCTGAATTCACACTATGACTAAGCCAACACTGAGTATTCTCAATAAACAGCTAAGTAACTCACTTAAGACCAAGTCACTGTACAGTGAACCCTCGTTTTTCACGGGGGTTACGAGAAGAACATAGTTATCGATAGTTGTCGCTTTTTTTTCTTCTGAGCAAAAAGATTCTTATAAACCGACATGCCACCAATGATTATGTTTGCAGAATGCAGAACACAATGCACGATGCAAATCCGTGAAGCAGCGAGACCGTGAAAGGTGAACCGTGATATAGCGATGGTTCACTGTATTCTGTGAACATTGTACAACAGTTTAAAACTTTAAAGTACAGTAGAGGGCCTTAAATGGCCAAAAGTATTGAAAAATGTGAAAATGGATCCAGAACAAACTGGACTGAACAGACACTGGCTTTTGCAGTCTTCTGAACTAGAATTGCAGTAACTAAGTATTGTAACTGTCAAGTACTATCGGGTTAGTCCTAACCCTTGGCCTTCCCGAGCTTTGGAAGCAGACGAATGTTTGCTTAACAAACAGGAGCATTTCTGCTCTCTCTGTACCGGTCCTATTCCTCTTTTCACTGACAACAGTTGAAACGGCGGAGAAGAGACGTTCACTATCCACGCTTGTACGTGGCGCTGACAGCTAGCCGTCTGTAACACTATTTTACTGTAAAAGGCACAAACATAATTACGTCAGTTTCCATGTAGTTACATAGTCACTAATATGGTCAGAAACACTACAGTGCTCAATTACCTATTTTGAGAGGCATGAACGGCTCTCTGGGGAATATCCATCAGATCAGCGGGCGTTCGTTGGGTTGTTGTTGGCTGCGGCAAGCGAGGAGGGTGGGGAGGAAGCAGAAGAAGAGCTGCTAGCCTGGCTAATGAAAGTACCAACACCAGATAGAGCACACACAAAATGGATAAATATGCTATAAATAAACTCAAGAAACTGCTTTTGTGAGGATTATTACCGTAGCCAGGCTTAACACATTCACTCATCCCAGACGGCAGCTAGCTAGCAGCTCACATGGTAGGTGAATTTAAACGTCTGAGTTGAAAACGCATCTTGTTGTCATGTAAGGTCCATGTTCATGTCGCACAGACATTTTAATTGCATTTTGTGGCTATTAAGAGGTGCAAATGCACTCTTTAGATTATGCCCCCAAAATTGCCATTTTAGCTAACTAAGCGCTATAGGCATTAGCTGCAGTAGCTCCATTTTGCTAGCACCTTATCGTGATTGCTGTAAAAATTGGCCGGAGTTTAATTTAATTTGCATCAGTCTGAAAAAAATAGCCAGGCCTACCTGTATGCGAGCCAGGGAATTCTTGGGCATGTAACACAGCTATCTTCATCTCGTGTTTATGCGCTTGTGCAAAAACAAGCAGCATCACAATCACATCATCTTCTTCTTATTTCGCATTTTGGCAGTGTAGCTGCTGTTAAGACACTGTTACTACCCTTGACAGGTCAGATTTAGATCTAACACACACTCACATCTAAGCCTACACACACGTCAAATACACAGGAATGATTCACATCGGCCCTATTTTGACATCTGAACATATTGGCTGATATTATATCAGTTATAACCGACAAAAGAACATAAATTAACTACTTTTGACGTAGATTATTATTAATTATTACGTGGTATCGGATCGGTGCATAAACTGTACTTAAACAGTACTTACAGATACCAGCGTTTTAGGCAGTATTAGTAGTAGTACCAATACTGGTATATATAACATCTCTAATAAATACCCCAGAAACTTCTCTTCTCTGTCCTACCTGATGTAGCCTAGCATAATAGAGTGAACAGGGTTGTCTCGTTGAAAGTGGTTAGCCGCACAGCAAGGACTCTGCCTGACTCACGTGTGGCTGCTGGCTTGGCCCCACGCACAGGGTTACGTCCCCGTTTGTCATTGAGCTTCTTTTTCTCTCTTCCACGGCAACTTCTAATCACTACATTATGAAAAGAACTCCAACTGCTGGGTCACATCTCATCCCTCTGCCCAGTTTATTCAGCCTTGGTATATTTAACAAGGAGAGAGTTTTGTATGCATGTTGTGAAGATAAAGATATATATATTTTCACATGTGCATTTAGCAACATCAAAAAGTCAACTGCATGTAGAAAAAAAAAACTTGCAGTTCAAAACCCAGTGTTTGCAACATGTTTAATATTTTGTGTTGTGTTGCCTGTCCTTAATTTTAACTCTTTGGACTTGTTTTGAAGTTATTTTAAAGGGAGAAAATGTAATTTCTGTGCATTCCTTTTGAAAGCAGAAGCTTTCCTCAAGTGACTCAAGGGAGCATGTGTTCATTCAAGCCAAAGCTTAAGGACTGAATGGGGTTTAAGGGCAAAATTCTTCTTGCGATTATATGCTTCATCTTGTGCATGTTGTGCCATGATTGTTAATCTGTCGGAGCCCAGGGTTTTGTATCGACATACTTGTTTTCATAATTTCCTGTTCCACAGCAGGGAGTTTTGAACATCATACCATTATGTCATTGTTGTCAAATGACATGGAACGGAGTTGTTGTTGAATGATCACTCTCTGTTCTGAAAACCTTGTGTAACATCCTAAACTTTGGGTACTGCCAAATAGCTTTGCATGTTTGATGTGACAGGGTCTTTATGTGTGATAAAAGGTTATGACACAAACAAAGCTTTTCTATTGACAGATGTTCTGGCTGCTAAATCTCTTTACGTCAAGCACACATCGTGAGATCAGGGAACGGTGCCTCCAATCTGACAGTAGAGTGTGAAAACCCTTCAGGCAACCCACCCAATGTGAATTTTTGGCACCTTTTTGAAGGTACTCTAGCCCATTGTTTGAAGGTGCATTTATCCAAATTATCACTTTACAATGACTACATTTCTGATCTGAACACCTTTTTGTAATACTATTATTTTCTCAAGAAGGTATTCTTTCATTTAAATGGAACTTGTAAATGTTCCAGTCAAATATGCCAATTAATAATATACTTTACTTATTTTACAGTTGGCAGATAACAGAATGACTTATATGTACATTGTTATTTCAAATGTTATTAATTATTAAACAGTAGTTGCTTTGTTCACATGTCCCTGCTTAATGACATACATTTTACTGGCCTTTATTTGTTCAAAATGATTAATACCGTTTGTCAGGCAGAGAGGAGTATCATAATGTTTATTTCCCACCTGTTTATTATCCTGCATTGTTATTGTAACCTGTGCAAACTTGCTCTAAAGCAATTTTTAAAGTGAAGATTTTTTACACCGTATCTAGTTGGGTTAATAGACTCAGGCAACCTATTTAACTTTGATGGGTGGGATCAGAAATGACGTCACACTCTCCTAACATCATGTGGATTTGGAATTGGATGTAGTCACGCAAATAGTGGACAAGCTGTGGCCTGAGCTGGAGCCACTGCAGGGCTTCTCTCAATAGCAGGAACAACCAATACATTCTGATACACAGAAAATGCCTCAGGGGGTGCACATAAGTTCCAATTATGTTTTCTGGCAAATCTTACTATAAGTTATCAAGAATGTTTTATCATTTTGCATACCTACCAAAAACCATTCTGCCTTTTACTTTGAACACACGTAAGTGTGTATCTTATTTGACTGTAGTCCCTTATTTGCTAATATTGGTAATGCAAGTCCATGTTCATTAATGTATAGATGTAATGGGTCGGATCCATATTTGTGTTGTCAAACACAAACACATATTTTTTCTCTCCGTCCACCCAAGACACATTTAAATTGCTTATTTTAGTTGTTCATCTGACGGAACTGATGTACTTCAATTTTAGTCAGTGCCGGTATAGTTGCATTTCTTGTACTTTAAACATACTTTACCTACATGACCCAACGCATCTTTTATTTTTATTTAATGTACGCATTTTAACAAGATGATTTTGTGTTTAGGGGTATAGGCTCTTTCAAATGATTCTTGATGTATAGTGGTATTGTGACTAAACAAAGGACTGCAGCTGCTTTAACTGCGTTGCTGGTGTAGACATTTTGTTTGTCTCTTAAAAAAAATAATGCCTACTCATGAGATGGTTTTGAAACCTGGTCTAAAACATAAATTATACCTAGTAATCCATTCTATACTGGTCCGTGCACAGTACACATTATAAAGAGACAAACACGCTTGGTGGGCCTTTTAAAGTGGCCTTTACCGTGCTGTGTACTGCATACTATTGCACGCTACACAAAGCACTGAAAAACACACTTCTCTCACACACATCCTACAATCCCGGCTTTAGAGGGTGAGGAAGGTTGCTGAAGGGGCTTCAGGTGAGGTGACGCGCATAACTTTTCCTTGTCTCCACTTTCATGACTTTGAATTGCTTCCTTTCGCTCAGTTTCTTTTAAGATAGCTCTGCTTGGCTCCTCTCTGCCTGATGAACTGGTCATGTCATGCACACAAACTTCTTCCCCTGTCCCAATAAAACAAGGTATTTTGGCTCGCCCAGAGAGCTGAGCTCACAGCTGCTATGTTGTTTGTTAGCTATTTAATCTGCAGCAGTGTCTAAATACCTCACCACTTCATGAGGAAACTCGAAAGTCCTGAGCTGCTGTTTGTGGGGTGTGGCGCAGATAAATCTGTCATGGGCTTGGATATAAAAACTCTGCTGCAAATCATAGTTGACAATCACCAATACAGTAGTGGATGGTTAACCATGCTTTTCTCGTTTTGTAAAATTCTTTTATCCTGGCTGCTTTAGTTTTTTAGTCCTTAAGGTTCTCATATATAGTGAAACTGTCCACTTTACGGTTTTGTAGACCATCCCTGCTTTTATTGTGTGACAAGCCTTTCATACAAAGTTTTACATTTAGGGTGGAGACAGAAGGGTAACCCAGCTTCAGCACGGCTTGGCAGATTTGATACCTCACCTTGTTTCCATCTTTGTTTGTAGCCAGTGGTGTTACCAGAAAGTTGCATGCGCTCCTTCCCAGTTTAATGAAAAGCTTTGAATTGAATTGGCCCATCAAAGCATTAAATGCAGATTGGTGTAGAGCAATACATTTTTTGGACATGTCATACCTGCTGAAAATGTATGCAGTAATGGTAGTTAAAGGCACTTTGACTAATAGTTCACCAAAGTAACTAAAGTGTATTTACAGACACAAGACCAAGGCTTAAACCACAGACAGTACATGACTAATAAATAAAACCGAGAGCAAAACAACAGAATTAAACTAGACAAGGCTACATTTTCTGAAGAATACTTCCTTGTCCTCTGAGTGAAGTTGGAAGAATTTTGCATCTTAAAAGTAATTGGTCTGTATTTTTGTAGCTCATTTGACTGTTTTTAAACTCGGACATCCAAGACTGAGATTTGATACCAGGTTATATCATTAACATCCTCTAAAAGCAATTACCTGAATGCTTATATTTAATGTGGTTTGTAATTGTATCACCCCTCAGGAAAACTGCTTCTGTTTGGAGTTCACTTTCTCTTCTACAAATCTGTCTGGCCAAGTAGTTGTTGCCTCTGGCTCATTACACTGGATATGCAAAAGAGCTGTTCACTAAGCCGAGGAAAATGTGACTACAGCAGCGCTATTCAACTATAGCTACTGTTCTGGGGGACACATTTTCAAAAAGGCTAACGATATCAATTAACTATGAGGATTTACTGCTCCAACAGTTACACTACACACTGACCACTTTCCTTTTAGATTGTTTGTTTGTAAAACATTGCTGGGCAATTTGGGTGGTATCATCATTTCCTCTGACCTCTGTGTGGTCCAGGATCTTCCCCTATGCTCATTCACAATCAAGCAGTCTTTTTTCCTCATGTCTCTCTCCCCCGGCATACATGTTTCCTTTCCTTTACTCATGTTTCTCTTGTCTCTGTTTCCTCCCCCATTTAAATGCAGGAACCCATCCACTGCTTTCTACCAGGCTTTCCGACCTAGCAGGTCACGTGTGTCAAAGCCTGTCAACGATAGGTATGAGCTTGGGTGTCTTTACGTGTTTGTGTGTGGGTGTGGCCTGGACTGGCTGACTAAACCAGACCCTGCGCACCTTGCAAGAAAATGTCCATTTTGACTAATTGTTTAGCTGTTTGAGTCTTAGTCTTCTTTGAGTGTTATTTTTCTGAAAACACAACAATAACTGTTGGTATGGGTTTAAAAAAAAAAAAAAAAAAAAATTAAGTAGAAATACTTTTTTGGGACTTATGGGGAGATTTTGTAAGTAAGAATAATTTAAATAGCAAGCAGGTAAACACCAAACAGAGAGACAAAACAAAGAATAAGTGTCTCATTATATTTCAAATCCTGTGTCGTACTTGAGGGTACTGAAGAATCATCACATGAAGATAGTAGGTAGTCGCAATAACATTCTGCTATCAGCAGCAGCAGCAGCATTGTTGCATTCAAAAACAAATGCATCGTTGTCTCTACTTTTGAGACCAACTACTGAATTAAATGACTTGTCAAGCTGGACATTTCCTCAGCTGCAAGTGTGCAATGCATGGTGAAAGCATGGCACTGTGGAAAGCGCCTGGGCTTTGTGACACTTTCTATGACACTTTAGTTAGAGGATCCGGTGCTCAGGTTTCTCTTGCCCGTAAGCTGTGTTCGGCACATTGCCAGGGGGTTTCAACACTGCAACTAGCTAGGGATGTAATGGTGCATAGTGAATCGGTTAAATATCGATTTAAATGTTTAAAGATAACAACCGGTAAGATTAAAAGAAAAGAATCGCGATGCAATTTTTAAACAGCCTAGGGCGTGACACTAGTTAACATACAGCAGGTAACGTTAGCTTACCGTAGCTAGCGTAACGGCTGCAGCTAAAGACACAGAGGAGAGTAGCTGCACTTTCAGAGACTATGGATACTGCCGCTGTGGATAAACAACAGTGACGGGACTTGTGTTGTGTTTGTGTCTGGCTTGGTAAGCTTGTGTGGCGTTCAATGTTTTTGTAAAATACTCTTTCAGCCATCTAGTGTTTCTTCTTTTTGTCGTTTAACAGCAAGCGACTGGTGAAAAAAGTTTAATTACATTTTAAATATCATTTCAATTTAACCAAATTGCCTTAAATGGCAATAAACAAGCCTTATTTATTTTTTTCTTATTTAAGATAAAATACTATTTCAGTTGTACTTTTGAATAGAGGGCACATCTGCTGTTTTGTACAGTTTATATAAATCAAGGCATATTTTTCAGTTATTTCATTCTGTTAAAAGAAATCGTGAGGAAACCGTATTGTGAACTTAAAATTGCATCATAGCGTTCGTTACCAGCTACAAATAGCATATCACAGTAGATAACATGACTGAGTTTGTGTTGTTTTACGTCATATTATCTGTTTTGTATTTTTGTATTCTTGAAGATAACCAGCAAAATTTGTAGTTTCAAGCTTTAATGCAAAATGTTTGCTGCTTCCAGGTTCTTCTATGTTAGAATTTGCTGCTTTTCTTTGTTTCACTGTAAATTGAATTAAATTGATTTTTGGACTGGTTTGCCAAACATGCCATTTAAAGATAGCTTTAGGATATTATGGTGGGCATTGTCACAGTTCTTATAGACTTAAAAAATAATCAGTAATAAAATAGTTAGTTGCAGCCTGAGGGAATATGACTCAAAATTCCTCAATAATTAAAATGTGTTATCCAGACAGGGAGTGACATTGTGAAATATGTTTTATATTATAGGTTATACTACCTCCATACAGAAGCAACCACCATTGTCTCTACAAAAAGCCGTCTTGAAAATGTGGCTCTCTTTCTCCTTATCCTAGTCCTCGTTATCGTTAGCACATCAATTTATGAATGAAACCATAAACGCTGACTTTGTTGGCCTCCATGTGTACTTTCGTATGACAGTGCGCTGCATGTGACGTCCTTGTTATTGTCCTTTTGCGCACGTGGGTCAGTTCAGTACCATGAACTGTTCACACTGGCATCTGAATTGGGTTATATTTAATAAATAATGTTAACAGGCAGACAAAAAAAATTAGATCTGAACAATGAATCAGAATTGAGCACTTAGGCTAACTAAGATTATCAATGGGTTGTTAATTATTCTAAAACATGCACATACTAGTCGACACATCAGTACTATAGGAATGAATACCAATTGGATTTGAGTTGGTAATAA
The DNA here is from genome assembly GCA_013375575.1 of Percina caprodes. Taxonomy (NCBI): domain Eukaryota; kingdom Metazoa; phylum Chordata; class Actinopteri; order Perciformes; family Percidae; genus Percina; species Percina caprodes. The sequence goes on along the minus strand of JABXJD010000004.1, from coordinate 6,100,814 downwards.
ATAAGTTTGTGGTTTATGAGTGGTTTGCATTAGTCACAACAGCCTTTTGTTCTGTGCCTCTTGTGCTGTCTCATCGAGGCTGTTTGAGGTCTTGATTCCCTGCCATGGATAGTTAAACGGTACCAACAAACAGCAGCAAACAAACTTTGAAGTTAAGGTGGCAGCATTTTCATGTCTAACATGTGGTTGGCTTGTCAAATCATACAATTATATGATAATGATCAAAGAACTCCAAGGCAACAGTTCCCAGGTTGGATTCAGGGACGCTGGAATTTTAGAGTCATTTTCATTTTGGAATTTTACCTAATTTGCCAGTGGGATGTGTTCTAGCTAGAGGATTCACTCGGCTAGATTTTTCCAAGTATAAAACCTTTTCAGCCCATGGTTGTTCCTGGGACCAAACTGGTCTCTCATCTAAATTGTTAATCAATTATTTCACAGTTGTGATCATGTAGTATTTGATGTAATTAACATAGATCACTGCATGATAAAAGGCTAAAGAATAAAATGATTTGGTACAGCTGTTGGCAACTTAATGAAGATAAGTGGAAAAGAAGAGACCTTACTGTCATGAGTTCAGAGCTGTGTTTGTAATGCACTGCAGTGAGCATGTGATGTACCAACGTCCATATGAATATTCTTCAAAGTGAGACGGTCCAGATGAAATGTGGATGTTGACGTAAAACAACAATAGCAGATGAGCAAGTGGGATTGCGGCTGCATAAATGATTCTGTGTATTTCCCCATCCAGCTCATGTTTGCCCATGGGCTCTGTGACTGAGAGTGCAGCTTTGTTCAAAACTGCTTAACTAACTGCAGGAATACCTGACAAAGTTGCCTCATTCCACCTCCCTTTGTTCCAAGCTAGCCTTCCTGCAAGGTTGGGCTTGTTAGAAGTTAATTGCACATAAACAGTTTAAGGGCATTAAGGAGGATTCCTGGAAATGATTGCTTTGTGAAAAAGGTAAAACCTCAGCTGTGCAGCGTGCTCTCTCGTCACGTAGTTTTTGCACAACACGCTTGTTTGGCGCAGGTTTTTTCTATGTTGTCGTCATGCTCACCTGTTTATCTATCTATAAATTGAGATATCTCTGTACGTGTATACCCACACATGTGCAATACAGCAATGGTGGTGGGGAGTTGCCGCATTCCTAGAACTAGAAGGCTCATTAATTGTGATTCACCAACTACCGGTGTCATATGCCAGAAAGTGGTCATCCGCCAAAAACTGATTTCTGTCTACCTTGCATGCAAATACAATCGTCCACAGACACATGTTAGATGAATTTCAGGGCTCTTGGGCTTTCCAACATGTTGCCGACAGTTGCATACATTTCTGTGTAGAAAAGATTCGTAGAGGGGGAAAAAAATCTGAATGTTTAAATGTTGTGAAAAGAAAATGTATATCAGCAGTGAGGTTACATCAATACTGAGGGGCTGTGAACATCTGGTACAGATTTAAAGCAGAAACTACAAGTACATTTAAAAGAAAAAAGTAAATTTAGTGTGATTTGATTTTTGCTGTAAAAACAGGGCCTGAAGTCTTTTATGATGGTAACCTGGATATCGTTTTTGGACTGTTGGTCAGACGTCACCTTGAGCTTTGAGAAATTGTGATTGCACAATTGTATTTTAACATTCTTAAATATTTCTACAACTACAAATGTGTTCTACCCATTCATTCCCAGTCCTACATTTCCAGTGTAGTGTTTTTTTACAGGTTTAAAGGCTAATGATTTCTGAGCATCATTTAAACTTATTTTATTGATCTTTATTTCATCTCAAACAGCTCTGCTCAAATCTCCTCTTGTTAACGTGACAAACCAGATATTCATTTATTTTAGCCAAACTTAATTATAAGTTACACTGTGAATTTGTAAACATTCCAGGAAAGCAATTTGTTGGTCTGCTGAATGGAATCATTGTGAGGCTGTGATTGGTCCCAACTAAAGCAGCAGCAGCCCTTTTATTGCCCTCAGTCCACAATGATCAACTTTATGATTAAGGATAAAAAAAGAAAAGACAGATTTATATTTCGACTGAGCAAACTTGATTAGTGGCTCCATGCTCAGCCACGGAGAGTTATTTGATCCAGACCAGGTATGCGACCACTGTTTATGACACAGAAACAAACAGTGCATTATTGAAACAAGGCGGAGGAAAGTTGTACGTGGGAAAGCTGCACTCATGATCTGCTGATGGGGCAGGGGGAAGTGGCAGTGAAATTCTTTAATAAAATGATGCTGTTATATATATTTATTTAACCCTCATGTTGTCCTTGCATCAAATTGACCTATTTTCCTATATCAGTGTTCTTTTTAACTACCCAAAATAACATGATTGAGTCCACTCAATGCTCTTTGGCAAGTACAAATCTTTACTTGCATTAATTTTGGGGTGTCTTATTCAATTTATAGCATTTGAAAAAAGTGTTTTTTAAAATAGTATTAAGTTGACATATTCCAGTCAGTGATTATCTATACACATTTAATTTTAGTCTAAATAATTCCTAATTTCTACTTTTGTAACTCAAAAATTAGGTACAATTTCCTATAAATGAGGTTTATTGACCATAAATTCCAAAAAATAACTGTAAAACTAAAGTTAATAAGTTTGTGTTACGTAGTGTTAAATGTAAAAAAAAAAAAACTGACAAACATTGAAAAAGTGTTAAAGAGACAAACACATAAGGAAAAGTTAACAACATTGATAAAAACTCAAGTGTTGATTTTCAATTTTGATGGGAAGACAACAAGGGATATGCAGTGTGTGGATAGATAGATATTAGTACAGGCTAAAAGTTTTTCATGACTTTACATTGTAGATTATCACTGAAAGCATTAAAACTATGAATGAACACATGGATTTATGTACTTAACAAAAAAAGTGTGAAATAACTGAAAACATGTCTTGTATTCTAGTTTCTTCAAAGTAGCCACCCTTCGCTCTGTTTACTGCTTTGCACACTCTTGGCATTTTCTTGATGAGCTTCAAGAGGTAGTCACCTGAAATGGTTTCCCAACAGTCTTGAAGGAGTTCCCAGAGATGCTTAGCACTTGTTGGCCCGTTTTCCTTCACTCTGTGGTCCAGCTCACCCCAAACCATCTCGATTGGGTTCAGGTCCGGTGACTGTGGAGGCGCAGCACTCCATCACTCTCCTTCTTGGTCAAATAGCCCTTACACAGCCTGGAAGGTGTGTTTGGGGTCATTGTCATGTTGAAAAATAAATGATTGTCCAACTAAATGCAAACTGGATGGGATGGCATGCTGCTGCAGGATGCTGTGGTAGCCATGCTGGTTCAGTATGCCTTCAATTTTGAATAAATCCCCAACAGTGTCACCAGCAAAGCACCATCACACCTCCTCCTCCATGCTTCACATTGGGAACCAGGCATGTAGAATCCATCCAGTCACCTTTTCTCCGTCGAGCAAAGACACAGCGGTTGGAACCAAAGATCTCAAACTTGGACTCGTCAGACCAAAGCCCAGATTTCCACTGGTCTAATGTCCATTCCTCGTGTTTCTTGGCCCAAACAAATCTTTTCTGCTGGTTGCCTCTCCTTAGCAGTGGTTTCCTTGCTGCTATTTGACCATGAAGGCCTGATTTGTCTCCTCTTAACAGTTGTTCTAGACATGTGTCAGCTGTTAGAACACTTGGGGACACATTCAAAGTTTTCGCAATTTTCCGGACTGACTGACCGTCACTTCTTAAAGTAATGATGACCACTTGTTTCTCTTTACTTAGCTGATTGGTTCTTGCCTTTATATGAATTCTAACAGTTGTCCAATAGGGCTGTCTGCTGTGTATCAAGCTGACTTCTATACAACACAACTGATGGTCCCAACCCCATTAATAAAGCAAGAAATTCCACTAATTAACCCTGACGAGGCACACCTGTCAAGGTAAAAACCATTTCAGGTGACTACCATGAAGCTCATTGAGAGAACACCAAGGGTTTGCAGCACTATCAAAAAAGCAAAGAATAAATGGACCTTTTTTCTTGGCATAGATTCATATTGAATCAACTAAAAACACACAAACACTGTAATTACTAACAGGCCGTGAAACATATCCTTAGAGAACCTAGCCCAATTCAATTTCAGTCTTTCTTAAAAGCACAAACAGTAAGTACATAATTTTGAACGGATTACTCAGCGGTTGTACAGAATGTTCCCCCCTCCAGCGAAATCACACAACTGCAGAACCTTGATGGACATGACGTGACTTGACATTGTGCAGGGCTGTAATCTCACACTTAAAGCTTCTGAACACCCATACAGGTGATTTTAGTTATTATGGCTGATTAGACTTCTGCTCAGGTTGAAGTGGGCCAGAGCTTAGATGGGAATTTATTAGGTCACAAATCTTTTCTACCAATAACAATGATAAAGCTGTTGTTTGTCCTGCACTAACAGGTGCAACAAAGCTACTCAGGAAGATGTCAATCAGTCACACACACACACACACACACACACACAGTCCTGGGAAGTGGCCTAATCTGCCAGGTTAACTGAAATCACCTGTGTGGGTGTCCAGGGCCTTTAAGCAAACTTATTTTTAGATAGAGGATTTGTTGGATGGCAAAAGATTTTTACAACCTATGCATCATGTCAACGTTATCGTTGGAAACTTTGCTGGCATTTGACCTTTTATTTACTGAGCACAAATGCCCCTTTTTTCAGCATCGTCAGACTCCACACTCAGTTAAAATCATTCACTCCTTAGAGATACCTAACATAATGTATTCTATCTGAATTCCAGCAGAGGGTGACACTTGTGGTTGCAAAAGGAGATAAGTTTCTGTAGAAGTCTGAGATAGTGACCTACTTCTCACTTGATTTATAACCTCAGTAAACATTTTCATAAGTTTATGGTCTCAATCGCTAGTTTTAAGTCTTCTGCAACACAGAATGATAATTTTTTGAATGATGGTCTCGTTGATTTTAAAATTGTTTTTAGGGCCTGGCTATCATGTGATTGCCAGTGAAAGTGTGTAACGTAACGTAGTGTGTAAGCAGCTCTTCCCTCACTCCTCCCTCTTGTCTAAAATCGTCACATTCGCAACCAGGATGGCTGCGCCTGTAACGGCACACTCAAAAACGGATAGCAGATCTCCACAAACCAAAGGTTGACGTCACACGTGCGCTGTCTATTAATATACAGTCTATGATATAACCATAGGCGTCTACTGTTCACCATTAAACATCCCTTCTAGACTAGCACATGGTCAATCGCTGCACGAATAGGCACCTGAATAGATGACGAAGGGGTGCAAGTTTCATTTCACCTCTATTTCAATTACAATTTCAAACATTTCTAATCTTTGAGATCTAAGAACCTTCAAGCTGTATCTCTGCTGTGTAATTTAAAGTCATGATTGTAGCTCAAGCTTTGTGAAGGCCAGGCAGAAGCCCTAGTGAAAGACAACAACTGAGACATGCATCAGGCCCAGTGTTTTTGCAGCATACTGCCTAATGACATTAGTCTGACCCAAACCTTGCACTTCATAGAGGAAGCCCAAATGAGGCTAAGTCCTTGATCCCGTGATAAATTCTCTGCTGAATACAGAGGCTCATTAACAGTGAGGTGCCAGGATTTTCCCATTAAAGCCTCAGAAGTAACGGTATTACTTTTAACACATTTCAGTGGGTCTTAATCCACACGGAGCCAAACGAGTGTCACAAGCCTAAATCACTGAGGGAGGCAAAGGAAAAAAGTAGTGAAATGTGATATGGAGGCACATTATGCATGCTGAAGATCTGGTTTTAGGCACTGATTATTTAAGGCTTGGGGACCCCTGCCCTGGATCCCCCACTGTGTTTGCATATGTAGTTTCATGGCCACATTAAACTCTCTCTTTGTCATTTATTCAGGAGCTGTAAGGGTGGCTCTGCAACCATTAACAGTCATCTGTGCTGGCAGTTATTTTAGCCTTTAGAAAGGCTAAAATAACAATGTCTACCATAAGCCTTTTAAATTAACTATAATGATGTCTCATGAGTTTTTTGTAATTAAGCCCCTGAGGGCCTTGTTTCCTTCTCATGCTTCCTAATGTCCGGTTCATCTACTAATGGCGTTTTTCCACTGCGTGGTATCTACTCTACTCGACTCGACTCTACTCGCCTTTTTTGGTTTTCCATTAAAAAAAAGTCCCTGGGACCTGCTACCAGGTACTTTTTTTTTAGTACTACATTAGTCGAGGTTCCAAGCGAGCTGAGGCGATACCAAAAGGTGACATGAAAACCTGCAGACTACTGGTTGGTCGGAGAGGATCGTCACTTATGACTGCGTTTTGAGCAAACAAGAGTGCGGAGTGTGTGTCCGGAACAACCCCGCCATTTAAAAAAAATTAAAATAAAATAAACAAAAAATCTAGCTAGACACTTTTCTATTCTCACTATTCAATATTAAGGGCTATTAGGGGCTTTTGCATGTCATTTCCTATATTGCACACTGTTACTTTAAAAAAAACAAGACAATATATCAAAGAAAAGATTTTATTTAGCTATTCAAGTAGCGCATCAAACGCTCCCGTACATCCCGGTCTTCTTCCTCTGCACCCTGTGACAGTGTCACCACCGGCTCTGCTGCCTCTCCATGACTCTCATAACGATTTTACAAAGCACAGCAGGTCAGAACCAGAGATTTCACCAGTTGTACATCGAACGCCCAAACAGATGGTCTGCGGCGGCGATTTTGCATAGCGTGAAGGATCTGAAACACACAGTACACAGCATACATATTTTCATGTACTTTTATATAGTGTATAGTAAATACTGACTGTGACCCTGAACAAATGCAAATGTTAACTAACGTTACCAGGAAACTTAACTTACCCTTTTGTGTCGGCGAACGACGGTCATGTCGACGTCTGAACTCCGTCGGAATTCCCATACTCCTGTTTTTTTTTCTTTTTTTTCAGCGGTGATTTTTGTTGCTTCCTTCAGCTTCTTTTGAAAAAAAAAATTCTTCTGGCTGTGGCAAGTAAGTAACCACAATCAAAACAAAACACCTCCAACGTGCTGTTGTGAGTCGCGTTGAAATATACATTGTGGCAGTTTCCGGCTGCGTAGTTATGGTAACCAGCCACGCTGAGGCGTTACTCAATCTGCAATGGAAAACGGACGCAGAGTGTGTTGAGTCGAGTAGAGATGAGGCGAGTCGAGCTGTTACAGCAGTGGAAAAACGCCATAAGTGGTCTGCTAGAGGTGTCCATGTCTTAAGGGCAGACGGGAACGTGGGCTTTAAGTATGTCACGCAGGGATGCAGAATGAGGTATTTTCACACATCTTGCTATGAAAATTACAATTTTACTTAGAACTGGTTGTCACAGATGTAGTTTAATACTACGCATCTGAGAATACTGGGGGCAGCAAAACAAACATTTGTTGTTTTTAATAAAGAAGTCAGGCAGTGTGTGACCTTTTCCCATTTTCATCATTCTATGAGCAACCATGATCGGATTTTATGCTGCACACGGCATGAGTCTGCAAAAGGGAAAGTAGTTGGTTACTTCACTGAGAAGATGGAGGTGTGCAGCATGTCGTCTGTAGCTCTTCATATAACAACCATTCCCTTTCCATTCCCAGTAATATTTCAGACTGATCAGCTGTCAAGAAACGCCAGAAAATGATCGTTGTCTTTGTTTCTAAACACATTTTTTATGAATTCTAGCGGTCAGTGTCAAGCTCACTGACGTACACAATGCATTTTCTTTGACTACTTCTAAATAAAAAAGTGAGTTTGTGAGCCCGTAGTCATGTTGAAAACAATTGAGCCAATACTAAGCTCGCCCACCAGCCGACTGGCTGGAGCAAAATTTCTCGTTTTACAGCTAAATGATATACTAAAATACGTTTCTATAAACATTTGAGGCGAGAAATAGGCAATGCAGCAACAGAATCTGGATTCATATTTGATCAGCGCTGCCTGATTTACAAGTAGTTGACACTGTTTCACTGTGATTTTTGTCCCAGATTATCTGTCTTGTGTATTACTGTCAGGAGTTGAACTTTTAACATGGGTCCCACCCTCAAATGCATTACACAGTGTGTACATAATGCACTAATGATAAATATGTCCCTTTATTAACTTAACAAATATTTCTTATGTATTGTGTATCTGCTCAATTGTAATACTTAGGTTTTAGGTAATTTCTTTGGAACATGACAGGCATGTTAATGGTATTTAGGTTACTAGTTTTACAAATCTTGCTTAACAGGAACCCTAACCCTAAGGAAAGATCTTCCTCAGTTTGCCTAATTGTCATAGAAACATTCTCTTTGTTCAAGTTTCCTTTTTTTTCCTCTAAGCTCTTCAAGGACCTGTGCTTAAAAATGTCAGTTTTTTTAGTTGCAAGTTGAAATGTAAAAGAGGCGATATCTTTGAAATTAACCATACACACTACTACTAACTAAATAGGGTTACTTGACAGGCACATTTCTAAAATAAGTTGAACTCCACTACAAAGCTAAAACTCCTTGAACTGACATTGCTTCAAGTTTTTTTGTGTTTTGTTTTTTACAGTGGAGGAAAACTGGTTGTGAGTGCTGCCATGATGTAATTTATCTAATGCTTCATCCACACTAATACAATTTTGTTTTTAAAACTTATATCTTTTGCTATCTTTACACCTTGTTTCCACACTACTGTGGCGTTTCAGAGCTCTGAAATGGAGATATTTGGAAACAATGCTGATCCTATTTGAATTTGAAACTCTGGGGTTGCTTTGTAGTCTGGACAGGCAGAAACAGAGAACTTTGCCAAAGACGACACGTCAGTCAGTCTTATCGGTTACGTAGGCTTACATACCTTTTTGAGTTACAGTTTGACCACGTTGTCGGTCAAAGCAAATAATTCCTTGGTCCTACTTTTTTGTCAGAAGTATTTTTATTTTTATTTTTTTGGTACTATTACATCCATGATTTTCAACAAACTCCTTCCTTTTACACCGGCATGTGTGCTTGCCTAGTGTATGCGAATGGTCTTTTGATATGCGTTGTCAGATGTGTTAATATGGGATGAGATAATTTCTGATAAGAAGCCTAAATACTGATAAGAAGAAGCCTTAAAGCCTCTGTTGTTACAGCCCCCACCCTCCTGCTATTGTTTTGAAATACACTTACCAAGAAGGGGGCGGCAGGGCAGTGGGATGGAAAGGCTGAGGTCTAATTTATTCAGCTGCCTCCCCCTATGGTGAGTGTTGGTATGCTTTGCAAATGGGACGTGTGCCGGTGCATCTGTGACCTAATGAAGAAAACATTGGATTTTTGATGCCATAAGACATCATGTGATACACCTAAAGGGATGGAGGAGACCACACTTTTCTCCTGCACATGCCTCCTGTGATATAAAGTCCGATTCCGTAATATCAGATTCAGTAATATTTACATTTAAGGCATTCAGATTACACCTTTCTCCAAATTACCTTGCAGTGTGTGAGCAGGTATAGGAGCTTGGTGTTAAACTGGAGACATGCTGATGATGGAAGAGGTCTCTTTAATCTATATCAAACTAAAAGGTGGACTGTTTTGATAACTAGTCCTCCAGTAAAGAACTTAACTGTGTCACAGTGTGATGGTGGCTCTGACACAGATGTCTCGGTTTAGAGTCGCTGGCCCCGGGGTAGGAGGTGTCCAGAGTTGGAATGTGCTGCCTTGTGGTCCCGGACAATTTGTTAGAGGGGGTATGAGTGCATGTGTGCACTGCTGCAGTCTGCAGGGAAGGCCCATGTTGAGGTTAACACAGCAAGCGGTCCTTGTATAAACCACCACATGTCTTCCTCCTTGAATAAAATGTACAGTTTGCTTTGTTTTCCTTGGACACCAAATGGCAACAAATTAGTGTTTTGTCTCCCTAACATTTCTTTTAACTCCTTCAGGCTGTATGGATTTAATTCCATATATTGTGTTTATACCGTGGTGAAGAAACAGTGTGACAAAGGACGCCCTCCTCAGGCAGGTAAAACTGGCTGCTTGAGAATCAGACAATCAGGAGCGGCGCTTCGCTGCTTTTTGAAGAAGACGGCTGTATCAACACACTATGACATATGCATTCCTATACCTTTTCACCAGCAAAAAAAAAATGTAGTGAGGATTTCCTCACCGTGGGAGTGTCATCACAGCCCTACTTCAAACCAGATCTTCCAGTCACTTGACAAAGCAATTTGATCAGACCTGTATGTCCCTTGTTTCTGTGATTGATAAAAAAAATAAACATCCAGCCGAAGCTCGTGGACAATTTTGTCACTCGTCCCAGATGTGCAAATGGAGGGTTGGCTTCTTGCTTTGTTTATAGACCACACAACAGAGCAAGTTGTCAAGGCAACTCATTTACCTTGCTGTCATCATAGTCGTGTGGATCTGTCATGCTATATGTATCACCTCCAAACCCATGTTAGATGCTAGATTCAACAAGAATTCCAATGACCTGACATGTTTGTCTCAAGTCTTATCTGCCTTGTGTTTCATTCTTCAAGCTTTTCACGCTTCATTTAGATGTCTTGTGCACATATTTGACAATTTATCTTGTTCTAACTCATCTTAATATAGAATAATTGCATTGAAAGGGCACTGCACAGTCCACACATGGAGAAAAAATATTGAAAAACTCCTGGTGGATGATTTTTTTTTTACTGTTATTATTTTATTTGATTGTTGGAGGGAGCATGAGATGTAAGATTTTCATTGCCAACAACTATTTTCTATGTAATTGTTCATTTGTTTACTGTAACCAAGGACAATCTGACTTCTTTGCCAGTACATGCAAAACACTCTTTTTAATTAACGTTAGTTTTCAATAAGGCGTATTGTGCCTCTGGGGTCGCAGTGTCTACCTTTTGGCAGACAGTAGCAGTGAATGATGCCATTTTGTACGAGTTGTGCTAGAAGTAAATTAGTGGAGGGAGGAGAGGGGGGCTGACTCCCGCCCCTTTGTTTGCCCTGTGAGGGAGCGGGTTTTAAATGCTCCGCTCCATGCAGACAGACAGACACTCGTGTGTTAACATTCAGCTAAGGTACTGTCGAGACACTTGATAGAAACGGAGAACATGCGGTGCAAAAGGATCTACAGTCTGCCCTGCTCGCCGGGAACGTCACCGACATATTCGGGTCATTTGATGTCTTACAGGGCTAGATGCAGCAGGTAATGGACTTTTACATAGTTTACGGTCTCTGCCGTGTGTGTGTGTGTGTGTGGCTTTCGGATGAGTTACCTTTTCATATGCCCTGGGTGGTTGTTACAATATTTGGCTGTATTGTCCCATATGGTCTGCTCATTTGGTTTTACGTTTTGCTTGTGTGTCATTTAAGATCCGCATTTTTAAGTTTAGACTTGCAGTTAAAAACACTTTATGGCAGATAATTAACTTTAATGCGCGTGCATCAGAGTGTTTAATGCCACTTTGTCTCACACTGTGCCCTGTATGTTTTAAGTATTTTTGCCATCAGCTGTTTGGTATGCAGGCCACTCGGATTGTGGCACAGCAACACATTTTCCTCTAATCTGTGTATCTGTGTGGTGTATCACCGGGCTAACCCCAACACTATGGACTACGTGCGCTCCGTCACACATACGCATACTGGAGACACACTGGTTGTTGTTGTTGTTGTTCACTATGTGGTCATGTACAATACTCACTTTATTTTATATTATAATATTTTAAGTTAATATATGATTACTGAAGTTAATGCTTTAAGGACTCCCTTCTCCTATTTTTCCATATTCAAGCGTCATCAAATTTATGTGTTATTTTTTTCTCCCCAAAAGACTCAAACGTGAATGTTTTAATATAAACGTTTGTAGATTTAATGTGTATATACCATGTGTTTCTCGCTAAACTTATCACAAATGAGTTCCAACCACACGCTACTGTGGGCACATGATGTTCCCTCTCAGGTCGCCGATGGTCCCAGCTTCAAGGCCAGAGCGCCGTCTAGCGGCGTGTTGGGTGTTACAGCCACATCCGAGCAGGGCGGTGATTGTGCGGGAGAGAGAGAGGGAGCAGCGTTATCTGTTGAGAAGGATAAAGATTTATATTCTTTCCGCGAGGTAAACGATGAAACTTGGCATTGTGTTTTGTTGTTTAAGGGTCTTTGGTTTGGCTTAGTAAGTCGATCGTCTTTTTATGTGGAGCACGTTTTCTTTCTTTTGTTTCTTTCCTGAAGAGGGGGGAGGGGACGGGAACAAAACGTCGTGCTGCTAACAAGTGTTAACAAAGGTGGGATGTGGTGTGGCCGCTTCATATTTTGCCAGAACACGATTAACTGCATGTTTTTACGCAGAATGGAAAACAACGAGATTTGACTGACATTTTTAGGGGACTGCTGGCGGTGACATTAGCCACACCCGGAATACAAGTCCTGCAGGAGAGGAGACCCACTGCTGTCTGGAGTCTGATTTCACTGCTGGCATGCGTAGATAAAACACCACTGCGACTCGCTAAAGAAATCGGTATTTAAACAATATCCGTGAGCATTGTTATCGGGGCTCCAGCTGCTGTTTCTGCACGGAAGGCTTCTTTGTGCATTTTACTTCGTTTTAATCTTTACAAATTGGCTTTTGACAATGTCTTATTTTTTTTTCTTTGTGTCCATATGCGGTCAGACTGTGATTCATAAATGGCAGTCTACGCTGTATTTTATCCAGAGTTGAACACCTGGTTTTATTCACACTTGGTCAATTTTATTTGTGTAGCCACGTGTCACATAGTCCCTCTTCAAAGTTATTAAACAGTGGCTCTTTTTAGGTTTTTAAGTGTTAACCTGTGACACTTTCTATTAACCCTAGTGTTGTCTTCCCGTCAAAATTGAAAATGAACACTTAAATCGATAATTTTTTCTTACTTTTTTGTCCCCTTTTTTAATGTTTTTAAATGCACTTTCAACACTATAACACTAACTTATTAACTTCAGTTTTACAGTTATTTTTGGAATTTATGGTAAATAAACCTCCCTCTGTAAGAAATTATACCTAATGTTTGAGTAAGAAAGGCAGGAATTAGGAATTATTTAGACTAAAATTAAAGGAAAGTATGTTGTTGGATAATCAGACTGGAATATGTCAACCTTTACGCAATACTTTTTCAAAACCACTTTTTTCAAATGCTATAAAATCAGAGACCCCAAAATTAATGCAAGTAGAGATTTTACTTGCCAAAGAGCGTTGTGTGGAATCAATCTTGTTATTTGGGGTATTTACAATTGGAAAGTTAAAAAGAACATTGATATAGGAAAACGAGTCAATTTGACTCAAGAACAAAATGAGGGTTGAGTTAACTGAAAATAGTGTACTAATATTTTTATTTTTTCATTCATGGTCTCAGTTGTGGTTAAATCTTAAATCAGTTGATCTTGTTCTCTGGAAATAGAGCTGACTGTTAATCTACACATCAGAGAATGTGTTTTGTTTACTTCTGAAGTACCAGTGAAGTCCTCTTCTTCAACTTTGTCCCTTCATGGACCACAATTGTGCTGTTGGTGAATGTGAAATGAGCTGACCTCATCCAAAACACATGTAGATATGAGATGGGATATCTCATGCTAACTCTCTCTCTCTCTTTGTCTACACAGTGCATCTGGTGCCAGTGTTGTTGCCATCGATAACAAGATTGAGCAAGCAATGGTGAGTTTTTCACAGATGTAAAAGTTACAACAAATGTGTTCTGGTTACCCACAGTCTCTGCTGAGACGAGTAACATAAAACTCTTAATAGGGGACGTTATACGTAATAACCTCTATTCAGTAGGGATTGGATCGTTAATTTTGTTACTGATGTTGATACCCTTTTCGGGACTGCTTAACAATATCGATTATCATTGAATCTTTTTTTTTTTTTTCTTCATTCATTCATATATCATTAATTCCTTTATCACGCACATCTGTTTTTAGATATAAAGTTATATGATCCACAAGTTCAATAGCAGTATTGATAAGCTCAACCTTTATAGATTTTTTTTTTTCCAATTTTTATAGAACAGAGTCTTGAGACCTATCCCTAGCATTCACTTAATGAAAGATTTCTCATTTGCTGCCCCCTTTTAGTAGACTTTTCTTTAAAAACAAAATACACACTATAAAATCAACCAAATAACTTATTGTTCCACAGGGCATTGAGACTTCAGTGATAAAGATGTTTAAAAAAAAAAAAAAAAAAAAAAAATGTTATGTGTTCCTTGTTTGAGGATGTAATCTGCTTAATTTATGTGCAAATTTTAGTTTCTATTTTCTGTCTTTCTTCCAGGACTTGGTGAAGAGCCACCTGATGTATGCTGTCCGTGAGGAGGTGGAGGTGTTGAAGGAGCAGATCAAGGAGCTGTACGAGAGGAACTCTGTGTTAGAGCGCGAGAATGCTGTGCTGAAGTCCCTGGCCAACACAGATCAGCTCGGCCAGCTGTCCAGTCAGCTCAACCAGGGCAGCAGCACGTCGCCGACGCTGCAACAGCAATACCCGCTCGTCACAAACAACAACAACAACACCACCCCACCATGGCTCACCACGAGGGGAGTCAGAGTGTCCCTCAACAGCCTAACATCACCTCCGCGTGAACCCGTTCCTTAAGTACACATGCTCAAACCCAAACCTCCCATGGGCAGGAACAGCTGCTACTGTCCCCTTCATAAAGCAAAAGGCCCTGCTCTGCGTTCAATATGCTCCATTTGAGGAAACCTCAACAACAGCCACATCTGTGTTTGGCCACCAAGAGCCATGCTTCAATGTGTGCACGTTGCCACCACCAGGCTTTACATTATTAAGACATTTACCAACCCTCAAATGTCTTATTCTGTCCCATGTCTGCAAGAAAGCTGAAAGAGGAGGGGCAGGGGGAGCCGGTGCACACCATAAAACTGCATGCTGTTCTCGTGCAGGAGGGCGAGGGTCAAAGGGCACAGCAAGATTAATTTGTTGGGGCAACAAGGGGTGGAGGGCGGTGCAACCCTGTGAAGGGCCCGTGACGTGCTGAGGGTCCTGTGATATCCAGCAGGGACTGTCCTCCTAGTATCCCCAACCCCACACCACTCCAGGTCTGGAAGAGGCCAGAGTGCAGAGGGAGAAGTGAGGGAAAGGATTCGTCGTCCAAGAGCAGAAGAGGAAGCCGGCAGGTGCCTGGGCTTGAGTGGAGCGAGTCGAGAGCCTCGGTTGTTATATGCTGCAACAAAAGCTTGTGTTTTCTCAGAGCCACTGTACTTTGACATGAATCATAATACTTTTTCCTTAGTTCAGTTTTAGTATTTTCTCTTATTTATTTCAGGGCTGCTATTTTCATAATGTAAATGAACAATGTCATGGAGATACTCATTTAAAAAAAAAAAAACTTTCTCTTTGGTCTTTTGGTATTTTAGAATCTGTCAGGTATTACATTTGGTAGTCTCTCTTGCAACAAGTAGGCAATAAGTTTCATTATAGACAAAATGTATTTCATGAAATAGTGCTAACACTAAAGCCAAGCTTAAATTAGGTGAAATCCAGGTTGAATGTATATTTTGTAAAGTGTAAAGTATTAAGAGCATGGAGGGTTTGTACAGGGGAACACCTGTTGTTAAGATGTGATGGGATGTTTGGATAAAGAGAACTTATTAATTTACTTTCTTTGTCAAAACAAAAAAGATGAAATTAATTTGGGGGTTTGGTCAGGGGGATAAAAAGCTGTGAAAATTGTTTGACCTACTTTATAACCAAAGATTCAAAGCTGTGTAAGTCTCCCCCCTCCCCCATTTTTAAATGCACACTTATATTTTTTTTTCCTACTATCACTTTCCTTATATTTTTGCGCTGTTTTGCATGTTCTGCATGATCTATAATCAAACCATTTCTTACCTCATGTTTTCATCCAGAACTTACTTTTTGTCAAGTTGTCAGTCTGTGAAATGATTTATGAAAGAGAGAGAGAGCGAGAGAGAGAAAGCAATGGGAAGAGAGGGCGGAGGAAGTAGATGAGGTAAGAATATAAAAGAAAGTGACATGGTGTTTGTGTCAGATGGAGGGAAGGGCCTCGAGCACAAAACAGTCAGAAAAGGAGCCCTGTGTATTTTGTTTTCATGTAAATGCTGTTGAATTTCATAACAAAAAGATTTTGTTACTTTGCAGATTTTAATGTATTTAATGAATGCAGCATTTCAATTTTGATTGTAGTGTTTGCTTACAAAGTAAAATAAATACTATCTGCAAAAAAACAATGGAAACTATAAAACATGTCACACTTTAAAGCTGGAACCCAGTTGATTGTGTGTGAACATATTATGGGATGTCCTGTACTGTCACGTCTTTTGTGCCTCTTGTTCCATCGTCTGATCTTGTCAGGCGATTTGGTTTCTTTCTCTGTGGCTTAGACCCAAACCAAAATGCTTGGTAATTGTACACTCAGTCATCTGTCTACAGGATGGATCCTTTGATTTTTTTTTTTTAATTTAATTTTTGCAAACAGGCTTATTTCTTTTCTCATTTCTTTCTGTTCTTTCATTTGAAGGAGATGTGTACATGCCAAGTGAACTGTAAGAAAGTAATCACTGAGCCTGGGAGAAACTATCTTAACAATGCCCCTGTAATGTGCTGTTGAAACTATTTTAGTTTTCAGTCAAAAATAAATTACTGTTTTATTAAGAGAATGTCTTCATGCTTTTGTTGTATTCCTCCACCAGGAAAATACCTCCTAAAACTAGTTTTATTTCATTTTGTTAAAAATAACTACCAAATACTTAACATTTCCCTTTTTATTCGGATAATTTCTCATCACATGGAAAAACAAATTTAAACCATAAAAGCTTGTGATCATGCCATCATGTCAATAGTATGTTTTGCATGAGGGCGTCACAATTCTTACAATCCACAATTTGATTTAAACATTTTCTTTTCAGCAGTGAGGACAACGCCACAATAAGAGCTGCTAGATGACAGAAGGCTGGCGAAATTTGAATTAGGTTAGTTTAGTTAATGTAAACCATGGCAAAACAATCATACTAAAAATACCTTTTTATGGGCGTACTGATCATTGTTATAACAACATTTTGGTTGCCTGCGGTATAGCCACCAAGCATTAGCCACTTGTCCCAGCACATTGTAATAAGCTGGATCAATATTAAAACATCAATAAATAAGGACTCTACTTTATTACTGTGTTGCAAAGTGGTATGTACTCAAAGAAAAAATTGTGGTGTGGCTGAGTATAATTCTTTGACATTTACAATTACTCTCTGATTATGTGGTGTTTCCCGTGTTTTGACCAGTGACTGTAGGCTATATATGAATAATTTTAGAAGCGTACATTGTCTACCAGAGAACAAAATCATTTTAAGCAACTGAACCTTTGAAGATTTGAGAGAAAGCAGTGGGGAAAAACCACAGGAGACAGGCAATTAGGTCAAGTTATTCCAAGTATTTTATTAATTTCCTGGAGAACATCTGACCAAAATAAAGATATAAAGTGACATCCAAATATACAGTACAATGCTAATCATGTCCCATTATCAGGAAAAACAAAACAGGACAAGAAAAGAAAAGGAGAAAAAATTAAGAGATATAAAGTCAATATAGGCATATACAATAAAAATTGTAATTGCTAAATTCTAATGCAATTATAACATTTTCCTCATATACTCCGTTATGTTATTTTAGAGAGTTTATCAAATATGTAAAATGTTGAAGGAAAAAGTGTAGACATTGATATTCTTTATGGTAAACAGTGTTTATGAATGATTTAAGAAAATTCCCATTAAAACAAATGAATTTGGTCTTTACATTTAATCTACATTTGTATCAAACATATTATGCAGGAAGATTTAAATAGTTCTGTAATGTTCAAAATGGCAACAAGAATATGACCAAAAATACAAAATGTCTATGATGTGATGTAATTTTCCATATTAATGGTTTAATCAGTAATTAATGAGGTATCCAGCCAACCATCATTTCCCCCGTTACAATCGTCATTACTTGGAACAGAACTCTGTTCACACAAATCACACATCAACCCAAAATCTATCAAGAAAACACAAATAAAAAACTCTCTGGAACCTGGATCTGATAAAACTGTTAGGGGGAAGTTGTTTTTCCAACATGGAGCTAACACTTCAAGGACCGGTAAAACCTTTCTAAAGAAAGAAGGAAATCTGAACCCTGGTAAAGAGACAGGTGTGAAATACTAAATAACGCCATCCTTCGTCACTCATTGCCCACCTGCCATTTCAAACATAAGTTATCAGTTCATACTTGTTCAGAGAGGTGGTAATTTTCAAAGCAACTCTGTTATGTGACTTCTCCAGCCAGTTTTACTGGCTGCTTCTGTTAGGGTTTGACACTACAAATGAAATTCAATTTAACTGAACTTTAATGCATGTGCTGACGTCCACTGACAGCTGATGTTAATCCCAAAAGATCTCAATTTAATTACTACTTTCTAAATCAAGCAAGGGATATTTATTCTTATTATTCTTATTATTATTCTTATTATTATTATTATTATTTAACAACTAACAAATTAGTCCCTGTTGTTTGGTGCCCAAATCTTTGACACTGTCTCTTCTTTTCCTTCACCGTGTTCATTTTTCTGTTTTTTTTTCTCTCTTTACAGGTACTAACTCAGTGTTGTGTTTGGCAAGACTCTGACCCGTTTGTCACGACCGTAATCAAACTGTGAACGACATCATTTGAATTTTAACAAAGAGGAAATACATGCTGTCTAACTACTCAATCACTCATTATATCTGCCTGGTGTTACTCATCATATCTGCCTGTTTCTGGACAGGTGTGCTGCAACCCTTTCTGAGTCATTCTAACTTATTTAGTATCTCTTTATACAGGGTATAATATAATATAATGCCTTCGGGTGATGATCATGAGGGATAACATGTTCAGCGAAAAGCATTAAATAATCTCTGATCTTTATTGAGCTTTGCCAGTGACCAGGAGAAAATGCAACAATGTGGATGACGGTATTCATTTCCACCTTTTATTCCTTTGAAATAAATTGGTCTGTCAACACAAAATACTGACCCATTTTTGAGTGGGACTGGAGTTGTGTTTCGAAACAGAGAGCATGCCTCAAAAGTAGTTTTCAAGAGGAAGACATATCAGCAAATACTGAGTAACTGACTAATAATCCTATCACTTGCTTGGAAGCAAAGCCTGACTCACTGACCCTTTAAAATATGAAATCTGTTATCACAACCTGCATCAGTTTCATACTCCTCATGAATACCTTGAACATTTTACTTGTAATCATTAAAGTTAGAAATTACTGTGAAAAGGAAATAAAATGAAAAAAAGTTTGGTCAGCAAAGCATTTATTTGCACTTTGCAGAAGAAAACACCAACTTCTATGAAACGCTGGTTTTTATGTTTGTTCATTCCACCATGTGAATCTAATTTCCCTTTTAGAGTTTTACAAAGTTAAATGTAATCTGATCATTTAGGTACAAAAAAAGGTGAAATGGCCCTGGCTATTTTTACCCCGGTGTCTGGATTGACTTTTACGTGGCCTTAGATTTGTTTCTTTCTTCCTGTACCTAATTTTCGCTTTATCATTTCAAAAACCTTGTCAGGAAGCTTTTTCTCAGGTTTTTTTGTGATCACATTTTTTTATTTAAACAGCCAAACAAAAGTGCAAAACATTGGTCCAGATGACAACATACAGTACACTACACACACCGAAGAAGGCCCAGTGCACCTTTTTCACAACCCTTCCTTGCAATCAAATGTTTCACTCTAAAACCAAGAGAGGAAATACGGGAACAAAAACACAACAGCAAGAACAATGTCTGCAGCTCACAAACAAGACACAGAAACAAACACAGACAAACACACAAACAAATAAGAGGCATCGACAGGGAGAATGGCATAAGATAAAAGGGACCAAACACACACATAGACAGAAGTGAGAATGCTGTTGCACAAATCTATAGCATGGCCTTAAAGGATTCAGCCATGCTGAGGCAATTGTCCAAAGTCTTTCTCTGGGGTCCACCTATGCGAGCAGTGGAGAGCTCCATATATATGACATCCAAAAAGGAAAGGGTCCAAGTACGAATATAGACAAGTCATGGGGTGGTTTCCAACGGGTTGCAATTCTCTTGGCTGCTGTAAGTCCAGCAAAAACAGCACGTTTTTGAGTTTTAGAGAGTTGGAGGGCTGACAGATCGTTCAGAATCAAAACATTGACAGTAACAGGCACAGTAAAATTAATCAGGGCAGATATTTTGGATGCAATATTTTTCCAGAACTGACCAACAGGAGAGCAGTCCCAGATCATGTGAAGATATGTAACTTGAACTTTTAGTAGGCAGAACGTGCATAAAGGACTGTTAATTACCTTCATGTGATGCATTTTCACAAGGGTGAGATATGTCTTATGAATGAAATTGCAGTGAATCTGCTGATGGTCTGGATTACGTGATACTTCTGGAAGGAAGCTTTTTCTCAGTGAATATCACACTCCCTGCCGGAAATTAATTTTAAAAGAGAGAGAGGTGCCTTGTAGGAGTGAGAGTTAGGAGAACGACGCTACTGGCCCAAAGATGGTATGTGTGTGAATTTAACTGTAAAGTTGAGCCAGGTGTGATAACCCTATGGTATTTTGCATAATATATAAGCATTGTGTGGTACAATATGAAGATTTCAAATAAATGTGATATATTTTGTAAGACATGAATTCATCCTTAGACTAAAGTGTTTTTCTACACCACAAGTTGTTCTCTGTGTTGGATATGCTACTTGCTACATATTTGCTAAACCATTTGAATAGAGTTTTGACTTTCTTGCTGCATGGGACCAAACCACATCATAATTTTACTGACTCCTTGAAGATAAAACATTAAAGAGCAACGAAGAAAAAGGCAACGCTTGGCACATTGCTGCACACTATAAAAAAAAAACTGGATCAACTGGCCTTTTTGCATCACCCTGAAAACTTTACCAACCCAACTACTTTCAACTTATCATATATGTTCATGCTACAGCAAGACAACTGTGAGTCACAGCTGCTCACATAGAGTTACAGTAAGATATTTTTGTGTCACTGGGAGCAGATACAGTTCAGTAAATATAAGACAGTGAAATCAACATTTCCTCTCCCTGTGACTTAATTATCAACTTGTCCTGACATGCCCTGACGCCTGACACTATCAAATATGTTCCAGGAATAGGGACACTCATCACAATTCATTGTGCACAGTTAATAAGTGTAACTTTGTACTTCAATGTTTTGCTACTTTATACTTGTACTACTTTAAATGGATACTAAAGGCACATTTTTACAAATTTCTCAATCTGTTATCGCTCTGTATTTTTTAAATTGCTGCTTATTGTTGTAACTGGGATGTAATTTTGGAGGTTTTAATACATTTTAGTGTTCTTTTATACAGAACCCTGATGCTGTGTTTAAATGTGCTCTAGAAATTAACTTTACTTAATCATGCACCAATCTAATAATTCTTCTGAAATGGGCCATTCTGCATAATCAGTACTTCTACTGTTAATATTTGAATCATATTGTGATCAATACTTTTGTACTTTTACTTGATTAAGATTTTGAATTCTGGCCTTTTATTTGTATTTTGTGATAGTCTTATTGTTGTTCTTCTTAAGTAACAGCTCTGAATACCTCTTACACAGGTTCTATGAGGTTGGAATTAGCAAAACCATCTAGATAAAGACATAAAAACCTTGCTGTTTAGTATTCCCCTGTAGAAATTCAACAATACTTGAACTTTATACAATTGAACTTGTACTAGCAACACTCATGGGTGGGGTGGGGGGTTTGACATATTTTCAGGGAGTAAATATGTTTAGAGATAAGTATATCCTCTCTGCAAAATGTTCACTAGGGACAATTGTGGAATTATCTGCGTCACCCAAATAGTCTCCAGTGTCATATAATGTCACACAGCACATGAAGGGAAGGAAGTTGTGATCTATGCTTTGCTTACATTGTGTGTGTGTGTGTGTGTGTGTGTGTGTGTGTGTGTGTGTGTGTGTGTGGACAATTACTCACCATTCAGTCATTTGCAAACACACCCAGCAACTATTGGGGATGAGATTTATAAGTGTAGCACTCTGCACTCTCTTAACTTGCCACTGACATCAAGTGATAAAAATGTTTAGTGTCAGCTTGAATGCACGGAATTAACAGTCAAGACTGTGGTGCCATCATGTGAGTAGGATGTGAAAGTGATTACTAAGGTGAAGAGCCAAGCAAGGGCTGCATGTTTTATAACATCCACAGGTTTTACAGCTACTTAATTTATACTAGAAATTCACTTTGAAAGAACAAAACGTTTTTTTGTTTATTCAAAGTGAATTTCTAGTATAAATTAAATGATGATGGGATGACATTTCTTTGGAATTGTAGGTCTACCTTGGATGATCATGTGAAAAATAAAAATTGATTGATTTGTTGATTGATTGATTGATAGATTGACATCATCTGGTCATTTTCAAGAACAACACCACTCAAGTCAATTGTTTTGCAAAAACTTCAAGGATTGTAACACCCTGTCCAACTAATCAATCTGACAGTATAGCCTCTATGTGATCATCATTTAGATGGATGGCACTGGGTCATGATTATATCAAAACTTAGGAGGAGGGGCACTGGTATTGTGCATGGTTATATGAGTCCATATATCCATATGTAAGGTACAATTTGATTTAATTTGATTTGAAGTCTGGGTCAATGGTTATGCATAGAACCCTAGGAGTTTTAAAGTTGGGAAAATAATTTTATTCTCTGTATGACAGTATAACATATAAATTGTGGATCATCTTGTTCCCCCGGTCTTTGTTGAAGGTATGCAAGGTTTTCACTGGGTGAAATATTTAAATTGTCAACATTCCATAATATGCTATATTATATTTATATTATATGTCTATTTTATCAAAGACAAACAGTGTCATTACTTAATCACATTATCTATTAGTCTGTTGTAGTCTACACTGTCTACATAGGCTATTCTAGACTTAATGCTATAATGTTGTCTTGATTTTGTATTTCTTTTATGTTTAACTTGTATTTTTCTTTATTTAGTTTTACACATCTTGTATTTATTTATTTTTTTACTTTATCTATTTGTCTGTAGTTAGGCGTATGTCTGTCCCTACTACCGCTACTGTTGCAACAGCATCCAACAACAACAACAACAACAACAACAACAACAACAACAACAACAACAACAACAACCGAATTTTCAACTCTGGGCATCAATAAAAGCTTATCTTATTTTAGAATCACATCGCATTTCTTCAAAATGAGATACATATCTGGTTACTTTGGAATGAATCATCACTGGGAAATGACGCAAATAAAAAAATATGAGAGTTCAAACAGAGGGCAGCAGTCATAAGTGCAATATTATTTACTAACAGCAGGTGGCAGCGATGGCTAAGGTTAATTCCATTGAGCAGTTGCGTGTCTCTAGAAAGCTCCAGAGCTTTTAATAGTTAAGTTTACACATTGCAAGTCATGTAAACGCAGTGATACCCGCCAGCATATTCGCAAAACAACGAAGGTAAATTTACTATGGTCTTATTTGAGAGTAAAAGCACGATCATCGTTAAAAAGGGGGCAGGACAGAGGATAACATCACCGCCCACTTGCTAATGATATCATGCGGCCTCCACTGTTTTGATTCACAGCTCCGACGGGAGGGGCAGAGATGGCGGAAGACTGGAAGTCCAGTTAACTTCTTCAAGCTAACCTACTACTGCGATAAAACTCCGTATTACGAAATAAGGTATTGGAGTTATCGGGGAAACTGGCAGCTTTGTACGGTACTCGACTCCGCCCGGAGGACATGGAGATACCGGCGGAGGGAGAGGCAGAGGAGCGCAGGTGAGTGACACCCGGGGCTGGTTAACGTTTTCCGACTGGCTGTGCTAATAGTGACCGTGATTATACAAACAGCAAAACTTGAAACTGTATAACCGAGAACCAACTCGGTAGTTAACGTTACACAAATACGACCAATAATGTTTTGGAGCGGTAGCCTTCTCACTTGTGTGTTGACCATTGTAATAATGTTGGGTAGCTAGCTGGCTAGCTAACATTAAAACACTGGTGGATTACTGACGCTGGCGTGCTAGCGGGGCTAGGCTAGGTTAACCTGGCTTGTCAGGGGTTGACAACACCATTAGCTGCGAGGCTTAGCAATCTATCTAATAACAAAGGTCAACTAATTGACTAGATAGTTAATACTGAAAGTTTGGTTGCAGTTAAGCTATTTGTATGCACATTTGTTAGCTAAATGCTAGGGCATTCACTAACAGTTAGCGTTGAGAATGCTAACTGTTAGCTAACCTAGCTATCTCCTAGATAGGTTGTGCTAACGCTAGCTGTCAAATGAAGTTAACATCTGGGAGTTGCCGTTGTAATGTGCAGGATAATCATATAGTATTATAATCAGTTAAATTCCAACCGTGATTTGGTTTAAAATATTGCCCAAGTTAGGAAGCTACATGCCCATTTTTACACAAGCTGTCACCCAAAGTAACACATCGCAGTTGTTGACAACACGATTACTGTGTAATGATTATAAACAGTGTCAAGATAAATTTGAGAGAACGGACAAATGCCTTGAAGCTTCTCAAATGGAACACATACACACACTTCATCAACTGACGCAATTATCCAAAGCGACTTCCAATAAGTGTATTCAGCCACGAGGGTACAAACTCCGCAATAATCACAGAGAAGTACATTAGCTTCAAATACACTATACTACAAATTGCAACGTGCAGGTGCAATCTTTTTTCACACACACAAGCAGCTAAACAGAGTTTATCCTTATCCTCAACAAACCTCCCTGAGCCTTGTAGAATTCCACTCCTTGATGTGACCACACGCACACACAGTAACCGCTAAGTTGCATAAATACATCATGCTTTTGCAGTATGTGGAGAATGATCTCTAACATTAAGCCTCCCTCTTTGAATGTTACATGATGTGATTTGATTAGTTAGCTCAATAATTGAACTCGTGATGCTGTTCGTCACTGCTGCTCTATGAGAAAAATGCTTGCTTGCGTTCATAAGTGTGCCATTCGTAGGTTTCAGAGCCGTCACTTTTCACAAAGTCTGCATCCACTTTTTCTGCCTGACATGATTGTGAGTAAATAATAAAATGATTTATTGTGGGTTAGTCAGTTCTGCTACATGACTAAACCGTTCTTGCACAAAACAAGGTTGGTCTTTTTGTATCTTGGATTTAATTAAGACCTTAATTGATTTATTTTGATACAAGTTATGTTTGGGTGCTAACTTTTACATGTTATATTGCCTTTAAGCACACTGCGCACACTATTTGCTGAAGTATAATATAGTATATGCAGCAGATGACCTGTTCAATTCTTCTATACTCAAAGAATGCACACTCAAGTGTGGTTGTCTTCTGATAACAGATTTTTTTGGACCCGTTGCTACAGCAATGAGCATTCAGTTTGACTGCTGCCTTAAAGGGAAACATAGGAAGTCCTGGATTTGAGCCAGTGCTTATGGCTCTTAGGGAATGTGACCTGATATATTGTTTTGAAGATAGAACTTCTAGTAACTTCCCTGCTAGGAAATCAATGGTAATTGGCTCCGTAGCAACCATTATTTGTGGTTTGTAATTTAGGGTATTAACATTCAGATTTTAGGAAGGAAATTAAAAACTTCGATTGCACACACATTTTAGGTTGGTTGTGTTGATACTGCCAACATATTCAATGATAGTCAGCACTCCCAGTTAGTCACCGAGTTTAGATTAAAGCTAGGTTACTCTAACTGCTGAGTACTTGATTTTTAATTTTGCGAAAAGTATTTTTGTTCATGTGAGTAATGATTTTAAACCACAACACTGCTAACACCAGCACTTCTTAAACTCCTTCCTTCCTTCGTCACCCTGTCTCACTCCTTTCTGCTGACCTGTTTACCTTACAGGAAGGAGCACTGGAAGCTACTCTCAAGCCTGAAGACCACAGTGGAAGGTCTTTTGTCCACCAACAATCCCAACGTGTGGTCACGTTACGGCGGCCTGCAGCGGCTCCACAAGGACATGAACAATATTTTGAGCCATAGGCTGAAAAATGAGCAGGTCAGAGCTCAGGATATCTGACTGACGACACTCTCCCTTTTTGAATTCATTTATTTGTTGTGAATCGACTACTGATCAATTTCTGATCAAGCTCTGAGAGATTTGCAGGTCAATGTTAGCTTTTGTTAAACTTTCCTGGAAATCTGCAAGGAAGTCTGTTTGAACATGAATGAGTACTTGGTTCTAGGTGTTTCCCATAATTCCACAAAAATCGTACAACAAACTGCAGTATTCATTTGCTCAATATTTCCAGATTACCCATGTTACACCCTTGGTATTACTTTCTTCTGTGGTGGGAATCTGATTGCAAATGCTAAGACAAATGCTACTGACAACATGCACACAGACGTAATTAAACTTAAGTTACATTAACTTTAGTTACGTTAATGTAACCCTTCTCTTCATCAGCAAGCAAGTTTCTCACTTACCCACAGGTTGTCATGAATGGGTGTAATGGGTTTTTATCACATGCTTTACCAACGAATAGGTTAATGTTTCTTATTTTGGAAGTATAGTAAGAATCAGTTAACTCCTATAACACAGAGGAAAACTTTTAACTATGTGATGCATTCCATAATGGCATATTGGGTATATATTAAACTGGTATTCTTTGTAACTGGGCCATGTTGTTGTGTCTTGCAGGTGTACTACAAACAAAGAGACTATTGGCCATTTGTGTGGTGTGTTCGCTACATCAGCCCTCACCTCGCCTCACATGTTGAACAGGTATGATCACTGCTAGCTCCATGTGTGTGGGTATGTCAATATTTTAAAATTTTGAATCAGCATCAAATCTCTTGACATTGTCATAAGAGGGAAGTTTGTGTGAACAAGTGCCTAAACATTGCTACCTTGCTTGAGGCTAAGTTTTTTTTTTTTTTTTTTTTTTACAGATTTTAGTTAACTGCTACATCTCATTTAACAGTGTACGGTAAACTTATCGTGAGCTTTCAGATTGTGAAATTACTTTCAAATCCAGTTTTCATTGTGTTCCCGGAAAACCTTGGTAATATGACAATATGAAATTATGGTATGCAGTTGGCCTGCACGATATTGGACAAAAACTGACATTGCAATTGGGGGATGGCCTGGAGACATTGTGATTATGTTGCATTAATCAGGTGATTTAGTTCGTATTGGCAGCAAACATAAAACACTGACTACTGTAGCTTCACTGACTACCCATTGAAAACTGTGCATCACTGTGTCAGCGGCAGCTGCTGCCTACGGTACTTTTCTACAAACGAAGAGCCTTACTTCCCATAACAATAAACGTACTAACGTCACATACACGCGTTGCCCAAAATTAGTCACTGCTTTCCTGTATCACCAATTAGGGGTTTACTGATAAGACATTGCCGTATTTTCTGGACTATAAGTCGCTCCCGAGTATAAGTTGAAACAGTGAAAAAATGCATCAGTAAGAGGGGAAAAAAAAAAAAAAAAGTTACGCTCCCTCATGTTGTCTTCGGATCAAATTGACCAGTTTTCCTATGTCAATGTTCTTCTAACTACCCACGAAAGTGGAACCCAAAGCAAAAAGGTGGGCGCAAACGTCAGGAAATTTGGAAAGGCGCATTTAACAGTACGGATTAATTGCACAATGACCTCGAAAAACTCTGGGCTTCTAGGTTGTATACAAAACCTTCTGTAAAGGATAGGAAGACAACAAAGACATCAGCAGAACGGGGCCACTGAGCTTTTAGCTCCAAAAGATAGTATGTTTCTATTAGTTACTTAAGTTACAAAGTTATAAATCAGAAGTGCCATTTGACTTGATGTACGACGCACTCGACCTTAGAAGTGATTAAAAGGCCCAAAATTGTCTACGTTGATTATAGCGCCCCCTAATGGCCTATATTTACCAAATTTTGTACAGAGGCTCCGGGAGGCATGCCAAATCCGGGAGGCATGCCAAACAATCATCACAGGTTTGGTGTTGATAGCATTTATTGTGGCAGAGATATTGTAATTGCAACTTTTCCATTAAAATGCAGTTTCAGAGTTTTTAGACAAAACCAACAAACGTTGATTATAGCGCCCTCTAATGGTCCATCTTTTTTGTCAGGGCCATCTGGAGAGGCTACAAACCAAATTTTGTACAGATCTGTCGCACGGCCTAGGACGAGTTAGAAAAAGTAGGTTTTGCGCTTGGCGCAATATTGCAAAATAAAATGTAGGCAATTATAGGCAAACATGCTTGGCGTTATTGCAGCGCCACCTAGTGGTCCAAATGTGTAATATTTAGTAATTCAGGTCAGCTACCCATTGTACATCTACCCTGTTAATTTCAAGTATTTCACTTTAGTGTAAGTGGTTAATCCAAACGTGGGCCCATAGGCCACACCCATTTGAACCAATCAGTACCCCACTGTAAGGGGCACCTCAGGAGTGGGCCTAGATGGTACCCATCAAACTTTACAAAATTCGGATGAGCGGTTCATGAGATATAAACTTTTTGTATTTGTAGCGCCCCCTAGTGGCCAATTTTTGTGAAATTTGTATTATGGGCTCAGAGGGTCATACCAAGGAATATTCTAAAGTTTGGCTTTGACAGCATTTATTTTGGCCAAGACATGGCAAAGTTGGTGTTTTCATAGTTGGCTACACAAATTTTAGTGTGTAATATGCGCAATTTTTATTCTATAAAAAATCTTTATACAACTTTTGTCAGGTTGGTCTGGATGCTATGTGCCAAGTTTCGTGCAGATTCATTGCATGGTCTAGGAGGAGTTCGAAAAAGTTGGTTTTCGATAAATCACGATTTTTCAAGTATAGAAGTCTAGGCGGAAATGGGCGTGGCTTATATCACAAAATCCAGTTGGATCCAGCAAATGCTTGGATATATAATTTTTAAATGTGCGATGTACGGTTTGGGAGTTATAGGGCCAAACGCGTTTTTTTTTTTTTTCTCCTGTAGCGCCACCTAGTAGTGGAAGTGGGTTAATTTTTGTGACTGTGGACCAGTCCTGAAAATGGCACACCGCCACCATGTACGGTTTAGGCTGCAGCGGCAGTTTTACGCGGAGAAGAAGAATGGAGAAGAAGAATCCTTAGCAAAACAGTAGGGTTCCACAGTCCTGCTGTCCATGCATCCTCGGGCTTGGACCCCTAATAAGTTAGTGTTATGTAGTGTTGTCAAAAAAAAAGCATCAAATGTGTTAAAAATTTGACAAAAATTTAAGAAAAGGTTTAACAGCAATTAAAAAGTCTCAACAAAAGTGTTGATTTTTCAGTTTTGACGGGAAGGCAACACAAGGGATAAGTTGCTTTTATTTAAATTTATTTCACAAAATCCAACACCAATAGAAATTTAATCTGGAAAGGCAAGTTATTCAACTACACAATAGAACACAGAACAACTACCAGGGCGTGGAGACGTAACTGCACCGTTGACAAGCCTCTCCCAGTAGCAGTTGTTCAAGCACCCATCTGTGGACTCGCTCCTCCAGCTCTGGTCATCTTGCTTTCAGCCCGCGATTAGCTTTCTTTGTTTTCTTCATTGCAGTAAAAGTAACTTTTTTGCCTCACAAATTTCTCACCCACTCCAAACTTTCTTTCTGCTGCTCGATTGCTGTTTTTGGCTGCATATTTTACTACCTGCAGTTTGTAGCTAATCTGCAGAATAGGATTTGCTTTTTGGGGGCATTTAGTTTTTTAGTCTTTCTCATTTGTCTTTAGTAGCAGCATATAGTTGTCACAAGCCTAGAGCGCCCTCTCGCAGCTGTAGACGGTAATGATTTCAGTATGAATTAACATTATATAAATAACATGTTATATTATAAATATTTTGATATTAGTTGCACCTGACTATAGGTTCACAGTACCAGCCAAACTATAAAAAAAGTGTGATTTATAGTCCAGAAAATTCGTTAATCTTGAGTGGGTCCATGGGCAAATGTAATTCCAACTATAAAATCAGTTTTTGGATCACTCGTACATGCACAGGACCATAAAGGGAAAACAAATTACAAACATGCAAAACTGTCTGTGTATGAGCCAATAATTTATTTTAAAAAATGTTACTAGACAAGTATATGCCCTGTTATTTTGTTTTTATTTTATTCCGAGTCATGTTGTTGTTGTTGTTGTTGTTTGGTTTAAAAAAAGAGAGCTTAAAACAGGGCTGGAAAAAAAAAAAACCTTTTCAAGTTACACATTTACTGCAAGAGAGTGCTGATGTGTTTCAGATCTGTAATTCATATTCACACACACAAACAACAAATCATATGCCTCTGCTTGTATTCACTGTTATCACTTTTAGGAGGGAATGAACTGCTGATTTACTCTTGAAAGCCAGGTTGCAAAAATAGCACTGTGTATTATCCATATACGGATGAAGATTACATTTTAGTATCTGCAGATTTGTTGGTTTGCTCCACCAGCCATTGTGGCAGGAAACTAGGTAACTTCAGGTTCAACCCAGGGTTTTGTGTATCACAACGGTGGATCACTTGTTACCGGGTTAAATCACCTGGTAACTCGGACAGAGACGGACTTACCATTAGGCAAAGATAGGCAATTGCCTTAGGCCCCAAGCTACCAAGAGCCCCGTAAAACGCCTCATAAACTTATGGTTACAATTTGTTGTCTTATTTTTCACCAATTAATTATATCTCTAAACATTGATACGCTAAAGTGCTATCCGATTGTTTAATTCATGTCCCCACTACATTGGACTATTCCATTATCCTACTGCGCATCTGCGTGTGTGTTTGTAAACAAACGGCTCAGCATGCTGGAAGCTGGCGGCTACTGACCGTCGAAAATGAAGCAACGCTACCGAAGTGGTTCTGAAAAAAGGAAGAAGCAGGAAGAAAGCAGAACGTTTTTAGCAAAACTTCCAAAGGTAACAACCTTTTTCACGACGGCTACTGACAACACTAACATTAACGTTTCTCAGATAAATAAGGACTGAAAAGGGGGAGAACAAGGGTTGTGGAGGGCCCCATGCCTGTGTTTGCCTTAGGCCTCAAAATGACTAAATCCGCCCCTGAACTCGGGAGCAGGTTATGTTGGAGATTCGAGATGAACCGGTGTAAAAGCACCACCTACTACCCAATCATTACTCAACTTATTTCGGGCTCAGTAATTTTTTCCTTCTGCTGTGTCCATCCTGAACCAAGCCAAACTAAAATAACTAGTCTCCCCACTCACTCATGCACCACCCAGCCAGGGTGATGAGAATGATCAGTAATGAAAATTGTACTAGTGTTAACCACTTAGCTTTTATTTTATGTAACTATACAACTTCACTTATATTGCCTAAATAATATATTAATTAATTAATTAATTAACTAATTAATATATAGATAGATATGGAAGTGTAATTTTGGTTAGACCTTGTGCCTGACTGATGGGGAAGTGATTGGTCTATTAATAAGTGTTTTACATTTTTTGCCAGCTTTCCTTCCCGTTTTAGGAAGCAGCAACTGTATTGTTTTTAAAACCGTGCCTGTCTTCTTCATTTTTATGTAGAATTATAGTGTGATCCTATGTAAAATATGCAGCTCTGGTAGATGTTGGATTGGTCACACTGTGCAAACACCACCTCTATTATGTGAACACACACGTTGCTGCATTGTTAAACCCTGGGTTGATTAAACTAGTTGTTAACAACCGTTAAATCCAGTGCTGAGCTTGATTTTGTTGTACAGGCCTCTGCTCTGCCTACCGGTCAGAAATTGTCCTTTTTTTGTAGTTTTTAGTTTGTGCGAAGTAAATACTTGATAGTTCACATTGTAAGATGCCCTCAGAGTCACTACACTTCCTGGATTACCTGTTGTGCTAACTTCTTATCTGTTGTTGTGGAGAAGGATCCCCTCTATCAATGATAACAGGACTGTGCAACAATAAAGACACACATCTTAGTTTGAGTCTAATTATCTTCATTGCACTGACCAGCACGACTTAAAGCATGTTCTGCCATGATTAAATCATCATCTGATGCTTGGTTATGGATATATTGTCTGCCGTCTTAGTTTTGCGCTGATATGACTTTCTCTCACTCTTAATTCCTCTCACGCTCACTCTGTTTAGACTGTCAAGCCTATCATCTGCATCACACCTTGATGTCAGGCCTGTCTCTTCACCACTTCCTCCCATTGCTTCTTTAGATTAACAAATGTATCATACAAACTTGGCTGCACACTAACCGTATGCTTAGAGTAAACAGAATAAAAATTGGTGCAACATCCCACGATGCTGGTTGTAGCAACAAAAAAAATCAGTTTGAGAAAACAATTCTCCATGTTCACATAAATAGCGTTTGTAATGTCCCTCTGCTTTTTGCACCCCTGTCAACCTCTTTCCCCATCTACCACTTCATTCACTATATGACCCTGTTTCACATTTCTTACTTTCTTTTGCACCCTCTGTGTCCGTTCACAGTTCAGTCACCTGGAGCCGGTGCTGAGCAGTGGGATGCAGAGTGCTGGCGAGAGCTACAAGGCTGAGCGTTGGCTCCTTCACAGCTTACAGGTTCACATGCTTTCTGCTCAGCTCCGACCCCTGCTCCGACATCTGGGGCATACGCACAAATACTATAATGGTGAGTTTTAATGTTCACAATGAGTCACATTAATGGTTTAGCTTAATATAAAAGACAGTGGTGTGAAGTTTAAATTAAAGTAAAAAGCAGCTAAAGAAATGTCTTTGTTCTCCAATTCTCAGTCTGTTCTTGTTCTTTGACTTTCTCTTCTCACTTTTCTCTTTGTGTCTTCACTTATGTTCCACTAAATAATTGTCTCTCTCGTCATTATCTCTTTGTCTCCCTCATTGTTTATCTCTCTCCTTTTCTCGGTCTATCTCTGCCTTTCAGATGATGCCTTTCTGCTGAGCGAGCCTCATGTGACCGCCATGTTCCAGTGTCTGGAAGCAGTGGAGCAGAATAACCCCAAACTGCTGGCTCAAGTAGACACAGTCGGGGTGGGTCTCGTGAAATGACCTCAGTAAAGTCTGTCTACTTTGCTGCATTTACAGCCATTATCATTTGGTTGTTAATCTTTTGTTCATCTATTAATTATGTTTTTGTTCTTGACATTATATAATCATCTCTATTTTATTTAAATTTGTGTATATTGTCTTTCTGTTTTTGAAAATGTTTTTACCTATTTTGGGTCTAGAATTATGCGGTTATTTAATTGTAATCTGCTGTTAGACGGCCAGTCTAAACTGAGAGTGACTTTAAATCAAAGGACATTTTTAACAAGGACATTTGGAACGAGGCTTTTAAATATTTTATCCTTCCCTTTTCACCCTCCAGCTATCCCCTCTGAAGGGCCCACTTTGTCTGGGCCTATTGAAGAGCCAGAGCCTGTGTGTGTTGCCGGGGGTCGGTGGGGCTTGGAGGAATGCTGACTCGGCTCCCAGAGGAGAATCTCTAAATCGCAGACTCACCACGTCTAACTGCTCCCTCCAAGAAGCAGTCGCCACTAGCAACAACTCAGGGAACACTACTGGAGTCGGATCCCAAAACTACAAAAGCACAAGTGAGAAAAGGGTGAAGAGTGTCAAGTGTATGTGGGGTTTGTTTAGATTATGCTTTTATTGAGTATTTTCCTAAGGCTCAACTAAATGTGCTGAAATAATAACACTCAAGGAAGGCAGATAGCTTGCAGGTGATCTGTTTGGGTCTCTATTACTTTTACAAAAAGATTCACATTAAAGAGCCCCAATCATACTCATTTTCAGCACCATATTTGTACTCTTGGGGTCTACTAGATAGGTTTTACATGCTTTGATGTTAAAGCGGCCATATTATGCTCATTTTCAGGTTCATCATTGTAATTTGAGGTTGTACCAGAATAGGTTTACATGGTTTTATTTTCTAAATACAATATTTTTGTTGTACTGCACATTGTTGCAGATCTTGTTTTCACCCTGTGTTTAGGTCTCTGTTTTAGCTACAGAGTGAGACATCTCACTTGTTTTAGCTCCAGAGTGAGCTTCTATACTATCTTTGTTTGGAGTTGCACATGCTCAGTAGCTAGGTGAGATCACATCAGCTAGATAACTTTCTCCAACTTTGGTCAGTACAAGGCAGGATTAGCTGGGAGACTTCTTTTTAAACGAGGGCCACTTGTGGAATACCTGCAGAACAGGGACATGTAAGTAGTTCTTTTGTACATTATGGTGAACTAGTGTGTGTCGGACAGTTTCTAGCAGTTTCCTGCAGCTTTCAGACTGAACAGGCAGTGACAAAAACACTGGTGCGATTCCAATTTAATAAAATATAATCAGACATATCAGCTGGTACACAGTCTCTAGTTGTTTTAATTGTGAGAGAGTAGCTCTCAAAATGCTCTACATGCAATCTGTTGCTGATTTTAATGAACAGACTGTAGATGATTTGTGATCTGAACAGATTTAGTCTCTCTGACTTCTAAACGTCAGCCACACAACGTGCGTTCTGTACAGAATATGACTTTAGATCAGACAAATAGCAGTTAAAATCCCCCCGATTCAAAAACAATAAAAAGTTTATATAAAACTTAATCATGTTGAGTCGATTGTGAACCAATCAGCTGAGAGGCTGGCGTTTCCCAGCATGCTCTGGGTCTTGCAGTCGGTGAAAAGCAACTGCGTTGCCTGCATCTCAGAACTGCGGCCGCCTTGCTTTCGAAAGATTATCTTTGCCTACGTGTGCATGACATCGGAGCAAGTCGGGATCAAGTCTGACACAAATCTACAGGCAGCACCTATGGGCAGCACATATGAAAAACTGGGCTTGCATTCTCAATCAGTGACATCACTAATTGAAGAATTTCAAACAGGAATGTGTTTGAGGCGTTTCAGGCAGTTGGCGAAAAAGTGCTGTCTGTGGAAGAGAGAGCTCTATTTGGAGGAAAAAAATTTTTTTTAATGCTTTTATATTATCTATTACATTGACAAAAAAACTATAAAACACACCAAAAGATGGAACAGCTACAAAAAGCATAATAGGGGCTCTTTTAGAAATGCATTTCAGTGTCATGAATTTGTATCAATCTTTGGTCTGTTGAAAATAAGTATAGGAGTTAGGAAGCAGTATTCCCTGAAGTGGAAAATATGTATTTATGACAACATGGAATTTGTTTCAATATTTTGCCACATCTGGGTTTCTGGTTAATTTTAGGAATTTTAGCCAACAGTTTCGTCTTGGACCAGACTTAATGTATTTGTCTCTATTTAGGAGAATTTTGTAGTTGTTGTTTTAGTGATGGGGGGGCTGGTGTTTGGGGATGACACTATAAATGCACTACAGTTTGTATGTGAATAGACTGATTTTACCATACAGAGGACTGATTGTTTGTGGACAAGGTCAGTTATTGAAAGCTTTCAAAACTCAATGTCCTGAAATGGCTGTACTCACTAAGTGGATAAAATGTATTTGGAGTGTTTTTTCTAAAGGTATTTCAACAGTATTGTTACTTTTTAGAAACAATCTGTAACACATCCATTTCACATGAGCAGAGCTTGAGCAAGTGAAAGGGGGGAAAAACAGAAGCAGGCCTGTTGTCTTGTGTCTCCATCCATCTAACCTGATCTACTTGTTCTGTTATAGATACTACCTCTGCAGCCAGCAGCCCGGGAGCTCCCTGGATATGTGTGTCCCAGCCGGGGGAAAGCGAGCGAGGTGTGACACTCAATCCTGGCCCTGTTGCCATCTCCTTCACAGAGTCTCCCTTGTCCACCACCTCTCAGCCTGAGGCTGGGGACTCTGGTGAAGGCGAATATGACGATGGTCCGGAGTACTTGGCTATTGGTAACCTCGGGCAACGCAGCCGCTGTGACTCTAGAAGCTCCACCCACAGCAGTGAGCAGGGTGTCACTCTGGAGCAGTCCCTGCAACAGAGTTCTCTAGCCCGGCCCCCACCCAGATGTTCATCTTTTTCAGAGGGCCAGAGGGGGCCGGGGCGGGGGTCCCGAGCACACACCCGCTCGTTTTCTGACACGGGCATCAATCAGAAACTCAAGAATGGTAAGACTCTTGGCGGTAACTGTAGTTGTTGGTGCAGGACAAAAAGTGAATGTTCAAATTTGGTTGTGGGCTGCAACATTGTGTGCCTTATTTTCAAGTCAGTTTTTTTTTTCCAGAGCATTCTGCTGTTTTGTGGACTTTACTTTCTTTGAACATTGCATTCTACTGCCTGCATGTTTACAGATTAAAGCATATTATGGTTTAAGTATTCTGTTGAAATCTGCTTTGGTGGC
Source organism: Percina caprodes (assembly GCA_013375575.1). Lineage (NCBI taxonomy): Eukaryota > Metazoa > Chordata > Actinopteri > Perciformes > Percidae > Percina > Percina caprodes. The sequence continues at coordinate 6,064,566 of JABXJD010000004.1, read as the reverse complement.
ATGGGGGGGGGGTTATTAATTGGGCTTACATTTTAATAATTTCCGGAATTCAATTGCTGTAGAGTATAGTGAGGCTTCAGTTTCCTGCATATCATGCAAACATACCTGACACGATTCCTTTTTTGCACAATGTTTGCATATAATAAAGGTGTGATTCAGATGGGGGGTATATTTGCATAGACTGTTTGTTTGTAGCTCTGTGGCGAGGCCACACTTTTTTTTTTTTTTTTTTTCCTTTTCAGAAGGTGCACACTTCCTGTCTAAAGGTTTTGAACGCTTTCAAATTAACATCTTTATTCTCTTTGCTCAGTATTACCCCTTCATGGCTTGAGATAACTTTCTGTCCTTCTGCTCTATCTCTCTCTCTTTTTACTGTTTATGCAAAGGAGTGGGCCACCGAAAAATCACCATAATAATAGAAGATCCGGTAGCAGGTTGGCAGTGCAGTTCTACTGTGCTCCATTATACTCTCCATCCCTCTCATTTCAAATCTTGCCTTCAGCTCCTCATTGTATTTTTTTTTTTTTAAAAACCGTTTTGGTTTGTTACTCAGGACATACTGATGTGGCTATAATCCCTTTCAGTGTTAGTTTTTGCTCATGCACACATTTTTCATGACCGAACAGTGTTTTGTTGAAAGTATTATGGAAGTTATATGTAAACTGTTTGTAAACATATTCATGTCATTATAGTTGTGCTAGTATTGTCAAAGCAGTTGTGTGTGTGTGTGTGTGTTGCATGTACATGATTTTACATAGAAGTGTATCATTTCTGTATTGCGGAATTTTTTCTTTTGACTCTGTACAACCCTAATTCAATTCATTATTCTGACAAAGGGCAGCAGTCATGTTTCTGTTTCTGCATGCAATACAATGAACCATTTCCATACATTTCATTGATTGTTTTAATGAAAAATGACAAAATCAGAATAGCTTTTTATATGAATGGTGAAACAAGTTTATACATTTGAAATTATACATTGTTTAATTTAATGACTCTGGCATTTAGGTGAGAAAATCCCTTAACGTGTACTACTTGTCTCTTAGAATCAGCAGTTGATGACTGCTGTATAAAGAACTACAGCCCTTTCTCACCTCAGCGCGAGGATGCCAGCACTCCTAGTTCCCTCTACATGGAGTCTCGTGAGTTTTGTTTGCATTACTTTAAAATGTGCTTTAACAGTAATGTTGTAGCTACTGTTGCACATAAAATGAGTGCATAAGTGTAGGATAATGTTGCTCTTAACCTCAAAAAGATTTGAGCCAAAGAAAGTCTACAGCAAACTTAAATATGGGAGGAAGTTGGACAGGAAAGCTGACAGGGAATGTTGAAGAAAACAAATTTTTCAGTTCCTGAATTTTAATGTTGGGAGTGAGTCAGCCGGTCAATAAACGTGACACTCTGGACCTGAACAGGATGGTCAAATGGTCATATACAGGTTGAATATGTGTTATTGGAATATTATGGTTTAGACAATAAAATATCCTGATAGCATGCAGTTGGCTTTTGGCAAGCTTAGAGCAATTTATTTAGTTTTTATTTAGGTGCTTTTGAGACTTTTTGACAGATGACATTACAAATCCAACAGAAACACACCTAAGTGGAGAGAATACATTTGCAAATAAATGCAAATGCAACTTTCTTGTTTCTGTGTTGTGTATTGATGTCATGTATTTTATTTTTTTTTGTTCATGTTTTGGTCTCTTCAGATGGGTCCCAGTACAGCAGCAGCGTTACAGATGGGATGTTCAGGAAGCCGTCAGAGGGTCAGAGCCTCATCAGCTACCTGTCAGAGCAGGATTTTGGCAGCTGTGCTGACCTTGAGAAGGTCAGGGTCCATTTGAACCAATTAGTCCATCATTAATTTAGTAAATTAGTGACTATATATCCAGGGCTTAAAATATTCCGGCACCATGCCGGATCTCCAGCATGCGGCCCTGAGGAAAAATAAATAAATACATTTTGGTTTGATTTCACCTACCAATCATATGAAAGGAACGTAGAGCTTAAAGTACTTGTGCCTGGTGCCGGATGTATGACTATTTTAGAAAAATAAATTGTAAAAAAAAGTCCACATGGGCTTTGTTTTTGATGCGCTAGATTTAACCAATCATCGAACTTCTACCTACCAATGAAACAAGCTCTAGCCAATCAGATGCAAAGTAGGGTGGGTCCTTGCCAAAATGCGAGTGTGGTGTCCGTGGTAACGCGGCTAAAAGAAATGTAGATACAGATGTAGTTGAAAAAGGACAAATGGCACTGGGCATGAATACATAGACAGTTAAATAGAGGACAAGTGGGAAAGGGTGGAGCCGGGAGGCACCTGGCTGCAGCATATGTTCAAGGGAGATGCTCACTGTATGGCAGCAGCGGTAAGAAAGTGCTTGCTAGTCATTAGTTGCTAGTCACAAAGCTTTGTTCCGTGCACTCTGTCACGAGTACGTTACCGGTATCGACCGCTGCGACTGCGCCTTCACCGACTGTGTTTGTGATAAAAACAATACGTATGTGCACGTTCACAGCGGAACACAGATTTCATTAACGATGGACAATGTGTTTAAAGCCCAAACTGCCTTGACAAAGCTGTCTGTCTGGAATCAGCATGACCTTTATTTAAACATAATGGCCTTGTCCCAGAGTTAAGACGTGTAGCTATATGAAAAGCTAAACAAAGCAAAGTTGCAAAAGTGTACCTAAAGCAACTAATGTCAAAATGGACATTGTACTAATTTGCTTTTTTGATGATGACCTGGCCAAAGTAACAACACAACATCTAGAAAGTTTTGTTTTTGCAATGATTCAATGTAGGATTATATTCTTGTAATATGAAATTTACATTGACTCTTATTTATCAAAAACATTTTACTTCTTAAAAATTATGACTTATTATTGTGTAGAAAGAGTGCATATCAAAACATTACCCTGTGGGACCCCCCTCCCTTGAAACCTGTGATAAATTGAAGGTTCAGCGTTTAACTTATGTTGCATGACTGAAAAGATAGAACTAGTCTCCTCCTGATTGATTGATTGATCATTTTGTCTGTGCTCTGTAGGAGAATGCTCATTTCAGCATTTCAGAGTCCCTTATTGCTGCCATCGAGCTGATGAAGTACAACCTGCGGCGTCAGGAGGAGGAGGGCGAAGAGGACGGAGACAGCGACTGTGAGATTCAGCAGCTCAAACAGAAGATCCGCCTGCGGAGGCAGCTGATTCGACGCAGCCGCCTGCCGCCCTGCGCAAACTACCAGCACCGTAAGGCAACATTAGTAGTGGAGAGCTGTAAAATGGGAAAGTAGTCCCCTTTACGAACAAATGTTGAATTTTCTTTTGCAAGAATCTTTTCTTAATTGACTTGGACATTTTAGTTGTATAGTGACCATTTTCTGGTCTTCTAATGGTAAACATGCTTTTAGGTACTAAAACCTACTTGAAAATTATTCATTTTTTGCATCTCAGTAACTTTCACAAATGCACTTTTGTTTCTTCAATAAGTACTAGATTATAGATGTGCTCTGATGTATTTCAAGGTCCATTAGTTAAGACTATCCAAAAAATGAATAAAATTCAATATATTTCTTATAATTGTATATATTTCTCTTCATCTGGGACATCCTGGAATCTATAATGTTCTTGCAGAATCATGCAAATTTACATGACCACTTGTCAGCTCATAATTGCTGGGAAGAGAACTTTTTGACGAATTTTAACTAGGGCTGCACAATTAATCGAATTTGAATCACAATCACAATTTTGGCCTCCCACCATCATATTTGCGTGATGGAGCAACATTTTAAATGCGTCATTCCGTTCATAGAATGCTCAGGGTTTTTTATTATTTTTTGTTATTGCAAAGCCAATCTACTGCTCCGTAAACCACTGTCTGATCATGTGCCAGTCAGAGTTGTTCCCTGCACCGTGCTGTTTAGTTTCTAGATGTAGACAGTCACAGAGGACAGAGTAAGCCCCGCCCCCATTCACTCACATATGGCTCCCAGCAACATGGAGAGACACAGCGGACAGCGGTGGTCCACACTTCTGACATTTGTCCAGTTTTAATTGTTATTAACACAGCTGTATATTGTTAAGCATGAGAGGCAAACCTGTATTTGTACCAGTGTTCGGCCATGGCGAAAAACAAAGAAGAATGAATGCAACTAACTTCAGTTCGTAGAGTAGCAAGGAAACCCTGTTTTTGCATTTAATTTTTTATCCCAATCTGTTTTAATAAAAGAGCTTGTGAAAAGTGGCTTTGACCTTAAACTAAAATTTTGCCCACTTTGTAAAAAAACAAAAACAAATGGAGGTATATATGTATCATGTATCGCCATTCAACCGACAAATACAGATATGATTTTTAGTCCTGGACTAGTAGAAGATCTCTAGCACAATATGGATGTGAAAACAGTTATAAATGGCCTTTAAGCCATTTAAAACAGCTTTATGTGACAATAAAATTGGTTAAGGTTAAATTCAACAAATAATTGTGATAATTGATCGTGATCTCAATATTGATCAAAATAATCGTGATTATCATTTTGGCCATAATTGTGCAGCCCTAATTTAACAAGATTTTCTTCTTGCTCATTAGATTAGTCTCACAGGGTAATTTGCTACTGTAGAAGCCATGCTTTTTTCCTGATGATTTTATGTTCAAGTGTACTTTGCTCCCAAGCACTGGGTGGTGTATTATTCAGGTGGAGATGGCCACAGGTTAATTAAGTTCAGATATTTTTCTGATATTGTTCTTTGAAACAGTTGTAAACCCCGTCTGTTGTTTAAAGTTACCAACTCGTGTGTGTACTTCACTACTTCATTGATAAAGTCACTTCTACCAGAACACTTGTTTCACCTTCCGATCCTTCGGTGTTTGTCCCCTGCTCTGGTGTGTTAGACACGTTTGAGCCTGTGACCACCTGAAGCCCTCGGGTTCTCTGGATGATACTGTCCTGCCCCAATTTTTAAGGATGTTTTTCCCACTGTTGGCCATCTTGTCTCACAGTTATTAATAGAAGTCTGTCCTCTGGAGTAGTCCCTATAAATCTTAAACATGCAGTTAGTTGTGCTCCCTTTTTCTAAAAAAAAACCTGTTGATTTCTGTCCTTTTACTTCTGCGTCATTCTTTTTTGTCTTGTCTACTTCCAATCCTGCAGTTTTCCACTCCACTGACAGCGGATGCTCCCGGAGGAGCTCTCAGGACTCCTGCGACGGCCTGTCTGACTCTGGCTCAGCTGAGGAGGTGGAGGAGTGTGAACTACGAGGTAGAGAGAGGGAATGAGGGAACACCAGGAAAGATTACAGACAGTATTTGTTTTTGAGTGTCACAATTGCCTTATCAAGTGTGACCAAATTTCCTAAACCAAGCATATGACTGCACATTTGGTGTATTTGTCAGTTCAGCTAGCGTCTTTTTACTTGATAATAGACAAGCCACACCAAAATATTCACATGTACAATGCAAGTATTGATTTAAAAAAAAAAAAAAAAATTAATATGTAGGAATCCTCAGAAGAATTCAGCAATGGTCTGCATGAATGAGTTTCTTTCTGTTCCAGTCATAATTGATAACCTCATCACTACGTCTGCTTCATGTTGCTCACCGAGCATGTCACGTTTCATGACCATAAACTTGGAAGTCTGAGTACAAAGATCACAGAATGATAGTCTGTAAAATGTTTTTATTAGTTTTGCTATTTATACAGACTTTAGAGTCATGTGAGTCATCATGATAATTTGATATGGATGTTTTGTCTGGAAAAGCTTCTAGTAGAGGTTCCAGTCAGTGTTCACAAAGTCAGTAAGCAACATTTTCCTCTGAATTAATTGGTTTAGATGTCAATTGCTGTTTTTTGTAACAAATGGTAACTGTAAGACTAATCACTTACATGTAGAAATATCTCAACTTTTATTGCTTTGATACTATGAACATTGATTGTGGGATTTCATATGTGCATGTACTTTATTGAATTGCTTTGACTGTGATTGTGTAAAACTGCACTTTTACGTACTGCGGCTTGAGCATACAAAGTTTATTGTATCTTGTAGCTGTATAACTGCATGAGTTCCACATGCACTGTGTCGGTGCAGTTTGCTTGTGACACTGACCTGCAGCTCTGTGGAGTGTTAAAATCTTTGTGCTTGTGGTGACAGTTGTGCTGAGTGTTAGTTTCTGTCTCTCAGATGGCTGTGAGGGTCAGTCCCTGTTGGCGGTGTCTCAGAACGGCCTCTCCCTGTCACTCGCCTCCCTCTTCTCAGGTATCTGCAGGCTGCTTGTTTGGGCGAGGCTCCACAGCTACAATAAAGACAGTTTACTGTTGCGGTGCTCCTCTGAGAGGAAGCTGATGGCTCCACTCCAAACTGAGAATTTCTTCCTTTATTTCCTCCTCTTAAACTAGATGGCACTTCAACCATTTACAGTTTATAGCTTATTTCTTGTCTTTACATAATCATACTTACTGATTCTGTTCAAATCTTCCAGTGATCTCACAGTAAGTTAATGACACTTCAGGAATCAACCTCAAAAATAATCAAACTATGTATTTTCCAACTTACTGATGTCTACTTTGTGGATATAGATTCTTATTTCTTAGTAAATCCATGGACTGGCAACTTTCACTTTTGATTCTGCATGGCTGTATGTACTTCCACTTGCTGTCATGCAGTACCAAACTGAAGGAAGTACTACGTTATGCAAAGGCATGACTAAAGGATCTTTTTCTAACATTAATAACTGTCAATAAGTTTGCTTTGTTTTACTTTGTTGACCGTGTTAAGATATATGGCTCTCAGTATCCTACAAAATGTCAGGTTGCGGAGTACTGCAGGTTCTCAGTTTGGAGTCGAGCCAGCTGCCTCCTTACCTCAGCTGAATAGTGCTTTTGGTGGTTTGTGTTAGTGCTTGTTATTCAGTGCTTCAGGGATATGTTGGACAAATGTGCCTCTACCTGTTGAGTTTAGGGAGTCTGATGGGAGGAGATGAGCGACTTATGAAGCGATATTCTTTGGCGACTAACTATTCCTCTATCCATCCACTCCATTATTCATTATCTCAAAAGCAACTCCAGTCAGAATGAGGTGTGATTTCTGTCATATACACATCCTTTTCTCCTTGTAGTTTCTTTTTAAAGTTTGAAGTAAACCCAGTATTGATTCTCTTTTGTGACAGCCTATAGCATAAAGCATATTTTAGTACTGATGATGATTTAGAGTGATAATTTCATCAAGGGCACAGGCTTTTTGTCTGAGGCCCATTATGAACATGTCTGCTCCTAAAAATAGTTGGACATTATCAATATAAGAGTAAAATGTTTTTGCTTTCCTGGACTACATGAGTGGTCATTTTTTTCTGAACATTAAATGCATCTATCCTAATCCCAAATTATTTATTCTTAATTGCATCCCTTAAACAAAATATCTTACCCTAATTTAACCAAAATCCTTAAACCTAATCAGAATCCAAAAGAATTGAACTACAACTGAAATCATATGTGTGATTACATTTTAGTACTGATGAGATGAAAATGTAATTTTGGTAGTACTGAAACAGAAAATACTCTGTCATAGTGTTTATGTGATATGAGTCAATCACCATGCCTGTGCTTTTTGCTTGTTCCGCTGATAAAAATCATCCTGTGCCTGTAGTTTCACTTTGCAGTTGTCAAACTGTAAGCACATGTATTATTAAGCCGGACATTTTATCAGTTTGAGTTACAACAGGGCTTTTGTTGAATCCTGCAGATGACTAACTTGTTCAATCCTGCTCATGCTCAAATTTGACTGACTGTAACCCAGAGGAGCTCTAAGTCTAACCAGTGTTTAATTTGAATAATCAAAAATGCTGCACTTAGAACAGAAAGATGTTATTAGTCTGTTGACTGTTATAGTCAACCAAGAATTCATGCAGGCGGTCTCCTGTTTTACCAAACCCAATACGGCTTACATGTTTGTGAAGTGTTACAATAAAATGTGGCAGCAAGACTTTACTTTTGAAACTTTCTGGCTTTCCTGCATGCTACCTGCTAAATTATATTTAAAACTCTCTCACTCTATCACTAAACATTGAACACTGCTTAGCTGTAGTAACTGTAGCAAATAGTGTCATGGTAAGAAGTTAACACGATCCACCAGGCAACTGCTGGTACAGTACATTTTTTATTTTTAACCAAATTTAGCCATCATCTGACAGTTATTTTCAATTCTACAAATCTTAAAAGTGTAGCTGCCTGGTGGATAAAAACATATATATAACTGGTACACTGCTTCTGAGTGGTCAAATCTTTTATTTCACTGTTGCCTTATTGTCTTCCAGATGCAGACATTAAGCACAGGGTAAGCTCCAGCAGCAGGTCGTTTCTCAGCTCAGAGTCCATGTAAGTCATTTTTCTGAATCTCAATAATTGAATGTTACTTGAATAACTCAGAAAAAACACATTGGTTAAAAAAATATCAGGGACTCATTCATTTTAACCGTAATATGAACCACAGTGGGGATTTTATGACAGCACTGTGGATTAGCGAACCAAAAAAATGTATGCATAAAATATCTTTGTGTATTTTCAGCTCTCCATCCTTCCTCCAGTCTAACTCGGCTGAGTCAGTAGCCATGGGTTTACTCCGGCAATTTGAGGGCATGCAGCTTCCTGCAGCCTCGGAGCTTGACTGGCTGGTCCCAGAACACGACGCTCCACAGAAGGTACAACGTCTTTGAGCAGTTGTTTGCAGAATAGCAGTTCTCCACACGTGGCACTCAACATGCAATAATTGACGTTCAAAAACGTATTTGCTCAATCCTAGCTGCTGCCCATCCCTGATTCTCTGCCGATCTCGCCTGATGATGGCGAACACGCAGACATCTACAAGCTGAGGATTCGGGTCCGAGGGAACCTGGAGTGGGCACCGCCTCGACCACAGATCATCTTCAACATTCATTCCCCCCCCAAGTGAGTCCACACCAGGTTTTCCCTGACCTCATAGACTTTCTCACTTTCTTTTTTTTTTTTCTTTTCGTACATTTGAAAATACATTTGTTGTTGTCATCTTTTTCATGACACACTCAGCTAGTTATTTCTCGTTCGGAATAAGATCTTGTATTTTACGAAAATGGTTCACCAAAAGGTGTTTCTGAAAACATTTTAAGCAAGACATAGGCCATACAGTTGCTTAAAGTGTTTTTGATCGACAAAGGTCCGTTTTGAAAGATTTTGTCAGATTTTGAGAGGCTTTCATCATGCTCATCCCGCACATCATTTCCGGTAAGTGTTTTGACATAAATGCACTGCAATGCAAGTTAAGGGCTAGCCCTCCACCAATCAGATTGGTCATTGAGTCCGACTGCCCACTGGCCGATTCAGCAAGTCAAATCGGCACACTTTAAAGGTGCTCTAATCGATGTTGGGTGACATTACTGCTTATTGACGTTAGAAGTATTTTCAAACAAGACTTGCTTGCCCCTCCCTCATCCCATCCCCTCCCCCTCCCTTCTGTGCTTGCACGCACTAACCACCCAACCTCCACCCCAAAATCCTTCTTTTTGGTTATTGGCTGGAACACTCTTAGTGTATGCTTCGTGGTGCAGGTGGGCACAGTTTGTTTTTGTTGCTGTTTGTAGACCCTGGGCTGTCTACAGAGACCATGTTTTTTTTACAGTGTGTTCTGGGGACAGGCAGCTTGTGGATAGTGAAGAGATGTTTGTATGTGACAGCAAATGTTTTAACCTCAAACACACGTGACATCGCTTAGAGCACCTTTTAAAGTCGACATATCCTCCGACTGCCAACGCCACGCGACACACCAACAGACAGACTCGAGTCACTGACCTCGCCAGACTGTCCGACGGCCCATAATCGGGTTGGTGTGTCAGGGCCTTAAAATGTATGTTTGTTATGTTTTCTTCCCCTGTCAGGAGGAAGATAGTTGTGGCTAAACAGAACTACCGCTGCGCTGGCTGTGGCACCCGCATCGACCCAGGTATGACCACCAAGCTGCAGAAATACTTGAATTAAGTTTGAACATGCATTTGGAGACATTTCACTAAAATAACACTAAATAGATATTTGCATTCCCAATTTCAGTTCTTGTTTTTAATTTATTAACTTTAAGACTTGTTTTTCACTTGATCAGCTGGCTGAAAACGTTTCCTGCAGCATTTCCCCTTTTATATACAGTACAAAAATGATGCTTTTACTTTTTGTTCTCAGACACAGAATCATTCCATATGCTTACCTCTATCCCACTTGTGTCTCTGCTGTCTGTCCACACTTAAGATTATATCAAGCGACTGCGTTACTGTGAATACCTTGGCCGTTACTTCTGCCAGTGTTGCCATGAGAACGCACAGGCGGTGGTTCCCGGCCGAGTGCTGAGGAAGTGGGACTTCAGCAAGTACTATGTCAGCAACTTTGCCCGGGACCTGCTGAACAAGATCACTGGAGACCCACTGTTCAACCCCAGTGACATAAACAGTGGCCTGTACAAGAAGATCAAAGCTCTGGAGACTGTCAGGGTAAGCATAGAGACAGCAGCGGGATGGGAAATTAGGCGTTTCTCTGTTTAATTATTATTTTTTTTTACCAGTAACTAGTGGTAACCCCACCATAATAACCTTTAGGGGTGTGCAAAAAAATTGATTCATATTCAAATCGCGATTCAAAATCGATCAATAGAATTCCAAAAATCGATTCATATTTTTTTTTTGTATTGTACAGGCCAAAAGTTTGGTTACACCTTCTCATTCAATGCGTTTCCTTTTTTTCATGACTATTTACATTGTAGATTGTCACTGAAGGCATCTAAACTATAATTGAACACGTATGGAATTATGTACTTAAAGTGTCAAATAACTCTTAATATTTTAGATTCCTCAAAGTAGCCACCCTTTGCTTTTTTGATAGCGTTGCAAACCCTTGGTGTTCTCTCAATGAGCTTCATGAGGTGTGCCTTGTCAGGGTTAATTAGTGGAATTTCTTACCTTATTAATGGGAGTTGGGACCATCAGTTGTGTTGTGTAGAAGTAAAGTTGACATACACAGCCGACAGCCCTATTGGACAACTGTTAGAATTCATATTGGTCAAGAACCAATCAGCTAAGTAAAGAGAAACGAGTTGCCATGATTACTTTAACCCTTGCATTGTCTTCACTTTCGTGACCCCCTTGGATCCTTCGGGTCAAATTGACCCGTAACTTATATGGGGTTTTAAAAACATTTATGAAATAAAATTTTACTTCATAATCTATTACCAAATATTGTCTTTATTCCAAATTCATACAATTGAGATAACATACAGTACATACATGGAAAAAGTAACTACATTTACATAATGTGAATTTATTTTTTATCAAATCATTTTTTAATCAAAAATCGATATCAAATCGTGAGCCTAAAAATCTGAATTGAATCGAGACATTTTCTGAATTGTAAACCCCTAATAACCATGCTTGTTTGTAAAGCTCTGTCAAAAATAGCTAAACAGCCAATGAGGACCAGAATGTTCGCTGAGCATTAAGGCTTTTAATTGTAAAATAACAAACTTGTGACAGATTTTGCTGCTTAAAATGCACCAGGGCGCCGTTTATGTTTTTGACATCAAACAGTTAAGTGATACTGAAAAAGGTACACCCTTTTGTACATGATTAGGCAGAACCTTTACGTGGAGAGAGATAAAATGCTACAGAATATATATATATATATATTTTTTTAATTTTTTTTAATTTCTTTTATTAAAAGGTGTATCAAGGCATATCCACTGGAAAATAGAAAGAGGTGAAATTTGATGCTTGCTCACATTAGCCAGCTGGCAGGGACACCGGCTATTAAACCTTTAACAGCACAGATGCTGTAACTGGAAACTGGAACTTGGCCTTCTTGTTCCTTCTGTAACCATGTATTAAACTGTGTGTTTTTGTTAGTCTATGTTAAAGTAACAAGATTATGTTTTCTCTTATGTGTTGTTTAGATTTTGAGGGTGCAGCTGTTTCATATGAAAAATCTCTTCAAGACCTGCCGCTTTGCTAAAGAGTAAGAATTGTACACTTGTTTTAGTTTCACAATTATAAAAACAAAATTATTATAATTAACTATTGTCCCTGCACAGACAGTCATTGTGTGTGTGTCCCTCCCTCCCAGGGTGCTGGATCAGTTCGACAGCCTGCCAGGTCACCTCACCGAGGACCTTCACCTCTTCTCCCTCAGTGATCTCACTGCTGTGCGCAACGGGGAACTGGCTCCCCGAATGAAAGAGCTGCTGAAACTTGGTACCATACACGTAGCTGGCTGTGTGGTAAGAAAACCATGTTCCTTCTCTTTTAATGTGGACAGTTTATCCAGTTCATTTATTGCACTGATAAACTGCGCAAGTTTTAATATGTAGTGGGCTATCATACAGTATGAGAAACTGTTGTAATGTCAGCAAATAACCACAGATTCCCATCTTAATCAAATGTCTGGTTTTTCTGACATTCTTTTTTAAATCTCCTTCAGCTGTGCCAGGCGAAGGGCTTTGTGTGCGAGTTTTGCGGCAACGACAAAGACATCATCTTTCCTTTCCAGCTGAACAAGTGCCAGCGCTGCGAAGGTGAGCCCTCTAAGCTGGTGGCAGGCCTGGGTAGCCTAATAGCCCTCCGCCCCTTTCCACTTACCTGGAGAGACTGGAAGATCCCCAAACCTCGTAGACTGGCAAGGGCCCTCTCCAAAGACAGGAGAGAGGGGGAGGGAGGGGAGGAAGGTTTAGAGCTAGGTGAGGATCAGGCGGTCAGGAGTGGAGTGCAAGAGGAAATGGGTGACATAACAGGGGAGAGACAGGGTAGAGGGGAAACATATCAAGCTTTTGCTCCTGGAAAATTGGTGAAAGCTTTCTCTAGGAGTAAAGGCAACAAGGATAAGCAGGAGATGACAGGTGGGACAGAGTCCGAGAGGGGGCAAGAGATAAAGTGTGATGAAGTTGGAGAAGAGAGAGGAAATGGTCAACATGGGGTAAAATATATCAAAGGGATTGCAAAGAGTAAGGAAAGGGAAAACGTGAATGCACAAAGGGAAAAGGTGAACTTATTAAAGGTTCTTCACATAGACAGACTAAAGAAGAACATCTCAAAAGGAGACAGAACAGGAAGTGACATGGAAACATACAGCAGCAATGAAAGTCTAGATGTGGAACAAGAGAGGAAAGGACGCTGGAAGGTATCAGGGTTAGCGAGTCTTGCCAAGGCTTTCTCAAAATCAGAGATAGAGGTTGAAGGGAAGACAGAAGTGAAAGAGGAAGAGTCTAAAGAGAAAGAAACAAGGTTTGAGGTGGAAGGAAAAGCCAGCAGGCAGGCAGAGGAGATTGATGACATTTCAGACAAGAGCCAAACGGAGGCAGCAGAGAGAGAGAAATCTGGTGCAGAAAACGTTGAAAAACATACACTTATGAATTTGTCAAAACCCCATCAGTTGTCAGCTGTTTCCTCCAGAAGGAAGAGCAGTGTAGAGGAGGATAGAAGTAGGGAGAGTGTTGGAAAAGGAGAGATGCGTACAGAGGAAGAAGGCCAACACGAGCCAGCCTTTATAACCCGAACTAACTGGAGAGGTCGTAAAACACGCGAAGCCAGGAGAAAAAACAGAGGCAGGAAGACTAGGGAAGGGACAGAAAAGGAAGGCAAGGCAGAGGGTGGACAGAGTGCAGAGGCAAATGGCGTAGATTATTGTACTGAGAGAGGTGGAGGACAAGACTAAGAGTATATAATATAAGGCTACATACAGTATTTCAAGCTGCTAAGGAATGGCGTGTCCTTAAATGATCAGACCAAGTCACATTAGAATCAGCCGAGTTACACTTACTGTACACACTCACTATTTGATGGATCTGCAGGATAAAACAGTTGCTTTTATTTGTCTAGATAATGACTGATAACTGTTTGAGGGCTTCAGAATTAGTTAACTTCTTTTAATCATAAATACATTTTCCTTTTTTTTTGGTAGGGTTTATTATATAGGTTTTATTTAGTCAAATCCAGTCTTGTTTTGCATGTTGTTGGCATTTTTATAGTCCGTACATGTCATATACTTCCTTGAATGGCTGGACCTACAATCCTGAACATTTTGGCAGATTTGACTTTTTTGTTCACTGACTTAACTTGTTATATCTTGTTAGTTTTATCCTGCCAAGTACCAAACCAATTAAAACGTATTTCTGGACTTGTTGCAGTGATTTCCTCCTGGCTGTAGCTTCATATTTGGCAGACAGATATGAGAGTGGTACTGTTCTTTTCGTCTTACTCTCTATTTCCCCGACTCTCTATATTTCTGCCTAACTTTAATCTGACTGTTCACCACCTTTCAACCGGCTTGTGGTTTGAAACATCTCGTACACTTCTTATTCTTCTCATCTCATTTGGCAAGTCCTTTGCACTAAAGTGGTGTTGGTATTTCTTTGCTTTGGTTCTGATGTTTATGCAGAGGGTAAATAATCTAGCAGCTATTTGGTGGTATTTTTTTTTACTTTGATCCCAGAGGTGTTGTGTAGCTTTATGGCTGGTAACTGAAGCGGTCATCGGTGGTTTAGTTCCCTTCTCTTTGGTTCTGAGCTCTCTACTGCTTTTGTCTCGGCTACAGGAATGACAAATCATACGAAAGTGGTGTATTACTCATAAACATTTTACATTTTAGTGTGCTTTGTTCATGAATCCATCTGAGCCAAATGGACACTGCACTACTGTGAAATCAGTGTTACATTTAAATGTAGACTTTCTCCAGTTTAGAGGAAATGTTGCCTGTTGTTTTAAGGCTTTTTGTTGTTGAAGGAAGAATGTCTCATTATTGTGAGGTGACTACATGTTTAAGTATGAATGTGTAATTTAATCTTTTAGTTGCTATTATTTAAGCTTCTTTTGTAAACATGAAATAAACACCATTTCTTTAAGTTGAGTTGCCTTTCATTTGATCTTATCTTTCAATATATGTTTTTGAAAACCAAATAATTTCAGTGAAATCATTGTAGTCTTAATTATCCATTAAGACATTGAAGAGTTTGAATTTACTGTGGTGGAAGAATAGGTTTTGGTTTAGAAGTAGTTTAGGGTGTGGTGTGTGTCTGAGTATATCTGCCATCTAACATACCTGCTTCCTCCTCCCTTCTGCCATGCTGCCTGTAACTTCTGCGTCTTATATACTCCCCTGCCTCGTCGGGTCTGATTGTGATTGGCTGTTCTGTTAAAACATCACTTCTCATCATAAGCAAACTGGTTGAGCTGGTTTAACGTTTATACAGCTGTGTTTGGTGTAGCCGAAAGGGAGCGGCTCTCTGTGAATACTGTTAATCTTCCTTAGTGCTGTAATTGCTTTGAAGTGTTACATCTCTGATTCCTGTTTTTTGTGATGTCCTCTCCCCCCCCTTACAGAATGTCATGCCTGTTACCATCGCAGCTGCTTCCGGACGGGTAAAGACTGTCCTCGATGTCAGCGGCTGGCAGAGCGGAGAGAAAGGATGGCGCGCAAAAACATGGAGGAACAAGAAGACGAGGGAGGTGGGCCCTAGTGCTGCTCACAGAAAAAAAACCCTCTAAGACAAAAGAAGAGCACAATGCAACCCTGATGGTAGTCACCGACCGCCTCTTTCCGTTCCAGTTCTCTCAGACCTGGGTGACAATACAGCAAACAAATGTTTTGATCTCTAGAGATTGCCAGGTTTGCGGGTTTTTACTACATCAGTTGTTTTAGTAAAATCTGTTGATTTAAATGCATTTAGTGTAAGCTAAGACCCTTTTACACACGCACTTTACTCTGTAAATAGTGAGTTGATAAGAGTCGATTTTCTGTGAAAATATTGTGACTTTTACAGAGAAATTGCCTGGGCGTTGCAAATTTCTGATCAGAATTTCCTTGAGGGAACATGGCTTTAAGAATATTCCAACATTAAGAAACGTTATGACTTTGGTCACTACTAGTGGCAGTATCAAAAAAGACAGGTATGTGACAAAAGTGTGCAAAAAGGGCATGAGATTCACTAAATGTCTTGGCACTCTGTTCCTCTGTGATAAAACTAATATATTTTGAATTTAGGTAGATCAGGAAAACTAGTATTTAAAACGAGTATTGTAACCAGGTTTGATATTTCTCCTTGCTACAATTGCAGATTCTGGCAACTGCTTCAACTTTGTTAATTTTATTGGCTACTGGCTTAGCTGAAGTTTGCTTTTGTGACCTAAAATAGCAGGATCTATTTATTTAAAAAAAAAAATCAAATGGCAAGTAAAAAGACATTTTTTATTTGAAATTATGGAAGATACTTAAATAATCTTTTCATTTCCCTGCTCCTTACTGTCCTGTTTTAAGTTTTTAGCCACGCTTATGTGCCTCTGGGACCAATGAACGTAGACTGGTTACATTGGAAAGTTGAGTTTATAGAACTGGACTTCAGAGTTTCAAATATTTTAAATACAAAGTGTGTGTGTGTGTGTGAGTGTGAGAGAGAGTGTGTGTGAGTGTGAGAGAGAGTGTGTGTGAGTGAGTGAGTGATGGTTTGCACCAGCCTAATCAGCATTGCTTTTCTAATGTTGGAATAATAGAGTCGAGTTATTTGCACTGTTCTCTCTGCTGCTGCTGTGGTGGTGTGTGTAGGGTTGGGACGTCACTCTTTGGGCATTTTTCTGATGTTTGTTGTAAGAACATGAATTGGCACTGTGAAATGTTTCTTTTATGAAGCTCCTGTCACCTGGGTTGCACTACATGGTAAAGGGTTTCAGTCCAAAACAAAAGAGGCACAATTTACTGAGTAATACTCTCAACATGCAGCAAAATAATTCTCAAAACGCGTTAATCACTTCTTGTACTCAAATTCTTTATACTTAAATGGGGTTTCTCCTCCAGCAGATTGATATCGATCGAGACAGAACAGATAGTTTTCAATGATTCCCAACCTTATTGGCACTTTAAAGAATATTAGGTTATTGGATAATATGTAGGGTCCAGCAGCTGGTTTGCTTATGTTAGCATAGCACAGAAACTGGAAACAGGGAAACATCTAGCCTGGCTCTCTAAAAACAAACAGAAATAAATCTGCATAGCAGCTGCGCTAAAGCTCACTAACTGACACAGTACTTAAACCAAATTTATTTATTTGAAAAATTGTTATAGCCCCCTATAAAAAAGTATTCAGTATTTCACAGGAATAAAGCAGAGATTGTGGGGAAGCCAAAAAAAATAGAAAACCTTACTACTACTTTCTTTCTGCTTGGCACTTTTAATTGTTTGTTGACCCAATCAGGTATGTCTTGGGACCCCTAAAGTCTGGAAACCACTTGTCTAGTATACATTTTAAAGACTTGACTTGTTACGGATTAATTGGATTTTATTTTTATTTTTTCTTGAGGATGGCTCTGGTAGGGTTTAATCTGTTTAGTGGCCCTGTAGAGTTATATTAACCACTAGAGTATGTTGGGGGAAAAATATTCTAGTTAATGTCATAATTACTGATTAGTAGAAAGTTGTGGGAAAATAAATATGCAATCCATCCATTTTCATCAAAACATTTACCCTGGATTTCAGTCCCAAGTACAACTTTTTTGGTGTGTGTACCAATCTATTAATGGATTAGTCTCCAGAGTGCTGTATTGTATCCTCATCAACAGGCTTTGCTTTATGTGTACGATCCCTCACGAGGTAAACAATCCCGAGACACTACTTAAAGCAAATCATGTGATATTCATTTCTCTACGGCCTCACAGACTAGTTTTAAAGAGATAAGCCGCCCCTGTGGCTTTAGTTCGAACCAGGCAGTTTTTAAAGAAAACACTGAACTCTTCAGCTCACAGCTCCTAAACGAAGTGACTGACCAACTCCACTGACAAGCCTCAGCACAGCAGAGGGTTTGTCTTTGGACTGCCTTTAACATGGAGGCGTGCGGAGGTTTAAAGTGCACTACAGATTAAAGTGTCTATTATTAAAAAATTATTGGTATTATAATTATTGTTTGTGTCACTTTGTCTTTTTTCTGAAAGTATGTTGACAATAAAATACTGGCCAGACTGTTGATGAGGGGTGTTTTTTTTTTTTTTTGTGTGCGCTGATTAGAAATGTTGAGTCAATAAAGATGAACCTAATAATAACACTAAACTGAAGTAGGGCTGCAATTAACAATTCTTTTTAATTCTCTTTTAATCAGTTTTAGTTCTAATTCTCTCTTCTTTTTAATTCTCTTTTTTCTCTTCCAAAAGATAATTTAATACTACTGGAACCACTGGGTGTTTGGCATTTTTGGTTGAAAAACAAGTTCAACTGCTAATTGATTATTACAATAGTTGCAGATTAATTGACCAATTCTTTAAGCTCTAAACTGAAGGTTGTTGAAAAAGACTACATTTTGATATGTTTTTATTCAACCAAGCTGGCCACGAGGTTTTAGTCTTTAACATGTCATAAATATATTTGAAAATAAGGCCTTAAAAGTCTTCAATATCTTTTAGAAAGTATTACATTTTGTTCACAAAAGTCTAACATTTCAATTGTCCCTTCATAAGATTAAATTAGTCCATCGTTTTGTCACAAAGCATGTATGTAGTGTGTGCCACACGATATCTATATGTATTAAGTTTAAGTACTTGGTAAACAATTAGTTTTATAGCCTAAAATCCTTTCTGATAATCTTTCTGATGATGGTATTAGAAAAGGTCTTAAAAAGTACAAAATTTAACTTGTGTGAACCCTGGGGGTAAGTTGTCTGAGAAAAAAAAAAAGAAGTAATTTAGCACAGCGATGGAAGAAGTACTCAGCTCATTTACTGAAGTAAAAGAAGAAATAACCGAGCAATACTCTGTTAAAATAAGTCATAACTGGAATAGAGTATAAGCATCCAAAATTCTTATTTCAGAATACCTTGCATTATATAATTGGATCAATAAAGTCTATTCTTAATCTATATTTTGTATTAATAATCTGATTCTGCAACTCCAACCATCAATTGATGGCACCATCTAGTGGATATACAGTATATTACAATATTTCAATAGAACTTCAACCTCAAACATTTTTATTCATAAACTAATGAATAAATGGCCTAAATATTATAAAAAAACAAAGGGAAATCAAAGTTTGCCTACTATCTGCTAAATGTTTATAGTGGCTTGTTTTATGACCAGTTAAAAAAGAATTACATTGCTGTTTTTACAATTAAATATATACTGTACATTGTAGACAAAGACCTGAATGATTTAGGGTTTGAAGTATACATGTTATAATGAGAGGCAACCTACAGTATACAGTTATGATTTAAAAAAAGATTTATTTTGATTTTTTTTTTTAGGTTGTAGCCTTGTCACTATTAAACATGGTTATAATACACATTTAGTTCCCTCATTAAAACAAGTGTGTTGGTGTATTTTAATAGAAACCTCAAACAAATGAAAGATCTCAAACCCATATCTTAAATTGCAATATTGCAAACGTGTTTAGTCCTGCACTTTCACGATTATTTTAGAAGCCTTCATGAACAATTACTTGCCCCCATAACATTTGATCCTCACAGTTACTGTAAATAAATAAAATGGACAAAACATGCACAGCCATATTGTTGCCTTTAGATCTAGGTCACTAACACACCTAGGACAGCACAGGACCTGTTGTTCCACACCTCCGGTAATCACTCACCCATCTTTTTAACACCTCCACCTGTGGGAGCTTCAATCTCTTCTGTTCTCCAGCATTGTGTGCTTTGTTGTTGAACCATGGGCAATTTTTGGTTTTATGCTGTTATTTAAAAGACATTTCAATGTTTACAGCCACCATGTGCATATTCTTTAGTGCATGTTTTTAAGATTGACTGTTTATTATTGATAGTTTAAATACACAATAACATATGTAGGCCTACTGCTTGGTGTAGAACAGGGCTATGTAGTATAGCTAAAGAGATCCTAAGCTCTATCAGATTTAATACCAATGACATTGAAAATAAATCAGTGTGATGCTCATATTATCAGACTTTAAAACAACAACTTTTACCAAATGACAAACATTCTTCTTCTTTACCAGCAGATCAACTACTTTTTTTACTTTTTTATTAGCCTTGCCGTCATGTGGTTTTAAGTTAAACTCAAACATCTCTCAATGATTGTTGGATGGATAGCGATACGATTTGGTGCAAATATTCACGTCCCCCTCAGGATGAAAGTTAAGAACTTTGGTGAATCCTTAACTCTTTACCTAATGTCATCATCAAGTCAAAAATTTTCCATAACCAAATATTTGCTAAACTAATGACGTCAGCCTCAGCTTTACGTTGTGTTCAGTGGTAATTGAAAAATGTTAGCATGCCATCCTCCTTAACTAAGATGGTGAACATGTTGGACATTATCTACCAAACCTCCGCATGTTAGCATTGTCATTGTGAACATGTTAGCATGCTGACATTAGCATTCAGGTCAAAGCGCCAAGTACAGTACTCCTTAAAGAGCCGCTATGTGGTTGCACACTAAAAACATTTGTTTAGCAACTTTCACCACCATTTTGGTTGGTGGCAGACAGTAGTCAATGCAAGGAGAAATTAATTTATGTAAAGCTAAAACCCCATCTGTATATATAAAAATTAATGTTCTTGAAATCTCTGACAAATACAACTTACATTGTATTCCTTGACAGAGTTATGAACATGTGCCACATCTCATAATACAGCATATGCCAATCATGCGTATAACCCTCTGGTTAAATCATGCTGCAGAATAGTTGCTCCAGATACATATGATGGTGATGAAGCTTACAGTGATGAAGACAATGTACAAGCCGAACAGCAGCCGGTCGATCACTGTCCCGATCATTTGCCATTCCTGCGAGGTTTCGCTCCCCTGGAAGTGTTTGTCTACCTGGAGACGTATGGCCAGGAGATCTCTGCCTAGCTTCCTCAGTTCATCCAGGGTTGGCTCTGGGGGGGGTTTCACTGGTAGTGTTTCACCAAAGATGCGCTGAAGATGAATCGCTGAGATGTCGGTATTGCTGGAATTCTTTGCTGGTTCTGTCAAAAAAAAGGGACAAGCTTGTTTGAATTCTATTTTCTCATAATGTAAAACTTAAGCTTCCTGAAAATGTCAAAAATCTAAATTGCACCTATATTATTAAATGGCCATGAGAAATAGTTATTTCTTATTGACTGGCATCAGGACACCTCAAACATATAGTTTCAGTGCGTAGGGTAAGCATAAATGATGGGTAATCAGGGCAGCAATACATTCAATACATTCCTAACCAAGGGGTAATTCTGCAGGTACCAGAGGTTAACTGTTAAAATAATTAACTGGCATGCTTGTCGAGGCGGAAAATAGGCACACAAATAGGATTAAAAATTGGTATAATGCCAATCTTTAGTACATTAATTGTCACCATTTGTAACCTTTCTAGTGCAGGGGTCTACAAGGCTTTTTTAAGTCAAGGACTCCTTAAGTAAAAGAGACAGATCAGGGA
Source organism: Percina caprodes (assembly GCA_013375575.1). NCBI lineage: Eukaryota > Metazoa > Chordata > Actinopteri > Perciformes > Percidae > Percina > Percina caprodes. The sequence continues at coordinate 6,043,153 of JABXJD010000004.1, read as the reverse complement.
CCCCCTACTACATATATTGTATAAAATCAAGTTGCATATTAAGCTGGGCCTACAAGAACGTGTGGGGCGCCCTAAAACCTTTATACATCTGCACCTCTGAGTCCCTCACAATCTTCCAGTCCCACCTCAAGACCCATCTTTTCACCTCTGCCTATCTGTAGCACTATGCCCCCCTCCCTTATCATTTGTGCCTGATTCTTGTTTTGTTATGTTTTGTCTTGTTCTGTTTAGTTTTCTCTTGTTTTGTTCTGTTTTGCATTGTTTAATTTTTCTACCTCACTTGTAAAGCAACTGAGAAGAGCACTATATAAATTCCTTTCTTCTTCTTCTTCTTCTTCTTCTTCTTCTTATTATTATTATTATTATTACATACCTATTTAGTGCATAGAATAGGCCTGAATGCTATTAAAATAATAATTGTTGGCATGGTTTTATTAATCCTGTTTAAATGTAAAACATACATGTGTCACAGTCCTCAGACTCCTTAGGACTGGCTGTGTCTGTGGATCTTAGTGACTACCTTACCAATGGGCGGCATGTGTATTTTACCTGTCTGTTCTTCGTCAGTTTGTGTGTTGTACATCTTTTATTGCTTCTCTGGTTCTATATTAGTTTTCCAGTTTATAGTCCTTAGAGAGTAAATAGTTTGGCCTTTAGCTCCTGTTGCTTTCCTACCTGCTTTTGGGTCCAAACCTTCATCAATCCTGAATACTGTGCAGGACATAACCTACGTCATATTCACCACCCTGAGTCAAATGTAACCAAGTATTGGGATTGAGATGACTTAACTTGGTCAACGGAAGCAGAACTTGTCAAGCAAAGAGACCCAGCTTTAAAGGTAGACAACTCGAGTTTGACAGAGGAAAGATCATCTTTTAAATAAGACTTTGGTTGACAAAGATAAAGCACTTTGGACAGGCCTGGTATTTCCTATATACAGTATTAATGTATATAGTTTTCAGAAGTAGTCCTATCAATTATTTAGTCCATTAAATGTCACTTGGTGCTACAAAGGATCTCACCACCAACTCGGGGGGGTCAAACTAAATAAATGGTCAAACTTTTTATGTCTTTTAGTTAATGTTAATTGATAATAATAATTTACCCCTAAGAGATGGGTTGAGGAAGACGGTGGTTTTGTTGCTCTTTTTCTTCCGAGGGAGAAAAACGACAACAGCTAGATATCGTAGCACGAGGACACTGAGCCAGCGAGGCACCGCCCTGTACTGGCTGGAGTTGCACTGGACATTAGTAATCAACACTGTCTCCAACAGGCTGCCCACCATCAGAGCAAGGCTGATGGAGAAGAAAACATCTGCAGGAAAGAAAAACGGAGGATTTAGCACATCTTTCATTAAGTCTACTGTTTCTTTTACATGCATGCCAGAAACCGTTTGAACCATCTTCAGTCATATCCTATTTACAATTTAGGAAATGCTGTTTGCATTGAAGCCTGAGAAACCTGTTTTTCATCTCCGTCTACATAATCCTGCATGGAGGTGTCTTTGAACAACAACCATGTCTAAGTAAACATTAAAGTGTTTTTAAACAGGGTGGAACCCAGTGGCAGGTTTGCATTCTGGTTGTAGAGCTGCTTTGGAAGATCCAGTTTCTCAGAGCACAAACACATCCCCATCATCCCTTGGCACAAATTAAATTTCAAATTTCGAAAGACATTTTTGGACTTTTACTCGTGATATTGATATATCTAAGCGTAAGACTGAATCTAAAAATGATCATGACTGAGCTATGAATTGTGATGCCACTTGTGGCAATAGAGCTCAACAGTCCCGTCCGAAAGTAAAAATACATTACAATTTCTCCATTGACAATTGCTATTAAGTGTATATTCACTATATAAAAATCACTATGTTTGGAGGAAAAAGTGCACGAGGCTGCTGTTGGATTGGAAGTCGTTCGAGAGGCACTTTCGCGGTTGTGACTTCAACTATATTATTCAGTGGTGCGTGGTGGTTTATGGGACGAGTAGTTCTTTCGCTTGGAAATTAAAATATGTACACAGTCTTGTACCTTTGACTTTTTGGGGATTTTCCGTTAGTTTTTTTCACTCAAAATGATATGTTGCATGCTTATGAGTCACGTTGTAGCTGGTTAGACTAAGGCATGGTCTAAAACTCTTTATATATGGAGTTTTCCAGACGTCAAGGGGAGAAATGAATGGGAAATTTACTTCCGGAACCTAAGGTGTCTGTTTTGTAAATTGAGCAGCTCATAAGAGCTTCAGAAGGACATGTTTAGCAATGCATTTTATATTTTATGAAGACAAATGCATGTTCCTTCAACTTTCTCTGAAATAAAATCAGTAACAATATCACAGGTGTCACTCACTGATGAGAGGTGTTGTCTCCCCAGTGATGGGCAGCAGGTCGTTCATGATGAGCAGGAAGACGGTGTAGCCCAGGATGAGGGTCATCTTGAAGGAGGACCGGTCCACAGTCTGGGGAGGCAGCAGGAAGCTGAAGAGGTCCACTGTGATGAGGAAGCAGCTGGGGATCAGCAGGTTCACCACATAGAGCATCGGCCTACGTTTCAGAATGATCTTGGAAAGAGACACAGGTACAAGACCTCAACATTTTAGTCAGACTTATAGTCAGGGCATTGATCTTCATTTCTTTCTCAACTCGGATGCAAAAAGAATTATCTTGTGATATTAAAAGTGTGTTATCCTGCAAACATTTTTTAGAGGGATGGGTATGGCATTTTAAAAGCCAGAATAATAATAAAATCTGTCCAAGCCATGAGTCCAAGCCCCCTAGTGCACTACCCTTTCAGAAAACATTTTGGGATTATTTAGACAACTCTTCTTTTATCTACTGTATTAAGTCATAGTCTAGTCTACCCTAAATGGTAGCTATGGCATTTTCATTGACATATGTTTCTGTAAAACAGAGTATGTAGTGTGTTCACTCTAGAAAAGTGACATAAAGTAATCAAAACAGTGTGTTAAGAAACATTTCATTACATAACACTATTCTCCAACAAACAAAAGAAAAGTTTTTCTTCACAGCTGGAAAAAATTTCAAAATTATTGTGGATTATTTTTTTAGCTATTTTTTAGCGTTTTCATTCTTCAGTTGCAGTTTGATTGACATCCGACGGCGCACTCATTGTCATTTCCTGTATGTTAATACTTCTATACTCACAGCTACATCTGTATACTAGGATTAGTCTATACTGTAAGCACGCAGCATGGTGGAAAATTATGTTGCTATTGCTATTAAAATTCAAAATGAGTGCTCATAATATACAATTAGAATAGTTAAAAGTGCTTACATAGTATTTGATCTCAGAGTAGCTTCCCTCATTTAACACCAAGGTAGAAGTAGCTACACTGATACCTGCGAGCTCCCACTCCCCATTGGTCTGCAACACACGTTGGGACTCCTTCAGGATCTCTTCAGCCGTGGGCCCTTGAATCATCCTTATGTCCGTAGCTTGAATAATATTTAATTGTACAGTTTAGATTGGAGTTATTAGATGCCACAAATTAAGTTTTGTGTTAATATCCATACACATAAATGTCCACACTTCAAAGGGCATTTAACAGTTGAATTTACAAAGCTACATTATATCCTGTGGTGTCTTTTTAAACCAAGTTCAAAGACACACTTTTTTAAAACCTGTATTTTATATTTAAGCAGGCTTGGCTTACCAAAGTGTAGATATGCTCCAAATGTCAGAGAGCAGTTTTGGATATCAAAGGGAAAAGTGTAGATTACTAATCGACAGGAGCTGACCACTCTGATTGGCTTATCATCAAATACATGACCTGTGTTGTATAAGTAGACATAAGGAATTTTGGGAGATTTGTCTTCATCCATGCTGAAAAAAATAAATAGAAAAAAATGTTTATAAGTAGCAATTAACAAATTAATCCAAGGCATTTTAAAAGGAGTGAGAAATACAAAGACAAAGGTATATATCACTCTCAGAGAGTTTCATTGTTTATTAAACTTTGTATTATACTGTATGTTCGAATAAAATGAATTGGTCATTTTAAAGGTCTACTTTTATAAGTCTACTAATTATACTTTATTTGTCATTCTCACAACATGGGAGGATGAGGAGAACAAAATACCTCAAGTCTCGGTGCCGACCAACTACTATAGAGATTAATAAATAGATAAAAAGATTCATTTAAACTCCAAAGTATCAAACAACTGTGATACTGTACCTACATGGAGGTTTATCTCTCTCCTCTCAGGTTTACAGCGTAAACAGCAAAAGATTGCTTTTCAAGTGCTGACATTTCAGGTTTTTATTTTTCTATTTTCTCTAAATTTGGACTATAATTTGAAAAAGAATGTACAGATTATTAACTTACTACTCTGCAATGTTGATGTCTGGGACCCAAAGTTGTTCTCGAGGGACAGAGACTCTTGTAGTTCCACATTCCTCCTCATCCCAGCTCAGTCCCTCTATGTTCCACTCCTACATTAAACAAAACATCACAGATGTGATGGATGGCAGCCATTTCAGCTATGCCACACAATACAAGGGAAAAATATCCTAAACCCATCACCAACCATCCCCATCATTTTAGGTAAGGTAAATACAAGACAAGTCAATGAACTTTAGATTTATTCCAGTTTAGAAACTTTTAGTCTATATCCTTGACATTCTACTTCCGGGATAGATCTTTTTCACGGCAGACATGTTGACATGTCATAGTAGGAAAAGCACAGGTGCATTCAAAACCATTAATGATGGCTGCATTCCACTTAGTAGAGGTCCTGGTATTGTGCATGCTGACTCACTGAAATAGCTCACTGGGACATCGATGGAATTGAGCCATCTTTAAGGTTTGCTCTGGTTCCACGGGAAATTCCGCCAGATGCATGTTTAATTTTAAATTATTAGAAATCATACAACAAATATCTGACTTTGGTGCGCCCCAGTGGTAAATTAAAAAAAGATTCACCTCCTAACCTTGGGTGTGCTTATTTTGCTACAAACAAAACTAAGTTTGAAAGGTGCTATAATCAAACTTTGCACATAATGGATATAAGTAGTCAAACACTTCCAAATGTATTGATGCTTTTGTAAGTGCTCTGAGGAACTTACCAGAATTTGCCATAAGAGTGTTGTTAGGGTTTGGGATTTTTCATCCTGTAGGTGAGATTTGTTTTAAACCAGTAATGCAGATTAATGATGGATTTGAATCAATGACTGTTGAACTTAATTGAAAAATGTATGCATGCTCATGTGCAGGCATGAATATGTGTTTTTGTAGACTCACCACTCCTATAATTCCCACCACAGTAATACCATTGGTTATGTTAAGTGGACTTGAGAAGTCTTTTACAGGTCGCATGAGTTTTTTAGGGAATAAATTATTCTCAAGTGCTTCATACAAGGATTCAGGAGTTGGACTGGTGCAGTTCAATGATGCTACAAAACCTGTGTTTAAAGAGAAAGTAGAAAACAAAATTTGTGGGATAGCTCATTTAAATGCACATGGAAGTATTTAATCCCAGCTCTTTTATTGGTATGGACACAGAAGCATTGCAGATTTTTCTTTGTCTGCTGTACAGTTTAAAGATTGCAGGGAAGTCAAGAATGGCTGTTCTTGCAATAGCTTTTTGAGTGAAATGAATTATCCTGTTTTTTTCATGACCTTAACAATAATTGAAAAAAACAATAGGTCATTATTGCATTGAGTGGGTGCACATTGGTGAATAATGGCCACCATAAACCCTCTTACCTTCTTAAGATAGAGTATGAAAAGATCATAAACACGTGACCCAGAGATGATGAGAAAAAATGAACGGTGGCTTCAATAGTTTGGTAGGAGAAAACTGCACCTATTCTAGGGCTTCAGTCACTAAATTGCCTGAATACATCTGAATATAAAATGAGCGTTTAAAGTTTTAACTAATTGCTTTATTAATTGTTAATAAACAGCAGCCAGATAGTTTGTCCACAACCTGGCAACCCAAGCATTGTTCCTATTAATTACTTACAACTGGTCAATCAACTATTAGTAAAATAACACATTCATTATAGCTTACCTTTGTATGCATAATAAAGGCATAAAAATCCCCCGAAATAAAATAAGTAAAGCCATTAACAACTTATAAATTGTTTATAAATGGTACTTTATTTAGCTTTTAACAGATCGTCGTCTTTGTCTATTTTGTAGATAGTCAAAATGTCTCCCCACCTTACCTTGAAGCAGCATAAAACAAACGAAGATGAGCTCAGCGGGCTTTACATCTGTCATTTTCAGTCTGTTAATCCTTTTTCATGACATGTGCCTCAGATTACAAAACAAAAATGTCAGCTGTCTGCTCGATCAGATTGAGCTGTTCTGCTGAAGTAACATTCATTCATCACTAATTAAATGAAATGTTGGGCCTCCTCCAGAGATATATATTGACTCTAGAATAGGGTAGACTGTAGCATGACTTCCTGTAAGCCTTTGGGGTATTCTCAGTTGCTTGCAAAGATCCACTAATCTGACGTCTGTGTTTGCATAATGAACAGGCTTTTGAATCATCTTCATGAGGATCAGATGTGTCAACAACTTTAATTCGTGACAGCTGAGGCCGAGGCAAACACAACAGTGTGCACTTGGTTAGTTGTGTCAATTTGCCTTCTGGGGAACAAAAAGTAGGCTTTGCTTAGTTATGCATGCCCACATTTCTTAATTAGCACTAAAGCTCAGGTTGATGGGAATGTCATGAGTTTTGCAGGTTTCTTTTATTATAGACTACTGTAAATCAATTTTTTGATCTGATGATTGTACAAGATAAAATGTTATTACAATTAATCTTAAGGGGGCATATAGGCCATATGTCTGCAACAAATGTCATGGCAATAAGTGCAATAGTAGAGAGTTGTTGAGTTTCACTCAAAACCACAAATGTCAACCTCATGGTGGCGCTAGAGGAAGAATTAAGGAACCACCAAAGTTTGGGAACTATGAATGTCCGAACAAAATGTGCCAATTGATCCAATAAATTTTACAAAGGAACATTTTGACCTGCTAGTGGTGCAAGAGAGGATCATCAAAGTAATTACAATTCATCAGCTGTGGATCATGAATGTACAAAGTTCCATGACAATCTGCCCAATAGTATACTATTTCTCATAATAGTTGAGAACATATTTCTCAATAATTTCCCCAATAAAGTTAGTATTCAATAGAGTTAGAAAACAAACATTACAGAAACAATAATTAATATGTGTTGCCATAGACTTTGCTTCACCTTTTAGTTATACAGATTACATTTTAGTAATTTGCTACTTAAACATCCTATGAACTGTCCCTGAATTTATCCTAGGTCTGGCGAATCCAGATGCACCACATGCAGATGATGACCAGGGCGTAACATGAAATGAGCAGCAGATAGATCCGGAAGAGCAGTAAATCGAGTACATATCCTACATGGCACCACTGTCCCTGCAGCTCGCTCTCTTTCTGCAGCGAGGTGAGGTGGGCACGAAGGTCACCGAGGTATTGACAGATCTGCTGCAGTTCAGGCAGAGCAGCTGCACCTGGCATGAAAAGCAAAAGGAGGGATCACAGTTTATACCCAGTGACTTCAAGCTGTAGCTGTTAAGAGTAATGAGCAAAAACAATAATTAGAAAATGGGTCAACTAGCTTTAGTTAGACAGAGCTAGCAAAGTGTTAACATAACTTGACTGTGATTGATTGGTTATAGTCTGTAGAAAGTGTGTTATTATCAATGTATTTTCTTGCCTGATATTAGTAATTCATAATTTTAGTTTTGAATAGTTGCTAGTATTTTATTTAGATCAGACCACTGCGGGGCTGTAGTTGGCAAAAGTAATGACAAAGTAGTATTTGTCATTGACTGAGTTTAATTACCTCCGTTGCTAGTTGGGTGCTGGGCGGGTTTCTGGCTGGCTGGTTGGATGATACATGACCCTGGAATGCCATTCGAATTTTCAGGTTTATCCATCTGTGGTAAATAAGGTGGCTGTATGTCCTCCGGAAAACGGTAGCAGATGAGGTTTCCTATGTGTTTGAGGACAACCACCCTCACCCAGTTTGGAACCTCTTTATATTTCATGGTGCTGTGGTGTAGGACATTGGTAATGATGACTGTCTCCAGGAGACTAATGACCATGAGGGCCAGACACACTGAGAAATAGATACCTAGATTGAAGGATAGATTGAGAGATCAAAGGACACAAATAAAGAGATAAAAAAACATCTTTACTCAGTAGCAGAAGACCAAAGTACTGTATATCTGCAGGGAATTGACAGAGTTGTTGGTCAGTTCCATTGACTCTGTGATTTATGAATGTTTTATAAAAATCAATTCGTAGCACGCAACATCATCTTGAAAGCAGAATACAAAAATATGTCAAAAATCCTCACTTTCACTAAGCATGTAGGTGCTTGGGTCATGAGGATTTTGAGATATACTGTACGTGACAGTGCACCGCCCCCACCCCTCCTCCATGCAGTTGCTAGTTGCCAAGGACAACACTAAGGATTAAAAAAACATAATGGACTCTTCAGAAGAGGTAATTATCTTCACTCAAGTTTCTGCACTTGAAAGTCCCCAGACAACACCATTTTCTGAACATAGCAGTACTGAGAAATACAGAGAGTTTTGTGGAGCTGATAGTCTTAATTAGCTTTGTAGCAACTAATTTAACAATTGCTTGAATGTAACAGATGTTTATTAATATCAAAAGGTTAAACACTACAACTTTATTTAGCTGTTGCATTTTCAGACAGTTGAGTTGAGTGTAGCTAGTCAAAAGCAAAGAGAAAAAACTCAACACTGCAATAATTAGTTTTTGCCACTTGGGGACAGCAAAGCAAGCTGAAAACACAAAACTGACATGTCATTTTATAAGAGTTTTGATTGGGGAAATGTTAGCAAACAGATTACTTTTTCTACATTTACAGAGTTGTAGATTTGACCAGGCTACTGACCAAGACCGAATGTAACTGTGCAACAGCTCAAGTCTGATGTAAGCGGTGGTTCTTGGTAAATTTGAGTTATTAACCAAGCCTTGTTTCTCGTGCATCTTAGATGATTGTGTTCATGGCAATTCACACATTATCTATGGGGAAGTACATCACATACAAATGCACGTCATGTTATCTTGGTAGATATGTTAAGTTAAATGTTAGAGAAGTGAATGTTTCAGGCTGCATAGTAAGCATGGTTGGCATATAGGTAGGCTTTCATGAGGAGAGCGCTCACCAAGCTACTGAACCAGACCGAATGTAACCGTGCAACTGCTTGAGTCTAATGTACTCAAACGGGTGTCTAAGTTCTTGGCAAGTTTGAGTTATCAACCAAACCCAGAAGCCTTTGTTTCTCATGCATCTTAGATGATTGTGTACATAGAAGTATTTCTAAAATACTTGAAAAAATAGTGTCTGTTCAACTCCATGCCTTTCTTACCCTTAACAGTCTTTACGAACCTTTCCAATCTGGTTTTCGCCCCTCCCATAGTACTGAAACTGCCTAATAAAAATCACCAATGATCTCCTCATAGCTGCTGACTCCGGACTCATCTCTATCCTCATCCTCCTTGATCTTAGTGCTGCCTTTGATACCATTTCTCACTCCATTCTCCTCAATAGCTTGACTGGTTCCGCTCATATCTCTCCGACCGCACTCAGTTTATTCAACTCAAATCTTTCACATCCGACCCTTCCTGTTACGACTGGCGTCCCTCAGGTTCAGTTCTTGGGTCACCTACCTACTTCCCTTGGCAATATTTTGCAAATTCAACATTCATTTTCATTGCTGCGACACCCAGCTCTATTTATCCAGTAAACCCACCTCCTCGCTCCCCCTTGTCTCTTACTAGCTGCTTGCTTGAAATTAAAGACTGGTTCACCTCAAACTTCCTAAAACTGAACAGTGATAAAACCGAACTCCTCCTCGTAGCCACCAAATCCACCTATCCAAAATCAATAGCTTCACTCTTCCCATTGACAACTCAGGTTAAGAGTCTGGGCGTAATTCTCGACTCCCCTCTCCTTTCAGTCACATATAAATAATATCTGCCGGTCTGCATACTTCCACCTACGCAACATTAACCGCCTCCGTCCCTCCCTTACCACTCATACTGCCTCCATTCTTATCCACAGCCTCATCACCTCCCGCCTTGACTACTGTAACTCCTTCTTTGGCCTCCCTCAAAAATCCCTCCGTAAACTTCAACTTCTTCAGAACTCAGCAGCTCGTGTCATCACCAGAATCCATCATATAACCCCTGTCCTTCAGCAGCTCCATTGGCTTCCTGTTCAATTCAGAATACAATTTAAAATCCTTCTGCATACTTTCAAAGCCATCCATTACCTTGCTCCTCCATATCTGTCTGACCTCCTTCACATCAGATCCTCCTCCTCCCTCCACCTCACTGTACCCCCAGCTCGACTTGTAACCATGGGGAACAGAGCCTTCAGCCGCTCTGCTCCCCAGCTCTGGAACTCACTCCCACCTGACCTCCGCAGTATCGATGTTCAAAACCAGACTCAAAACCCACCTGTTCCAGCTTGCCTACTTGTAAATACACAGATGTTGTTTATACTTATCTGTCTTTTATATACTGTAAAGCGACCTTGAGTGTCATGAAGGCGCTGTTAAATATAATGTATTATTATTATTATTATAGAAATTCATAGGCCACATTGTCGATGAATATCACATAGAAATACACGTCATGTTATCTTGACAGTTATGTTAAATTAACTGTTTGTTTACTTGGTAGGTAGGCTGTCACAAGGAGAATGTGCACCAGGTTACTGAACAAGACCGTAAGCATGCTTAATGTATGAGGATAATTTAATCAAACAAGTGTCTAGGTTCTCTGCAAATTTGAATTATCCCACCCCCGCTGCGGGCATGCGAACTGGTAACTGAATCTATTAACTCGGTAGGCCAGCCAAACGTCCGGTTGAACCATCTCGCGTAAAAGAGGCAGTTGTCCCATCACTATTTCAAATTACACAGTCCTTTAATTGAATCATTTAAATAAAAATATTGATAAGTGCAGCTTTAGGGGGGACCAGTTATTGCTAATTTAAACCATGGATTATCATGGTGTTAGTGATGGCGGACTCTATAACCCAGGCTATGATGGTGCTCGATTAATGTCACCTCTACATGTCTGACCTATGATGGGCGTGCCATTTGCTGTGCTTGGCAGCAGATCATTCATGATGAGCAGGAAGACGGTGTAGCCCAGAATGAGGGTCATCTTGAAGGAGGCGCGGTCAACGCTATGGGGGGCAGGTAAAAGGACAGGATGTCGATGAGCATGAGGAAGGAGCTGGGGATCAGCAGGTTAACCACGTAGAGCATTGGCTGTCGCTTTATGACCACCTAGTGAACAAAAAAAATCAGGGTAGGCTATTTATCACGACAAATATCAAACTTTACTATCTAATTAGGGAAATATGTAATTAAAAATAACATTTAACAGTGCCAATACATGCACTAAGAGTTGTTTTTCTTGAGGAAACCATTGGTATTTTTGCATTGTTAATTCTTTGATAAAGCAGCAATAACTAATTTGGCCACTTGGGGCAAAAAAGTTGAACACAGTATGGATATATCACATTTTTAGTTGAAATGGCAACATTTGCATACTGTCATCTGTGTCCATCTGATGACTGTAAATCCAATCCTCACTCTCTTAGGTCTTTTTCTGTATCTACCAATTCTTGTGAGAAATATCTGTCTCTTTAGTGGCTTAATCCTCCACAGCTAGTCCCTGACTGTGTCTGTCTGCTGGGGCAGAACAGGTAGTGGGTAATGTTTTTTTTCTGCTTTTTTTTCTTTTCTTTTGAAAACAATGCTATGAGAGAGAACCAGAACAGCAGCTGCAGGCCAGTCAGCCAACATTTTAAAATTAGTTGTTTAATTTGTACACAACTGAGTGTTAAACTCAGTGGGAACTGGTTTCCCTCACCCAGAACGTGATGATGTCCCACTCGTCGACGCCAAACTTGAGGATGGAGGTCTCTCCCAGTATGTCCACCAGCTCCCACTCTCCACTGGCTTCCAGGTAACGCTTTGAGTTTTCAGACATCTGCTCAAAAGTCAGGGCTGGAGTGATCCTCACGTCCCTTACTGTGAAAGGGAAAAACACAATGAGAGAGGGAAAAGTAGCCGGACTGTTCAACAGAACAATCTAAGCTAACCTAAATAAATAAGTTAGCTAAATGTGATAACTGATGCATTACATAATGATTTATATTTTTGTTCTTTTTTTTTTCATTTATTTTGTTTCTTGCAAAAGATGTGCAACACACTGTGGTTGCATTTTTTGACCCACTATTGAGCCAGTGTTAGATGCTGTAAGTACTGTAAGGACTGGATGAGTTGCGTAAATCAAGAAGTTTAGAAGCTTTTTATTACTGGTGTGCATGTAGGAGCCAAATGTAAATGTGCAGTTCTGCACGTCAAAAGGAAAACTGAAGATCTCCAGGTTGCAGGCTGAGACAAGCCGCAGCATCCTGTCCCAGCGGATGCGACCTGTGTGGTTGAGGTAGACGTAAGGGCACGCTTGGGAAACATCATCATCCACACTGGCAGGGTTTGAGGAGTCAGAATGAAGTAAAAGAAATGAAGAGGAACAGGTTTAAGAATCAGATATTTAAATGATTTCCACAGGAAACAAAAACATTTTTCAGTTTTTACAATTCATACAATTTTCTGCTCTCTCAGCTTTGCATGCTGTATTGTCAGACATGTTTTTTGACACTGCAAAAAATTAAGTTAGAAAATTTGAAACCAGTATTGGCAGAATTTATTAATCCCCCTCCTTCCCCCTACTTTCTGGTATATAGTTGATCCTGGAACACCGTACCCTGAACAGTAATATTGTGGACCGGGCTGTTTTTGCCTGTATCAAATTATTGAATATGTCCATACCAGATCTGAGGAACATCACTGTCACTACCTAAGACTGTGGCAATATTTGTTTTTTCAACACAAGTGTTGACATAATGTCCAGAGGAGGAAAAAGGCCCTTGAAGCAAATTTGACATTTGTGATATTGGGCTATATTAATAAAACTGACTTGACCGCAGCTTATTGCAACTCTTCGGCATCATTTTGAACAATAGCAGAAAGCTTTGCCTCAAGGGAGAAACAGCCCTGTTGATTGTGGAACACACTGAGGACGAGTGATGCACCTCCCCAACAAGATAATGCATTTGTGCACCTGGTGTAGCCTTTGGGACTGATATGTGCTAACACCTCAGGGAAAGATGATTTAGCTGGTTCACAAGATCAAGACAAAGCAATTATTATTTTAGTATTGCCGGATGGTCAGTGAACAGCTTGTAGTTTGGATGGGATTGAGGGTCTTTGGTAGCTACCAGATGTGCCCTGAACTTTTAGTTTGTGCGTACAATACCCTTACAGATTCCTCTAAAATTTAAAAAATAAAACCTATAGAGCTGGAAAACTTACAACTCATAGACGATGATGTCTGGCGACCACAGATCCCTCACAGGGAGAGAAATCCTGGTAACGCCGTCACACTCATCAGGGTCCCAAACCAGAAACTCGTGTTGCCAGTACTTCAGTGAATTAATCAGAAATAATGTGTTGTTAAACTTCCATCTTAAAGTGAAAATATGTTTGCCTGCCGTTTTATACTCTCTGTATGTGATCCTGCTGTAGTTACAGGCACATGATACATCCAATTGCGATACACATGTGTTGGTTATTATATCTTTCCATGCCACTTACCAGTCTCAGCCACAAGAAAGTAGTAAGTATTTGGGTTTTCTCATTCTGGAATACAGTAGACAACAGTTAAACCTCATGTGAAGCTGACTGCTAAATCTTAAATCATAGAATTAAGTCTAAAAATGCAATTTTTGTAAAAATGCAGCGATGAATGTTTGCCTGAATTAAGGCATTTATATTACAATAAACTTCTCCATTTAAGTTCCTTACATTTCCTATGTCAGCTATAGAGTATAGAGGAGCTCTTAACTGACAAACTCACCACCCCCAGGACAGCATACAGGGTGAAGGAGATGTTGGTTATGGTGGGATTGCTGAGGTTCACTGCTGGCCTGAAGTTTTTTAGGTCAAACACAGCTTGCATGGACTCATAGGTTGGACCGCTGTGGCCTTCTTTACACGCCAGTTTACTATAACATAGAGACACTGACGAGAGAGAGGAAGTTTATAAAAACATTTGACTGTTGATTAAATTACACCTTAATTACACTTTTAAATGATTTTGAGAAATGAAGACCAGCTTCCTAATTATAAAGCTATACTAAACCATGTGAAACAAAATGCTGTGCAATTACACAACTGCTTACACTTGGTGTATTTGTTGACTGTTAAGTTACTAAACAGAATATTATTGCATACATAAATATCACAGACAAAACAAAGAAATCTATATTACATATACATATTACTTGAGTTTTGAATAACAATTGTATCATTAAATCAATATCTTAACATTACTTTGAGTAATTATATAATATTGCATTGGACAAATAAGGTCACAATTTCTTCCTGAAACTACTTAAAGATGTTCTTCAAACACAATGTCGCATAATGTCTTACATGTGTGGAAAGATGTGTGGATAAATGACTAATTAATGTTTTTCTCATATGCAAGAAATTAAAAATTTCCTGAGCAAAACAAACAATGACATTGCATTGTAAGGATAATTTAAATTTAAAACAGACCGAATTAACTACCACATTAATTGTAAAAAAATAACAGTACTGCCTATTATTCACATGAGGAGAAAGAGGAACCTTTAAGAGCTCAACACAGGTCAGCCTGGAAACTATAACACATACATAACTACAAACAACAAAATATTGAATACAATTATTACCTGAAATTAAGAGTAAACCTGAGATGACGCTGCTACTCTGCTGAGACAGACTCATGATGATGTTTCTGATAGAACAGATATCCTCCACAACCACCAATCTGATCAGGTGTAAAGCAGAGAGAGCTCCTACTAGTAGTGTTAATGCACAAACCCTTGTTTTTGCCACTTAGCAGGACATTGAAATGACTAGCGTTTATTCTCTGGAGACCTACCCTGATCTTAACAAGAACCACCACATGCCTAATCCCAGCCCATAACATAACCCTAGCAAAAACTAAAAACTCAGGTATATCACAAAAATGTGGTAGTTTATGTTTTGTCTACTCAAATGTTAAATTATTCTCCATTAATTGACTGTGTGATCAGTTTTGTCCCCACAACATGAGTAACACATTCTGAAATGCATACACTCACACGCAGACTATAACTCAACAAACACAAATCAGGAGTTACAATTCAGTACAATAGTTAAAATATAGTATATAAGTTTTCTTTAATACAAAACTCAAGTAGATTTTCAAACTTATCCTTACAAACAAGGTAATTATATCCTTTTGAGGCCATTCAACAATCATGAATAGAAATATGTGATTAGAAATACATAAGACAAAATTTTGTTACATGCAGATGGATCATGAACACACACACGACATAGGACTTGTTGTTCCACATTTCTGGGAAGCACTTAACCATTTTATTTTTCAACCCCTCCACCTATGGGAGTTACAATGTGTTACATTTATGCTGTTTTAGAAGTGATGAACAGCCAACATACTGTGTGTCTCAGTCCTAATTTTCCTATTCTGCCTGTCTTTTCCTCCCTTTAGTCACATTCTCACTCGAGTTGGTTCTCACCAGCTCCTGGCATTGCCATTCTCCATCAATCCAACAGATGTCCTCAGACGTGACCACTTGTCCCAGTCCCACTCACTCTCTCATTCACCTGAGCATCTGATTTCACTTTTCCTCATCAACCTTACAGTATATAACCTGCACATTTCCATTCATTCCTGCCAGATTGTCAATGCTACTTAAATCACCCCCATTGCTTTCCATTTGCTTGCTGATTCTCTTCCTTTTTTTGACAGGCGACTTGTTCTTGACCTGCTCACCTATTGTTCCTGTTTTCTTATTATCTCTGCACATACTGTGTGTGTGTGTGTGTGTGTGTATATATATATATATATATATATATATATATATATATATATATATATATATATGTGTGTGTGTGTGTGTGTGTATGTATATGTGTGTGTAAATATATGTCTTAACAAAGAAGAACTTTTGGCTTATGAAGATAAAATAAAAGTTGCAAAGAATGTTTTCGTGATCAATTCCTGATTCAGATTTTAAATGCAATATTTTTTATTTCATGAATAATATGAATAAACAGTCTCAGTTCTAGATAGCTCTCTCTCGCACACACACACACACACACACACACACACACACACACACACACACACACACACACACACACACACACACACACACACACACACACACACACACACACACACAAAATAGAGAATGAGAAAGAATCATTCCACACCTCCAGTAACCACTCACCCATTTTATTTTTCAACACCTCCACCAGTGGGAATTAAAATGTGTTCCATTCTAGACAAAGAGGGAGAGCATGGAGGAAGTTGAGGCAAGCCAGATGAAGCCATCAGTCAGTGCCTGTGACGGCAGCCATCTGTTGCTCAAAGCAACACGGGCCTTAATATAATTTAACAGGTAAGGTGAGTTATAAAAAAAAAAAAACGGCATTAGTTAGTCATGACAGTTACAGAAACATGTTTTGTTCTAAGTTTACTTGGAATGTCAACAGTGACCATGCAGGAACTCATAGTGCACCTTTAAGTTGGGCATTTTAACGTAGGGGTCTATGGGAACTGACTCTCTTTTTGAGCCAGCTTCAAGTGGCCATTCGTTAGGAGAGTGTGTTTCACTTTCTTAAAATGGGTAGGCTACTAGACACTCGCTACAGGGATAATATTTCATTCTTGTTGGTTGGACACATTCAAAGATTCCTATCCCACTCAATGAGAGAGAGAGAGTGAGAGAAAGAGAGAGCGAGAGAGAGAGATGGGGCAGTGTTGGTCAAGTGAGAAACAGTAAATCAGAGTAATGGCACATTATTTTCTGATTGTTTTGTGGTTGTCTGGGTCTTTGGAGATACATACACGGCCATACACTTTTAGTGGATAATAAGACATGATTGAGAGGGATTACTATTGTATGAGTCTATTGTTTCTCAGCAATTCTGCATAATAAACCTTTAATCTAAGACCATCAATATAACAAGTGTATTCAGTTAAGATGCTTTAGGGAAACACTTTGTGACCTCAAGAGTTAAAAACAAATTTCACAATCATCTTCGCCTTAAGTGTTTTTTCTGGAAATGATGCCTGGAACTAGACTCAGGACAAAGTGCTAATAGAAGAACTTGTGAGACACATGATTGTGTCCTGTTCTCTAGAAACCTAGAGGTATTGCTGTAGGTACGATTGTTTGAAGTATGGAAATATGTGTTGCTTGACAAATATGTGTTGCAGGACATGCAAGAGAAGAATAAACAGGAGTTTTACAATTCCTAAGCTAATCATTTCAGAGCCTCAGTGCCCTAAAACATAACTGTTAACAAGATAATGTTAAACAAATAAACACACAAAACATTAACATGAATTGTGAAAGGGGAACAGTTCAGAGGAGAGGTGTGATAAACATTGCTTTCAAATGCAAAATTCAACCAACCTTATTATTTCCCTATTATTAGCAATTGACATGGAATATGAGAAAGCATGTTAACAAGTAATTCAAAAACAAACTGAAAAAAAATCAGGATGTTTGGTATGACCGCATCCAGATAATGATGATGGTAAAAAAGCTGACTGATATGAAGAGGATGTAGAGGAGGAACAGCAGGCGGTCTATGATGAAACCCACCTGGATCCACTCCTCTGAGCTCTGGCTTCCGCCCAGCTGTTGCTCCACCTGAAAGCGGACGGCCTGGAGGTCTCTGCCCAGGCTGCTGAGCTCCTGCAGGGCCTTGTCCTCATCTAGTGTCCACATCCCCTTCTGTTCTGGAGGCTCGCTGTCCTCCGCCACCAGAGAGGAGACTTTCATTTCTGTTACACAGGAGATGAAGGGATGAGGTGATGCCAACTGTGATTGTTACATTATATATTAACCTGTGTAAAGATTTTCTGCACAATGACTGCTTTAATAGTTTCACCTGCATACTACCTACATACCTACTACCTACATATTACCTTGTGCAGAAGAATTTTGGAAGACCGTGCCGTCAAAACCTCTGGGCTTTGGAGGGAGCCGTACAAGGCGGCCGAGGATGTGAAGAACAAACACTCGGACCCAGTGAGGGACAGGAGAGTAGTGAGCAGAGCCACACAGCAGGTTTGTGATGAAGATAGTCTCCAGTAGACTTGCCACCATCAGAGCCAGGCAAAGACTCAGGAACACGTCTGGGATAACAATAAGTGCTTTTTAAAAATCATTTTTTGCAAAGCTGTTTCACAGACAAATACAAGTATAATCCAGGCAGACACATCCAAAAATTAAACGTCATTGAAATATACTATTATCACATTGATAATACAGTTAATATGGCAAAATGTGCCAGCAAACAATTGTGTTTTACTCACCAGGCAGCTATCATTTATTTTGAGTTGTGTTTCTGTCTTTATGATAAATGTAAGTCCAATATTCACTTGCCTTTTAGCTCTGTTTTAATCTCCACTAACATTCCAAGGGAAATATTTGTCTCTTTAGCTGCTAAATTCTCCACTATGTTCACCAGCAAGTTGCTAACTTTGTCTGTCTGGTGGTACTGGCCAGGTATTGCACACTGGGTTTTTAGAGTTTTTCACTGAAAACACATGGCTTCTATGACCTAAAACGAGATGACAACAGTGAGAATGAACCAAAATGGTAAATATGCAGACCGTGGAACCAAAACAAAGAATCGTAACATGTTAGAACACTCAGTTAATCATTATAATTATGATTTTAATTCTTTCAGGAGAGTCCATCCAATTTAAACCCAAACCTGAAACTGGAAGCCAACACTAGCTATTACTAGCAACTATTCAGGAGCTATAATCATACATACATGTATTACATGTGCTACAAGTAACTCTTGCACTAGTATAAGGTATTGTCGAACTGACTCATGAGAGGTATGGTGTTTCCGGTAATAGGCAGCAGGTCGTTCATGATGAGCAGGAAGACGGTGTAGCCCAGGATGAGGGTCATCTTGAAGGAGGACCGGTCCACAGTCTGGGGAGGCAGCAGGAAGCTGAAGAGGTCCACTGTGATGAGGAAGCAGCTGGGGATCAACAGGTTCACCACATAGAGGGTGGCCCGGCGCCGCACTGAAACCTGTAGAAGTGTCGACAGATGTACAGCAGCTAGTAAACCTAAATTGACTTGTGAACTAATATGTAGAGTTTTTTTTAAAGGTCCCATGGCATGACAGTTCCTCTTCATGAGGTTTTTTAACATTAAAATGCATTCCCCCCAGCCTGCCTATGGTCCCGCAGTGGCTAGAAACGGTGATAGGTGTAAACCAGCCCTGAGTATCCTGCTCTGCCTTGGAGAAAATGGAAGCTCAGATGGGCTGATCTGGAATCTTGCCCCTTATGACCTCTTAAGCTTACCTCCCCTTTCTCTGCTTTTCCTGCCCAAAGAATTTGTCCTGCCCAAAGAATTTGTCCTGCCCATGAGGGAGAGACATCATGGCTTTCAAACAAGCAAAGTGGGAGTTGGTTAAGGACACACCCTCAGCCTCCACCTTGCCCCCCTCTCTTCCTAAAAAGCTACAGACTCAAAAATGGCACATACTAAGGAAAACTCATTGTGGGACTGGCTCTAATGGCTGTAATTCTGCACCTGAATTTTGGGTAAGAGACTTCAGATATGGTATTAGAGGACCACTAAGGTCTATATAAAAGAGACTTCAGATACAGTATTAGGGGACCACTAAGGTCTATATAAAAGCATCCAAAGAGCACCATGTCATGGGACCTTTAAGTATTGATATGGCTCCTAGAAGTGTTGTCATGTTGATTTATCTTTTTAGTCAAGAATTGATTAAAGAACTACAAAAAACTGCAAATACCTGTAGACAGTCATCACAATTAAAAACATCTAGAAAGTAAAGTAACTACTTACATCCTAAAAACACAGACTTTACATTTGACCACAGCATACAATACTGTACTGCCAATTGTTGAGGTAAAAAACAAAAACATTAGTAGTGTTTAATGCCTGTAAAGTATAATGGTTTTACAGACAGTATTTATGTTCATACGACTGTGTAATGATGGGCATGCATCTTCAGTAGTGTAACTGTTAATAGTTCATATTATAATCTGTGATGGATTACAATTTTAAATGTTTCATTTAACCTTAATAAAATTCGTCATCTTCTCTTAATATAGTAAAATATTTGTTGAAAGACTTTCCAAAGCATTTTCCAATCCTGTTCCTCCTTCTGTATCTTCCTCCTCATCTCTTTTGTTGTGTACGTAAAACAAAACGACGAGAAAAAACGACAAGGTTACAGTCTACAGTATTTCCTTACATAGAAGCGAATCTCTTGGTACTGGTTGTCCTCCCCATATGGTAGTATGTATGTCTTCGTTGTGAGTCCAACTAGTTCCCACTCACCCTTAGTTGTCATCACTGCTTTAGAGAATGTAAATATATCCTCTACAGTTGATGAGAGGCTAATTGGCATAGCACTCACTGAAAGCAAAATATGATTCAGTCAATGTTTTTGTGCAATTCACAATTACATTAATTACAAAAATGCCTATGTGCGCCACATAATGTACAGAATCTTTATTAAAAAAAGATGAAACAAACATAATCAATCTGTATTGTCTCAAGTCTTTTTTAAATTCAAGAAAAACAATCATGAATCAGTTTCTGCTTACTAGAAAGAAAGTAGGAGTTGAAGCTTAAACAGCAGGTCTGGCTATCAAATGGAAACGTGTAGATGTCGAGCATGCAGGAGCTGATCACTTTGACTGGCTGTTCATCAAACACAAAGCCATTAGAAAACAGATAGCTGTATGGGACAGATGGAGCTGAGTTCTTCTCCATACTAGAATAGAAACAAAAAGAAAATGCATAGAAGCCGGTAAATATGATTGGCATCTACTTTGTTTGTAAATAAGACCAATGGCCATATTTGTCAAATGTATTCAGTTCCTTAAAGGCCTTCTCAGTAAAAAACAAACAGAAACAAACCACATATATACAGTTTTTAGTGAATTCATTAAGAAAAACTAAGGAAGCAAAAGTTTCAAGTTAAACAAATGTGCATGAATTTCTTAAAATATGACCAAATGTATTTTGGAACACTGAATTTAAAATGTATCAATGACTTTCTGACAACAACAAAAAATCACCAGTACACCTCTTATGTGGGGTGCAATCTAGGTCAGGCCAGTGAAATGTATAAAGTAGATCCACAGCTATATCTGAACTGCTCTACGGAGGAGATGCTACTTACAATTCATTGATGACAATATCTGGTACCCAGAGCAGATTCCTTGGAATTGTAATCCATGAAGAACCGCACTGTTCTGGGTCCCACCTGACAAACTCATTTCTCCATTTCTGCAAATCAGACAGATACAACACATATGTACCTGGCTACGTACAGCATAAAACTACAGTTTTTAGGTGATACAGTAGCTGGTGGAAGCAGCAACAGCAGTATGTCTTTGTTAACTTTTTATAGTCAATAATATGTTACAGTATTTGATTATTTTTGTGGAAGATTACAATGTATCTCATGTTCTGTGGCTGGTATACAGTAGGAAAAATTCTCAAGCCTAGAGAGAGATAAACACCTATTTTATTTCTAATGAACTGAGAAGTTTATTGTGAAGGAAATACTTACTATTTTTTGCCAGATATACGTTTTCAGGACTTGGGCCTTTTCATCCTACAACAGAACCAACATTCTGTCATATGCATTCCTTCTTTACAGACATTATATTTTAATATATATATATATATATATATATATATATATATATATATATATATATATATATATATATATATATATATATATATATATAACAACGTTGAGTTGTGTGCAAAATAACAGAAATGTGTTGTAACAATTGAATGAATAAGTTGATAGGAGTAATTTACACTTTTTACTCTTAAAAGCAATTCAATATGGCCTAATGGTAAATTTGTTAGGATAGTGTAGCCTTACCACCCCCAAAATGCCAAACAGAATGAAGTCAATGCTGACGTTGGTGGGGGTTGACACATTCATGACAGGTCGGATGGATTTCATGTTGAAGACTGGTTCGAGTGCCTGGAGCAGGGAAGGCGGGTCAGGTCGAGAGCAGTTCAGCATGATGGAACTGCATGGAGCTAACAAGGAAAACATAAGAAACAAAAGCCAAAAGGTGAGAAATAAAAATAACAACATTCTGCTCTAGTTTTTAAGACTGATCTAATTTGTTTTCTCTTCTATTTATGACTTGAACTTTTTTTTTTTTCTTTCCAGGATAAGACTTTCTAAGTACCTTAACTCATAAATCTGTTAAACATGATAAAAAAAAACATTTTGCCAGGAATCATTTATCTAAGTAACTATTTTTTCATCTGTTTGTTGTAACACTCATTTTGTCACAAGAGGCTGAAGTGCACCCCTACCCCATGTTCTAAACATTTCTAGCCAAAAGAAAGACATGAAAGTAATGTTACATAACTTGCTAGCACGCAATATATTAGTTTTAACGGATCCATGTACAGTACATGGATCCATTAAAACTAAACTGGAAGGAAACATGAATGATTTCAGTCCTATATACACATGAGGTAATGGTGACTTAAATCATCATTTATCATTAAATCAACTCTTGAAAAACAATAGGAATCATATTTACAGTATATATAAACAGTACACACACACACACACACACACACACACACACACACAGTATCAAACAATAAGTACTTACCATGCATGAGCACAAAGATGAAGATGAATAGAACCTTAGAAGGCTTGACTTTCCGCGGGCAGCACTAAAAACATTAACATTGGGTCAAAATTGGTTGTTAGTTTGAGTGTGCTGGTGGTTTGGGCTGTAGTGTAAAGTTGTCTACACACATTTTGCGGGGCAAATACAGACATGATCTAGAGAAGTAGAAATGTAAAAAATATAAATGTGTTTGTTAATGTGTTAATGTATGTCTTAAAGACCTACATCTAGAGTTGGGTTCATTTAAAATGTGGCATGCCTGAAAAGCCCTGAATCCCACAAAGTCCCAACAGAAGAAGCCATCAGAAAATATTAGTTAAATATCGTTTATTTACCACCCAAAAGGGAAAGTGTGAAATTTCAAGGTTGGCATTAGTGGGAAATCAATTTGTATGGATTTGCAGATTTTAGTTTTACAAAACCAGTAAATGTAATTAAAAAAACATATTGGAAAAAGTTTTTTTTAGAAGTTCAGTGTAGAACTGATTTATAATGTTATGGCAAGTGTGTACATACATTTCATAGAGTTTGGATACAAGATATGGCCGAAAGTACGGAGATGTACTGTATGTTGGGTTGGGCCCATTGGTTTTAACGGACATCTTGATGCAGCAGCATTGAGTGATGAAGTGTTTGCTGCTTTGATTTTTTTAAATGTGTTAAGTTACTTATTTCATAATTTTAAAGATATTGTTTGCATAATATGAACAATAGTATATAGGAGTCAAAACTGGCATTAAAATGAATAAATAAATAGGAAAACAATTGGAACATGATAATTATGTTTGAAATAAATGTCAATCAAAAACTGAATGAGCTTTTCTTAAGTAATTTTATTTTGTATACAATGGTTTTCCTCCATTTTAGAGTGGCACAATATAACACAAAAGGCTTAGAACTACATCTAATGAATGTAGTACGGTTATTTTAATGTCCGATATAATTATATGAGATAATGTTACCATAATTCCATAACTTTAGAGTGTGTAATGTCTTGGCTCCAAACAAAACAACAAATCTACCATGTATTGATAACAACATCAATTTGTCACTAGCTACATGAAGGGAGCCCATTATAACAGACTGCAGCTGTCTATCGACTGTATGAGTTTACCCAGATAATGATGATGGTAAAGAAGCTGACTGATATGAAGAGGATGTAGAGGAGGAACAGCAGGCGGTCTATGATGAAACCCACCTGGATCCACTCCTTTGAGCTCTGGCTTCCACCCAGCTGTTGCTCCACCTGAAGGCGGATGGCCTGGAGGTCTCTGCCCAGGCTCCTCAGCTCCTGAAGGGCCTTGTTCTCCACCGCTGGCCCCCTCTCCTCTCGAAGCCCATCATCAGCTTTTTGCTGTGCCACTGCAGCATTGGGTTTCATGTCTAGTTTTCAAGGAAAAAAAGATTGAAATTTTAAAAATGATAATTACATTCACTCCTTCAATGTGGTGTATTATTATAAGCAATCATGGTAATCCATCTGATTCACTCTGTATATTCAGTCATTTTCTGTAATCTTTTATTGCTAAATTTTGTACGCAGTCATTAAACCACCTGAATCTCTTAGTTCTTTAGTCTTCTGAGGCAGGCAAATGAGAGGGCCCAAAATTTGCAGAACAAGCACTTGGATCCAGCGAGGAACGGGAGGGAAGTCAGCAGAGCCACACAGCAGGTTGGTGATGAGGATAGTCTCCAGTAGACTGGTCACCATCAGAGCCAGGCAGACAGAGAAGAACACATCTGGCAGATAGAGACAGAGTAGAAGTTTGCACTTTCAGAATGTGTTTACTGTATATTCATTATGCTTGTCAAACATGGAAAGCACTCTGTACCCTTTCTGAAAATGCATATGTAAATTTCTTGTAAATCTGAACATCATTTGCCCACATTATCTGTTTATGGAGCGGGGCATGGGAATAAAAATTTCAGCCAATTTTAATACTTGTCCACACTACCTGCCCCAAAGCCCCATGTGCTTAAGATATCTGAAAGCATGGGTTTTTCTGCAATGTAACATGTTTTAGTAAATATAGAGAACGTTTGCTGAGTCTGACTAACACTGACTTATGAGAGGTATGGTGTTTCCGGTAATAGGCAGCAGGTCATTCATGATGAGCAGGAAGACGGTGTATCCCAGGATGAGGGTCATCTTGAAGGAGGACCGGTCCACAGTCTGTGGAGGCAGCAGGAAGCTGAAGAGGTCCACTGTGATGAGGAAGCAGCTGGGGATCAGCAGGTTCACCACATAGAGGGTAGCCCGGCGCCGCACTGAAACCTGTAGTAGTGTTGACAGATGTACAGCAGCTGGTAAACCTAAATTGACTTGTGAACTAATTATATGACCTAACATCACTGTTCAGCTCAGTTTTTTTTCATTTTACACAGACTGAATAGAACATGTGGAGGTTTTTTAAAGGTCCAATGGCATGACAATTTCCCTTTATGAGTTTTTTTAACATTAATATGCATTCTCTCAGCCTGCCTATGATCCCCAGTGGCTAGAAATGGTGCTAGGTGTAATCTGAGACCTGGGCTCTGAGAAAATGAAAATTCAGAAGGGCCAATCTCAAATCTTGCTCCATATGAGGTCATAAGAGTTTTAATGTCTGCAGAGGGAAGAAACAAAACACTTGGCCAGGTACTGTCTGAGCTTTTACATTTTTTGCTCTGAAATAATGTTTTCATAACTCTGTCCACATACAGTATTGTTGTTGTAGCTGCTCAATTAGGATTTGAATAGGTCTGATATTTCTAAGTGTGTTGGACAAATGCAAATAATTTCACATCCGGTTTGCTTGCTCCCAGCCTGATTACATTACATTACTCTTACAGTCTGAGACTGAAATGCAATTTAAGATCTAGTTATTGCAATTACCAATACAATTACATTACATTATAATCAACCTACATGAAATGAAATCTCATCAATGTAATCGTTTTGGCCATGGCTGAATTTTTGGCTGGTGATATCCAGCAGCTCCCACTCCCCCATGGTGGTCATCACCTCCTTGGAGAACTCTGTGATCTCCTCTGTATTTCTCCCTAGGAAAATCTTTATGTCCATCGCTGGGGAGAGAAGATTAGAGAAATATATAATCCTGTAAAGTCAAGGTAAAAACAAACTTTACTAAATACATGATTATTTTTTTTTTTCCTTTGGTAAGTGGCCATAGTATCACAAAAAATTAACTCTAAGTGTCCCTAAATAGAAGTTGATATGAAGATATAGAGAACTTACTGCCTCTAACATTTACATTTCATGGACACTTATGTTCAAACTGACATACAGTACAGATGAAACGAGACAATTGGTAAAGTGCCTTACATAAGTGGATGTAGGAGCCAAAAGTCATAGAGCAGTTCTGTACATCGAAGGGGAAGGTATAGATATCGAGGTTACAAGAGCTGACAACTCTGACTGGTTGAGCATCATGCACCAGACCGTCGCTATGCAGATACACATACGGGACAAAGGGGGCTGTGTTTTCATCCATACTGCAAGAAATGAACAAGCAGAGGAGTTACACATTAAATGTCTACAAAGTGAGTCCTTTGGTTTAATTTGAATTTCAATCAAATTTGTCAAAAATACCAACAACAAATGAATCCTTCTACCAAGTATTGCCTGTTTAGCCAAAACCTGAAAATATAAAATCATTACATTGGTTGACGTTGTCCTTTATTACAATGAACAACATGGGCAAAACAGTTTATTTTGAATCAATCCCACATAACACCGTTCTGCTGCCGGAAATATTCTCTAGAGCACCAAGTGTATTCTTCCTAATAGTCATAGAAAATGCACTACTAACTCCTTGTATCTCTAACATGGTTTGTGCCACTACACACACACACACACACACACACACACACACACACACACACACACACACACACACACACACACACACACACACACATATGTACACATATATATATATATATATATATATATATATATATATATATATATATATATATATATATATATATATATATATATATATATACAGTATATACTTACAATTCATTTATTACAAGATCTGGCACCCAAAACTTCTCTCTGGGAAGAGATATCATGTTGGTGCCGCACTTGATTGGGTCCCAACTTACAAACTCGTTCATCCACTTCTAAAAAAACAACAAAACTGTTACAAGTGCACCGAGCAGGCATGCTATAAGTTATAATCACATCATTCACAAAACATAATTCTTAAATATCCCTACATCACTGACTGAGACATTACATAAAATGGATGATTGCAGTACTTACATAATCTACCCAAAGGTAAGTGAGCAAAAGTTGAGCCTTTTCATCCTGGAAGAGACGAGAAGAGCTGCTTTTAGGCACAAAAACAGTGACAACACCACTTGAAATATAAATTGACTTGTGAGTGATTTGTCAAATGTACTATACATCTGAAGAGTTTCATTCTAAGATAAGTGACACATAGTCATGCAAAATAAGCAATAGCACAATGCATACTTATCTACAAAGAACTGAAACATACCACTCCTAGTATCGCATACATAGTAAAGTATATGGTGATGTTGGTGCTGGTGTTCATGGTCATGACGGGTCGTATGGAGCTCAGGTTAAAGACTGGAGTCAGAGCCTCCAGCAGGGCTGGTTGGTTGGGCTGAGAACAGTTCAGATTGATGGCACTGTACGCAGCTAAAAGATTCCAAAATGAAAAGTCCAGTAATAGGCAAGACAGCTTTGTTTGTATAGCATTTCAGCAACAAAGCAATTCAAAGTGCTTTACATAAAACATAAAAACAGTTAAAAATAAAAACAGCTAAACGAGTGTAACACAGATATGAAATGCCAAAAATTTAAATCATCCAGTATTTGGCTTACAATATTGCACATTATACATTGTGTAACTGTACATGCAGTACACATTCTCCTGCACTTTTTCATTATATGCAACCTTATATTTTTTGACACCATACAGTATAAACATGTAATGCTTTCCAAAAGGCATACCTGGTATAAGAATAAGAAACATGACCACAGTGGGCCTGGTTGATGAAGGGAGAGACTAGAATGAAGCAAAAATTGAAATAATTGTTTCAATTTAAATAACTGAAACATTAAAAGCATTGATTATTTATTATTTAAGAAAGGGTTATCAGTTACAGAGAATATTTATTATAATTAATGGTGTATTTAGACTCAGAAATAACACTTCATTACGTACAGAATATGAACCAGAAGAAGATTCTTTACCTTCAGTGTAGTATCCTTGAGGGCCATGATTTCTACAGTTGTCAGAGGAAAGCAGTTTTCTCATTACCAGTTGTCTGACGAGCACACAGAATAATCACCACTTGCCCTATGGGAAGATTTGCTTTTAACAGGAGAGTCATCTATCCATAAATAACCATTGCCAGACAGCTAGCATACTCACCACTTACCACTTACTCTTGCAAGACTAAATTCAGCCTTTTGTGACTAAGATATACAAAGTGCCACTGTACACCAAGCGTGATGTGGACAAACCCCTGGCAAATAATGTGGGAAATGGAAAACACTGCACGGCAGCTACTTTCCCTGTAGGGGGTTTTGTACAAAACAAAGATGTACCGCAGTGTGTGACTTGCAGATGGTAAGGACTGACCACAGCAGCATCAGCGTCACACCTGCTGGTCATACACAAATAAATAGTGGATGGCCTGTGAGAAACATGGGTCCTCTGGTGACACCCTAGACTTTCTGCCAGCCAACCTTTTTTCATTTTATATTAATATTGTCTGTCAAAAATAACAAGGATAACACACAATGCTTCTGCAAACCAACCTTTCTGTATATTATAATATGGCTGTTCAACAATCGATCTCAGTGTTGACTACACATGTACAGAAATAGTTAATGCGAGCCTCGTACATTGAACTTGTAACTACAATGAAGGACACTGCTGCTATTGTGGTGATGTTCAGTCACATAGACAGTCATGGCCTTTTCTTTGAACTTTGTCCCTTTTTAGAAATGTAGTACATCACTTCCTGTGTTCCATAGACACTTTACCACCCAGCTGTTACCATGCATACAAAAAGAAGAAACATATAGCCTATATGCCAAATATCCAATTTTCTAAAATCCTCACCTTTACCTGTCCAAATATTATATTTATAAGTGTTACGGATTAGTTTATATCAGTGACTCCTTAATACATATTTTTACATGTCAAAATGTATCCTACCCTCTCCCTTAATAATAATTCCACACGTAAAGACATAAATGGCATATTCACAAACATTGGATTTAAAAATAGACACCATCATCTAATAAAAGTGGTGATCTCTGGTTCTAAGGATAAAGGTGGATACGTATGGAGCTACATTTGTTTCTTTATTACATGCAAGAAAATAAATGATCTGAGAGAAAAAAAATGTTTGAGAGAAAAAGTTATCACACTGGTAGCAAAAAAAGCATTTTATGAGAGAAAAAAAATATTTGAGAGAAAACGTTTTCATTCCAAGAGCAAAAAATAATACTTGAGACTAAAAAAAGTTTAAATATAAATTTGAAATTTTAAAATGACTTCTGAGAAAACAATAATCTTTATAAATAATTTTTTTGAAACTCTAAAATATGTATTTTTTATTTATGTTCTAAAAAAAGTTATTCTCTCAAAACGTTTTTCTTCTTGCTCTAAAAACCTAAGTCTTTGACCTCAATGCAATTTCTTGCTCTCGTCTCAGGATTTTTCTCTCGCTGTAAAATTAAAGTCATGGGCGGGACCACATTCCTATTGGCCAGTCGGGTGAGCACCGTCTTTTCTTGGGACTCGATCTGAATCAATACACCATTGTCACTTGCATAGATGCGCTGTCTTAGTTGAGCGCGGAAGCTAGCGTTAGCTAACTGGCAGCCTGCCCACTTCTAAATAAATACCTTTTAATTATCTAAACGCTTTTTAACAGTCAAACTGAAACACTGGCGGTGAGCTCCAGGTCCTGCAGCTGCAGACGGACCGCCATCAGTGGGGATTGGCCCCATTACATAATACATAAATAAGACCAATGTATTGAAAACAGAAAATACCCACACTACAAATCACAAATACATTTAGATTTTTGTTTGTACATGCTTTATCATTTATTCAACATTTTTGATTGTCAACTGGCTAGTTTAATCCTTTGTGCATACCAATATTTTAAAGACAATGAACTGCCACCAAGAATACATATGAAATCTTACATGCACTTGATTACATATATGTACAGCATATACATAATCACATACATCATGTATATATATATATACATATATATATATATATATATATATATATATATATATATATATATATATATATACAATATATATATGATAAAGGGCACAATACAACGAAACAGAACAACAGGAGTATAAGTCGTATAATGCTTTGCTAATATGAGCTAATAAATAATAATTAATAATTTCTGATCTTAGTTATTAACAAGGCTGGCTTAAAAGCCAAATAAGCTCAATTCCTTGTACAGATGCCTGCCATGCAGGCCTCACAATGAGCAGGCTCATGGGGACTTTTGACATCCAGGCTAACAAAAGGCCTATGTCCTTTGCCCAGGTCTTCATGGTAGCATTTGATTCTTATCTTCTCCACCAGATTCTCCAGGAGGATGTCGATGTTCTCTGAGGTGATGCTGGGCTTCTCCATTGGAGCTCCGCTGCACCGCTTGCAATTCTGACGGAAGGGCCTAACCTTGACAACACCATGCCCAAATGTCAGGCACATGTGAAAGACCACCATTACCCGGTTGGAAGGCCAGCCTCTTCCACACTTGGTGCATTTGAACCTTGAAAATGACATACGATACAATTAAGTCTAAGAAAGAAAGTATGAACTGGCCCTTTAACAAAATGACAATCTTTATCTGTCATTCAAATGTTGTCATACCAATGACCTATCAATAACATTATTTTAACACTTTAGATAGTAATCTTAATAAACCAAATCCATCAACTAAACTATAAATTATATTAACCTAAGTAACACATACAATAGATAATATAAAGTTACAGTTATTAACAGTAGTCCAGCACACTGACCGTGCACAGGTGTTCCTGATGTACTGCTCCCAACCTGGGTTTGGGCAGTGAGGTACAATCATTTCGTCAAACTCCAGACGCCAGGTGTCTCCTTGTGAAAGATCATTTGTTTTCATCTGGAAGATACTTGTCCACTCTGGCTGTGCCATCCTGTCAGTGCCAGTGTTGCTAGTGAGTGAGGAAAAGACAAAACACTGACAGCTGATCTGCAAGCTTGTGAGAATGACTCATCATGACTATAGAGTCTGGAGAAAATGAAACTTAAAAGTGTAAACTTGGTTTCCTTAAGTTTCCATTCTAGTTTCATAATATGAATAGAAAATGTAACTTGCTTGTTTGTGTTTGGTGGTGGCCTGGTAGCTCAAGCGGGTTGAGCATACGCCCATGTACAGAGGCTCAGTCCTTGCTGCAGCTGGCTGGGTTAGATTCTGACCCACTGCCATTTTCTGCATGTCATCCCTCTCTCTCTCCACTTTCCTGTCTTAAGCCATCCTGTACAATAAAGGCCAAAAAAAATATCTTTTTGTGTGAATTGTGTGTTTTGGGAGAAAGTCAACTGAAAGTTAACTTTTAATTTACTAAAATATCACACACATAACATATGTGTGGATTAACTCCCAAGTGAAGGACTGCAAGATAAATGAAACTGAAACATTTTCCAATTGTAGTGATGCAACACTGCCACTTACTGGTATGATGCTGCCCTGTCTTCTATGTCTCTTCTGTCTTGCAGGAGATGAAAAACAAATGGCATAATTTTGTAAGTAGTATTAAATAATTTTACTTTACTGTAATTGATCCACTCCCAACATTTCCACAATGAAATGGATTTACCGTCACTTCTCAAACATTTCTACCTTCTTCTCCTGTGCATGATATGATTTCAACTTAAATGCCCCATTTAACTACTGTTCTGTTCGTCATTAGAAACTAGAGATTAATCAGAATGATTGTGCAATATATTATTCTCATACATAGCCAATATCATGACTGCCCTCACTGTGTGACTGTCCTGAGTCACATTCGGCTATTAGTGACGGAACTACTGTTGTGGTTTCAGTTTTTATCCGGTTTCTGTATCCTGTTTTCTGTTATTTTTGTGTTTCCTCCCTGGTCTTGTCTTTAGTTTTACTTCCTGTGTTTTCCTGCTCCTGTGATTACCTAATGTTTTCCACCTGTTTCCCAGCCCTCTTGTCACCTGCCTCTTGTTTTTCTCATTACCTTTTGTATTTAGTGTCTGTGCTCCCCTTGTCTCTTGTCAGATAGTTTGTCTGTCTGTGCGTGTTGCTGTTCTTGTTCCAGTTGTTTGGCTTTTTATTTTTTTTTTTTTATTTTTTTATTTTTCTTCCCTGAGGTCTCTGTTCCCTGTGAGGTTTTCCCCCTTTGAGTTTTGGATTTTGGGTTTTCTTTTTGTATGACTTGTTTCTTTTTGGGATAAATCCTGAACATCCTCACCTGTCTGCCTGCCTCTTCCCTGTGTTTTGGTCCTCACTTCGATTGTCACACATTGTAACAACTACAAGTGCAAGTAAATGGTCTTTAACATTGCTGGTTTTATATATACATGTATGTACATTATCCCAGTTTTCTAAAATATTTATTTGTAAATGTAATGTTTTAGTGACTCATTTATACAAATAAATAAATTAGACCAATTTAGTTAAACACACAACACCCACACCATGAATCGCAAATACATTTAGTTTATTGCCTGCATAAGCTTTGATTAGCTAACAAAGATCTGCTTAAGAGAAGGCTTGTTTAATGCTTTTAAAAAGACAACATAACATTTTAAAGAAAATTGATAACAGGAACAAGAAATATTTTATGAAAGCTTACATGCACATTTAAAAAAAGATGCACGCAATACAATGTAACAGACGGGAAAGTGTAGTACAACTGATGCTAATATGACTTTGTCTTTGGACAGATGCCTTGCATACAGGCCTCACAATGAGCAGGCTCATGGGGACTTTTGGCATCAAAGCTTCTAAAGGGCCTTTTCTTTCTGCCCAGGTCTTCATTATAGCATTTGATTCTTATCTTCTCCACCAGATTGTGCAGGAGGGGTGTGATGTTCTCTGAAGCGATGCTTGGCTTCTCCATTGGAGCGTTGCTGCAATTTTACAGTTCTGACGGGAGGGCCTCACCTTGACAACACCCTGCCTGGATGCCAGGCGCATGTTGCAGACCACCATCACCTTGTTGGAAGACCAGCGTCTTCCACACTCGCTGCAGGTGAACCTATAACAAAATGACAACCAACCAAAGTTACACTGGAAACTCAAGTATTGGCTATAGAAACATTTGGAAACAGAATAATCTCTGACATTTTTGCAAGACCTATGGTTCTTTGGACTCATCAACTGAGGTTGAACTCTACCAATAACATTATTTCTCTGTCAATATAACTATAACTCTAACCAGCTTTTGTCATACTAGACATGGCATTAACTTACATTGATACCCTGAACCCTAACCTGACCGTTACCCAAACCTTCCCAAACAAGTCTGTACCCTAAAATATAATGGCTTACATTGTGGGGACCAGTTTCCCCCCCAAAATACACATGAGTAAGCCACCATAATGTGACCGTGGGATTTTTGTCCACACCACATACACTGAAACCTTAATAAACCTAAAGCATCCACTGTCTAAACCATAATTTACAGTATATTAATCTGTCATATACCATGCTGTATATACAAATCAACTACAGTTTTTAACATTAGTCCATCATACTTACCGTGCACTTGTGTAAACAATAGACTTCTTCCAGCCCGGTTGTTGGCGATTAGGCACAATACTTTCATCAAACTTCAGTTGCCAGGAGTCTTTAAGATCCTTTGCTGTAATCTGGAAGATACTTGTCCAATCTGGCTCTGCCATCCTGTCAGCTCTAGTGATGCTGGTGGATCAAGAAGATACAAAACACTGACAGCTGTTCTGCACAGTACACAAACAACTTGTGAGAATGAGTCATCAAGCCTAGGGTTGAGAGACCATAAGTCTATCAATATAGAGTTAATGGAAAATGAAACTTAAGTGTACACCTGGTTTCCTTAAGTTTCGGGTGTAGTTTTGTTTTCTCTTCAAAGCACTCACTAGTGAAGGAAGAAATGAAACAAATATTTTCCAGTTGTATTCATGCAACACTGCCCTATCCATTTTGTCTTTTTTAAATACATTGCATAATGTTGCAGAAGTACTTTTACGTTACTGAGATTGATCCACTGTCATCATTGTTCTACCTTCTTCTACTGTGCAAGGTTCTATTTCAACAAGTCAAATTTTAACTTCTGTTCTTTCTGAAAATGTATCAATAGAAATGAGATTAAAAGTGTTTATCAGGCTTGATTGTGCAATAAATCTTTTTTTATTTGCTCTTTCATAACTGCCCTCGTAGTTTACACATTATTCTGTGTAACTAAGAGTCAACGATGCGTAACACTAAAAAAAATCAACTCAGAAACCTTAAATCTCTTCC
Organism: Percina caprodes; assembly: GCA_013375575.1. Lineage (NCBI taxonomy): Eukaryota > Metazoa > Chordata > Actinopteri > Perciformes > Percidae > Percina > Percina caprodes. The sequence goes on along the minus strand of JABXJD010000004.1, from coordinate 6,008,712 downwards.
AGGACAAGCACATACACTTGGCAGTGGCTCATTAAACAAACCAATATAAACATTAAGCTCTAACAGCTCACTGGTATTGCAATTTGTACATCATCAAGGGCATGTAGATAATCAATACCGAATGTAATAAATCTCACCATGTTCAACAATTAGCTGCAATAACATCAGGCAATTAGGCTTTCTGACACATGCACAACTGATCTGGAATTCAAAATGAGTTAATTTAATTGTTCTAATCTTCATGTTTCAAACAGAATTATTGGATTTGTGTTAATTGACCCGCTGGTGCAGTTTGGCTCTTCATGTAACTACTTATGTTGGATTAGTAAAAATCTTGATTCAGATAGTTTAAGTTGGCCTATATGATATAGCCCTACCTATAGGTAGGCCTATACCATGATAGGTACAGTGTAATGCGGAAATACCTTACTTTTTGTGTGATTTAAATCTAACCTTCCTATCTTAGCCAAAACAAGCAAAAATGGGAGACTGATGATTAATGGTGAGAATGTGCCAGGATAGTGCTATCCCTATGTTATCAAAGGCGGAGATGGATCTTTAAAGCCAGTAAGTAGTCAATTTGCTTCTGCAATCAGTGCACTTTTGTGCTGCTTTTCTCAGGTAAGTGAAGCCAAATGAGATGTCCTGATTTGGCTGTAGTTGATGAGGCCTTGTCTTGAAAGCAGGAATTCAAAATCATGATGCAGATGGTAGTGAATTGGCTCCATTTGTGGATACCAACCCTGGACTGATACCAGTGCATGTGGAAGTAAAGGCAAGGAGGTAAAATGAAAAAGGCTTTACTACAATCTGATATAGCTGAATGTAAAACAAATACTCATTAAGTGGTTTAAGTAGCCTACGCCATGAAGTTAGGTTAACGATGCCAGTACAAACGTATTTACGTACTCTTATTTTGAAACCGGAAGATAAGAAATATCGTCGCTATGGTAACGGATAAAACTCTGCAACGATTAGCGTGTTAGCAAGTCTGACTTCTTTATTTCTTCTTGCTTGTTACATAGCTAGCTAGCTAGCGTTACTTTATTGACATGCAATGGGGTCCAATACATACCTCATACGACCTAATCAGCAGTACAAGTGAGTTGGTCAAAGTGGTTAAATATTACTTATTACAGATGAAGTTAGATTTTAGCCTGCCAGTTTATTGCTAACTTAGCTAGCTAGCTATGCTTAGTTGCGCAGGGAGCCACTATTGAGTTGTTGTTTTTAGTGAAACTAACTAAACGTGGCGCAATGTAACGTAGATAACGTGGCTATGCTTTTCTGGGCGTCATACTGTAGTTAGCTAAGCTAATGGCTGTAGGATAATGTTTGTGAGGGGAAATGCCTCCAGTCACCAGCGTAATCTTGGTAACGTTAATGCACTTGTCTGCACTGTTTACCTTTGGTTAGAAGGGACTCAATTTAAAACACAAACATCTAAAATTAGAATATAAAGTACGTACTTCATAAGTATAAGACAAAGAATATAAAATATAGGCTACAGAATGTAAAACACGTTACTCAAATATAGTGTGGGCCATTAATAAAAATAGAACCATCAGATTCCTACAACTCTGTGACCCGTACTGAGAGAGGTTGATCAGTTGTGGCCACTGTGGCCTGTCAGAGCTGATTGAAGTTAATCTCCTGCCTTGCTGCTCACTGTTTAATCATCCAGGTTTAAGCCAGCCATTGTGAAGGAGTGCATTCGTGAAATTGTGAGGGAGCGACTGTCTGGGATGCTGTATAATTCAGAGGAAGTCCCAGAGCTGTCCCGTTCACTGGCAGACGGCATTAAGGACAAAGTGAAGAGTGAGGGACTGATGCTTTCTCAATTTCTTGTGTTGTAATTAAAAAGACAGAACATTCAAGTACTGTTGTAAATACAGTAAATATAAGCAAACCTATATACCTATTTGAATAACAGTAAGAAAACAGAAATGATCGACACAATTACTAATGTACACTGTTTACAGCTTATTTCGCTTCTTTAACAGATGCAGGGTTTGACAGATATAAGCTTGTTGTGCAGGTGGTCATTGGAGAACAACGAGGACAAGGCGTCAAGTGAGTGATTATTTGGTAGTAGTAAACAAAGAAACAGCTGTTACATTTTATAAAACTACACTATTTTAGTTGGGATACTATCGCTAACGTTGGCTCTCCTTACCAATAACCTTTTCATTTTTTTATCTCATCAGTGATAAACAGAAAATGTAAGCATGAGTGAGTATGTATTGTGCACTTCAGGGATGCTCAAGACGCAGTATAAGCCAAAACCAGGGATGCAATAACAGCACACTATGTGTACAGTATTTCACAGAATGTCTAGGTGTATAAACACACCTTTTCCTTACTTCTCTGCTCTCCTGAAGTTGCATTTTTTTTAAATCACAAAAACTTTTACAACTGAGTGGCAATAACAACACAATAATATTAACTTTAGTGTATTTAAAAGTATGAGCAAGATATTTTAGAATTGCAAGAAAATGTTTCCGTTCAATGACTCAGTGAGCCAATAGCATTAACTTGTATTTCTGGGTGTGTAGCCTTCTTTTTTGCTGTGTGATTATGGTTTTAAAATGGTTATTACTATTATTAAAGCAACAATTCAGTGGAAGTAACTAGTAGCTAATATTGACTCTTCACATTTTTATCATCAATGTTAATGTTAGTAAATAAATACCTTGCTAAATTAAAGAAGTGGCATAAGTGACATAGTGGTTATGAAGGTAGTTTAAGGTAAAACTTGATAAATCAATACCACAATGTTTGAATTTTCAGTGCTGTCAGACATGTATATATTTTATTAGATTGATTTATATTAATAGGTGTTATTAATATATATCTCTTGTATGTAATTAATCTCTTAAAAATACCAGAGTTGGAACCTCCCTCTGACTCAGTGTCACCAAAAAAATTATATAGTAAATATCATAAAAATGTTGATTTAAAGGACATTTTGCATTACATTGTAAAAGTTTTTTTTAAGTAGTAGTTTAGACCTTTAAAAATAAATCCATGACTTTTTTTATTGTGTTTTACCAGGATGTCTTCAAGGTGTTTGTGGGATGCTGACACAGACAACTATGCAGAAGATGTTTTCATGAACGTAAGTGTCTTTCTTCTGTTCACTTAGATGTGGGACAGGCTTCTCAAAAAGTTATTTTTTTCTCTCCAATAAACTGTGTTTTACTTCTGGGTACAGGACAGCTTGTTCTGTGTGGTGGCAGTTTTCGGAAGCTATTACTACTGAGGACAAAAGGATGGATGACAGTTCTTTCACATAAAAGAGGTGAACATCCAAATGAGCCGTCAGCACTTCGGGTCCACAGTGCGTTGATCTGAAGTAACTGTAGATGTATTTGGTGCATCAGGACACATGCCATTCAGTGAAGGACATCTGTGCTGATACAGTAGTGATGTTACAATGTTGGACTTCAACAGGGTTTACTGACTTGGCAACATGATTATTGAAGACTGAGGGCTCTTAGAAAAGTTACCTGTTGTTCATTTTGAAGGGTTAACAGGTTAAACATGTCCCCACCAATATTTCCAGAAACATTTAATGTCTATTCAGCAGACCTGCTAGATTACTAGAATTTTTGTAATCACAACTGAATGTACTGCATAACAGTGCATATTTGTACTACACTTTGGGTGCATGACTTTGCACAGCATCTACAGTAGAAGTATTTGTCTCTGATTGTCAACTACATGACATGGTTATTACTGTTGAGATGAGTAGAAAGCAACACGCACACCACTTGCTTTATCTCCTTTGTGGTGCAGGGAATGAATTCTCCCAAAGATCAATTAAAGGTCCCATGGCATGAAAATTTCACTTTATGAGGTTTTTTAACATTCATATGCGGCTAGAAATTACGATAGGTGTAAACCGAGCCCTGTGTGTCCTGCTCTTTCTTTGAGAAAATTAAAGCTCAGATGGGCTGAGCTGGTTACTTCCCCTTTCTCTGCTTTGCCAGCACAGAGAATTTGGCCCACCCATGAGAGAGAGACATCATGGATTTCAAACGAGCAAAGTGGCAGTTGGTCAAGGCCACAACCCCAGCCTCCACCTTGCCCCCTCTCTCCTCTTCAAAAGCTACAGACTCAGAAATGGCACTTACTAAGGAAAGCTCATTGTGGGACTGGCTCTAGTGGCTGTAATTCTGCACCAAGGCTGAATTTTGAGAAAGAGGCTTCAGATATGGTATTAGGGGACCACTAAGGTCTACATGAAAGCATCCAAAAGGCACCATGTCATGGGACCTTTAAAACAAATTAATCTGCATTCTGGTTTTGTTTTCTTTATTTTTTTTTTCACATGGCCATAATACATATTTCATGCATGGAGAACTTGGACCTGGCATGAAAATGAGGACAATATCTGTCACACATACAAGGAACAGATTTTTAAATGTTTTTCCCTCTGAAATATCAAATTTTGATTAAATATATTATTCCTTTTGAAGCAGAAGTTTGATGTAGCACGACAAATATCTGTATTATTTGATAGCGTTGCTTTTATATATGGTGGTGGTTTGTATTGTATTTGTAAACATGTATTGGACTTATTTATGATTGCAGTAAACCTTGGAATCAGGGATGGTAGTGATTAATACATACAAAACAAAAGGATGAAGGAAAGATTATACAGTAGTGGGGCTGTAACGATATACCAAATCCACGATTTAGTTTGTATCACGATTTTTGACTCACGATTTGATACAAACCTTGATTCCTTTTGGGGGACTTAATAAAACTTTTTTTCCGCTACATGTCATTTTTTTCTCATTGATTACATGCCACTTTGCAGTACACAACAGAGACCTTATTTATTGATATTGATTGATTTCAATAGTAATTTAGCTAGCACACGCCTGTATGTCTGCCTCACTCTCACACATCCACAGTCAGCCCCCAACCAGCTATAGCCAGCCAGCCTGGTCAGCACTTAACTCCGGTGCTATGGACGCCAACGGCAGTATACTGAACCGTCGGGAAACAGACCCAGGCACCCGAGTCAGAACAGCTGCCATTTGTAACGTTACACCTCTGTTAGAGTTACCAGTCCCCTCCCTTTTCTTTTAACTGTCTTTACAGTTTGCTAAATTTACCCTACAAAAGGGGGATAAGGCACCAAAAGGACTAATACTAATAGTAATTTAAAGATGTGGTAGCATTGGATCTGGACGGGAAGGATAACTCTGGGAGTTGGAAGGGGTGTGTCGCGATTCTGCCTTCTCGCTCCAAGACACAGGTTTTGTGGATCTGAGTGTCGTGATGTCGGTTTCATATTGAGTATTGTTATACAGTAGTGATTGTGCTCGAGGCAGCTAATTGAAACAGGGTTCCCACAGGGTCTTAAAAAGTCTAAAATTCTGAACTTTAAATTTAAGGCCTTTAAAATGTCTTAAACGGCCAGATGTTCAGGTCTGAAATTTAATTTAGTCAAGTCTAAAAAAGGTTTAACCCTTGCTGCTGGCCGCGGAAAGAAAAAAAAAGGTCGGCGGTCTAGACTTGAGTCTTTGCTCTGTAACAAAACCAGCAGAACGCTGCCTTCACAACGTTGGTTTGGTGTGTTGTAGTTCTTTCTGGGGGATATTGGTGTTGGTACATACAGTACATGGTGATAAAACTACAAATCCTGTGATAAATGCAATACCTGCCCGAGAAATACCTCTGCGTCTCCTCAGAGTTTGTTAAAGTTCTGAAATAGATGTTAGAGGCAACAGGCGCATCGCTGCACGTGACGCTAGTTAGCATTTGACAGCTGGTAATGTTAGCCTACCGTTAGCTAGCAGCTGCATTAAACATGGTTACAATGCTGACAGCTGTAACGGTGTAAAGTGTGTCTGCATTTCACTGTAGAGTCAGAAAATCAACACAGATGGGGTGCGTTCACTTGAAACTAGTAAGCCTCGTGGTGCTCGGTTCAGGCACCGTTTAGGCACCAGTATCAGAAAAAAACAATACCCAACCCTAGTTATAAATGGTACCCATTTTTTTGGCAATGCGTTGTGTTGGTCTTAAATTTCAATCTTTATGGTCTTAAAAAGGTCTTAAATTTAACTTACTAAAATCTGCAAGAACCCTGTTGAAAGCTTCTTGCTATTGTCATGTATTCATTAGCCCCATTTAGGAATTGTGCTATCTAAGTGAGAGGACCACAAAGTCATCCTCACTGCTTGACGCCTGTCCTGTATTGCTAATTTTCCCGCAACAAATAGAATAATGAAACATTTTGGACTCAGTGTTCAAAGTGTATTGGCAGGTTGTTTTGGCCTTACACACTGAGGCAGCCAAAACCTGTATGCCTAAGTGTCTGGGGAAAAAGAGTAAGAGATGAGATTCAACCTTCTACTGTTGGTTCCCAGTAAACATAGGCAGACTATACAGGTGACAGGACTGAAACCAAAGCCCTAATAAGCCCCATTGTACCGAATTTGCTTGAAGTTCCATTTTCTTAGCCTCCCCTTTCAGATGCAACATTCAAATTACTAGACAAAAAATTGTATCCTGAGAAAGGTTTGAGTTGTATAGCTCCATGGAACTTCATTCATTCTGCACTCGCCTGCGATCACCCCCAGTAGACCTCTGGTGGAACTGCAACCAGTTCAGAAGCCGGAAGTGTTGACTTCTTCCCCTATTAGAAATTCTTTGCTGAAACTTTCTGTTAAAACGACTGCAACTGCCTAGCCAACTTGAAACAGACAACATAGAGAGGTTTGATTGCATTTCACACTGTTTGTACAGGCTGGAATGATCACTGCCAGAGGTGCCTACTTGGAGTAAAAAATATTTTACCTACTTTATCTTGAGGGTTAAAATTAATTTGTTGACCTTTTCACCAACTGAGGCTTTCAACAGAAAATGCTTACCATATTATATTCTTTATTCTACTTGTTTTAAATGATCACCATCAATGTATTTCACTAGAATCCACTGTACGTAGGTCTATTCATACAGATTATTGAAATAGTAAAGAGACGTTTCACATCAGTGAATCTTTGGAGCACACCAGACAGTCAGTAACACAGCCCATTAAACTGATCATCATCACAAGGCACCAAAAGATGAAAAGACAGTTTGATGTTGAGAATCTTTATTTTATTAAGTAAATATTATTGTTTGCCTCAAAAATGTCTCAGTCCATTGCATTCTGTTGTAGGTTTGCATGCTTTTGCTCATTTAACAGATTTATGGCTTCTCAAAGGCTGACTATATGCCTCAATATTATTTTTAAACACATCCCTTTTAACTACAGTATTTGCAACCAATATCTGCCCAACAAAGATAATTGAGTACAACAGTAAAAGGTGAAACTCTTCTTCTGTAATTTGTTGATGAAATTGAGTCTTCAATTAGGTAAGAATGTCATTTTCAGAGTTATGTTTTTGCAATTACCCTTGGGTCTCTTAAAGGGATTTCAACAAACCAGCCCCCAGCTGTAAAACTATATGCTTTCTAACTATATATAAAGACTAAAGAGACAGAAGTGAGCATAAGTGATTCATCTTAGCTGAATCAATTAGTCAAATGACTCATACTCTAATTACATACATGCCAAAGTGGGTTTTGCTGGTCTAATTCTGGTTGCAAAGCACAGCTGGGTTGTGAGTGTAACTTCTAGAAGCTCAAGTACATCAATTATCTGCTGTCATGAAGTGGTGGAGAAGGTTGGACCCAGATGCAGAGATGACAGACAAGGTACTGAGCTTGATTCTTTAATTAACAAAATGCCAAAAAACAAAAGGTGTCCACAAAACAGCAGGTCAAAAACGAAGAGACCAGAAATTGAGAGAAAAAAAATCAGGAAACAGACAGAAAAATACACAGCACACTGGAACTACAAACAAACACAAAATGATCTGACAAAAGACAAGGGGAAGACAGTCCCCGTTTCTCAATGTCAAGGATCCTTCCTTGGTAGGACTAGTCCTTCCAAGGAAGGATCCTTCAGGAGCAGGACAGAGTCCTCCTTAGCATTTGGAGAACATTACGTCATTACGTTTTTGGCCTTGTGTATATAATACAAACTGTTTTTCAATGTCTATTTTTTCCATCAAATTGTGACCTGGACAGAGGAAACTTCAAAATATAATTATATTCAGATGCTATCTGTTTTTATAACTCGTAAGATATACATGTTTTAAAAAAGAAAAGTAGCAGTTAAAATTAGCTTGTAGTTTACTGCATACATGTAACATTAGCTAATCTTACCAGGACAGGTTGGATGACTCACCTAAAACTTTCTCCTTGTCTGCAGTCTGGAAGCAACCCCATCATCGGCAGCTGTGTCTGATCGCCCTTCATGTTGAATATACTTGTGTGTACAGTATATAGTAATGTTTGAATAAATGTTATAGTACATGTAAACCTTATGAGTTATTACAACAGATATCATCTGAATAATTCCAGGTCCAGGTCACAATTTAACGGAAAAAAAACAGTTTATATTATATACACACGCCCAAGAACTTAATGACACAGACAAACCAGTTTATTTAAAGCATTTATTGTTAGAATGCCATTCTTTAATATAGCAAATAATGTATTCAACATCTCTCTTTGGCCTCTGTCTCCCTGCTGGTCTTTGGCTTTGCCATCCTTGGTGACCGCCTCCGTTAGTCCCTGTTAAAAGACAGTTAACACAACAAAAAGATGTTTACGTTATGAATGCTATAACGTTATTAAATGGGAAAGTACTCATACACGTTAGCTTTCGTTGAACGTTGCTAGTGACGTTAACACGGTGCAGTGTTACCTCCCGTCTACAGATACAACTAGTGATAAAGACACCAACTTTCTAAATCTCTGCTAACGTTACGCATATACGGTAACGGCATATAAAAAGAGATGAACATGCCACTGTACATTAAACTTTACAAAGACAGCAACCAGCTAGCTAGAATAGAATAGAATGCCTTTATTGTCATTATACACCAGTACACAGTACCTGTGCAATGAAATTGGAGCAATCCCTTTTCAGTGTTGACTAATAACAATAACATAAAGATAACAATATAAAATATCAAAAATATAAAGTATAAAGTGTAGGTAGTGCAGAGAAAGAAGAGGGGGGGGGGGGGCTGGTGCACAGTCCTGAGTCCGGAGAGCAACTGTATACATATATAAAATAGCTTTGAATACACATTGTGTGAAAGTAGATAAGTATTAATAAATAAATATTGCACAGTAATGAAATTGAATGGTTAATATATTAAATATCGCACTGTATGAAATTGCACAGATTCCGTTGTCCTTTGAGGTATTTTATAACAGTATTACAGTATTGCACAGTCGGAGGGAAGAGGAGAGTCCGGGGGTAGGGTGTAGAGTGGAGTTAGTGCATATGTGAGTTCAGGGTGGTTATGGCCTTTGGGAAGAAACTGTTCTTGAGTCTGTTAGTCCGTGCTCTGATGCACCTGTAGCGCCTACCTGAGAGCAACAGGTCAAACAGATCAGAGCCGGGGTGGGAGCTGTCCTTGATGATGTTCTCTGCTCTGCTGAGGCAGCGGGAGGTGTAGATGTCCATCAGGGAGGGGAACAACAGCCAAATGTTAAATGATAGGTTCAGTTAGCTAACGTTAGCTCGAGGTGTATCTACCTAATTATTATAGCAATTTGTACAAGCATTTAAGCGTTAAGCTTTACATTGATGTAAAATATTAACGGTGATAACAAATGTACGGCACACACTAAAGATACTTACATTTAAATTATTATTTCACCGTCGGCGATGCCGCTCAAACTCCCGCTTAGGTCCGCTATTATTTTTTTTAACGAGCCGGCAAAGGCCCGTGCATAGGATTGTGGGCGATTTGGGACCGCGAAGGATACACATATGGATCCTTCTCTGTCTATGGGAAATTTTCTGAATGAAGGACTCAGTCCTTGGAGGAATTTGGAGGATCCTCAAAATTGGAACGATCCTTTGACGGATGTTGATGACGTGGCATCCTCCAAATTCTGGCTTTTGAGGATCCTTCCTTGACATTGGGAAACACCCAGAGACTAAATACACAGGGTAACAAGGAAACAAGAGGTGACACAAGGGCTGGGAAACAGGTGAGAAACATCAGGTAACTACAAGGGTGGGAAAACACAGAAAGTAAAACTAGACAAGACAGCACAGAAAACCAGACTATCAGAATAACACAGGAAACGGAACATAATACAAATCAAGACCAAAAATTACACAATCACAAGTAGACATAGAACCAAAATACCAGAACAGAACAGAAAACAATGCAAAATACCAAAACCATATCATCTGCTTTGACAATGGTATTTGTAACTCAAATATTGAAATAAAAAATGGAGCAATTTGTAGTAAAAAGTGACAGTGCACAAAGTAGTATCAACCGCAAAACCACATTCTGAGTTCCCCAAATATAGCATCAGACTTTAACGGTCTGGTGGTGACTCCAATTAGGTTGGCATCTAAATCATGGTTGCAGCTGCTACACCTTGCTATGCCCTGCTACGTCGCACAGTGCCCTGCTACGCCCTGTTACGTCCAGCTATGCCCTGCAGTGCCCTGGTACATCAGACCCTAACCGGCACTGGCAGACAACCGCCCACCAAGAGCCTAGGTCTGTCCAAGGTTTCTCCATGAAATGAAGTTTTTCTCACTACTCAAGGTTTCTTCCTAACGGGGAGTTTTTCCTCGCCACTGTTGCACTAAATGCTTGCTCTTGTGGGAATTACTACAATTGGTCTTTGTAAATTATACAAATATACACATCTGTAAAGTGTCTTGGGATAATTCTTGTTATGATTTAATTCTATAAATAAAATTTAATTGAAAATGTAATTTAATGTGTCTGATCAGACTTTTCCTTTCAGCATGATGATCACGTCATTTATCATCACATTTATCATTTTAAATTACTGACTAACTACAATAACTACATACCTGCAAACATGGCAGAGAATTGTCAGAAACCTGGATAACATGTTTGCTAGCCAGTTTCCTGGTTTATTCTGGAGTACTCAGGCTAGTGTAATCAGGTTTGTCATAATCAAGATATACGTAAATTAACATGTTTAAAAAAACAACTTTAGCATAATATAAATTATAGGTTTTAGTTAACCTTCAAAAAGTTTCAGAGTAGTATTCCTACTGCAAAGTAAGAGGACAGTTTAGATGAGTTAATATCATTAACAGTATGAAAAGTGAGTCCACCTAACCTTAGTGTAAATTTTAAAATACTAATCAGCGCAACTGGGACTTGTTGCTTCTTTTTGTACTCTCTTTTCAAAAGAAGCATACTGTTTACATAGGCAACGTGTAATTAGCTTGACAATGTATGGCGGTCTCTCTTTTCATCGCTCAAAACAGTACAATGGTAATCATCCTCCCTCTAAGTGTTTTTATTTTTTATAAATCAGCTCTAATTTCTGGTTTGCAGGATTTGCATCAAGTAGTGATTAGCACATTTCCAGGCTGGCTATTAAGAACTGGTGGTTAGTATAATTAGGGATGCTTAATAGGTGAAACATAATAATTGGTTGCAGTTTGGATGTTCTCCTTTCAATATGTACAGTATAAAGCTCTTCTTTATAAAGTCTTCTTTTCCAGCAATAAAAGAGGATATTTACTTCAGCCCACCATGACTAAATAGCAGCTCATCCATTCATAATTTGAATGGATGAGCTGCTTAAATATGAAGAGGCATCATGGTCTAATTTGATGTATTGCTTTTATTTCTTAAAACCAAACACGTCTGAGTGTCACATTACACTCACAGAACCCTCTTGGATGCCTTCACAGCTACCTTTTCTAATTGACTCCCACTGAGATTGAACATCAGTCTTACTCAGGCAATGTGGTACTGCAGTAATTGTCTACAGTCTGAATGAAAAATAATAATTGGTTGAAGTTTGAGTGTTCTCATTTTAGTACGTATTAACACTTCTTATTTCCAGGGCATTTTTTGTTACACATCCAATGTTCCCGGGTCTGGTGGACCCACCACATTGTTAGGCTTTTAAATCAATACAGATATAACAATTTATGTAAAAATACTTAACAGATGTGATATCATTTATGGTTCATATTAGTGATTTACCCCTGTGAGATCACATTTATAATCAGATAATCATTTTTTTGAGAAAACAAGGAAATTATAAATTATAAAAAGGTAAAAAAAAATAGAAAAGATTTTTGATAATTATTGGTGCTTAGTTCTTAGAATTGAATCAGAACATGTGAAAGTGCTTGAAATGTAACAATTTTGTAACTTTGTGTGGTAATAATAGCAAAATAGCAGGGGCAGATAGACATTCCCACACACAGACACGTACACACACACACACACACACACACACACACACACACACACAGCTGGCCCAGTTAGGAGGAGGGCACAGTTAAGTTTCATAGCACCTACAATTATTACACCTCATATGTAATAGTTATGTGTAGGGGGAAGGGGAGGGGATGGACAGTTATTGAAAATAAGTTATTTATTATGTTCTTCACAAAAAATTAGCCAAGGCCAATGAGTTTGAGTTAAAAGATATTATAAATGGCATAATTTTTCTTTTAGCAAACATTGAAAACGGGTCCCACAGACCCGAACACTACCCAAGGGTTAATTACCCTGATGAAGCATTGTCAGTTGTTATACAAATGATTCTCAATATAGGGCAACTTCGTAGACAACCGTTTCTCAGGCTAAAATGAAGTGCAGAAAACTCAATGCCAATTGACCTATTAGTTGTTGGGGATTGTGAACCATCACTAATTTGGTAACCACCATGTTTGTGTGTGAGGAATGCCTGCAATGGCCTTTGCATTGAAACAAGCAGACAAAGGTGGAAAGCTTCTGCATGAGTGTTTTTCTCCTTTGCTTTGCCGGAGTGGATGCCAATTCGCTTAACATTCTCTCAGCACAATGTGAGGAGGCACTGTGTTGTTGTAAATGGACCTGTGGAGGACACAGGGGACTTCACTTTTGAGTTTATTTGTGATGTTATCTAGTTTCTAAAGCAACACCATTTGATGAATTTCAGTAACCGGAGACAAGAGTCACATACAGTACTGGTGAGCTCTCCAGTATTTGGAAGTGTGTTCTTGAAAAAATAATATGATCAAGGGCAGCTGTGTTTTGCACCAATTCTGAATAATCATAGAAATCAAGCTTCCCAACAAAAAGCTTTTTTACAGTGTGTGCTTTACAGCATATTGAAAACATGTTTGTATCTCATTCATGATTGTTACTGTGCCGCACTGGTTTTAATCATACTATCATGTTTTGCAGTCTGTCAAAAATAGGCCCATAGTGTTAAGATATCAGAGAGAAAAAGCAAAAGCAGCAAAACATGGCAGTGTTAGTCAAATGTATTTAACATGAATTAAATAGACTCCGTGTCAAGATACAGCACACTTCTCTACTTTTCCTTTATTCTAAACGCAGGGATTATGATTCCCATTAATTCAGCTGATGTTTAACGACATTTTGTTTAACACTGTCTGAGCAGAGACAGTTTCAGATGCTTGCTTTTGAACAATTCAGCAAGACACACAGTTGAGGGACAGAATTCATCTGTTTTGTGTCCCCATGTACAAGACATTATGGCACCTTAGCTTCAGGCTGCCCATCTTTTTGCCTCTGTCTCTCCCCCCCCCACCCCAATTATTCACCCATCGAGTTCCATCTTAGTTGAAGTTTCTCTGACATCAAGACACAATGACGTACGGTGCCCAAAAATATATAACTTGCACAATGGTGATATTTTTCATCTTGTTTTCATTTGAGAGCTCAAACACATTCAACAGGCTTGTTTCAGCTATACATAATCCACCTCAGAGTTCTTAACTCTTGTTTGCACACTTCCAGATGGGTCCAAGTGAAGGCCGGGTGTCTGCATGTACAATCTACTGATGGACTCTGTTCAAGCTGTGCCTGTGCATTGATGAGGCCTTATTTTTTTATCCTCGCCTCCCCCTAAGGGGAGAGTTGGCTATGAGATGATCACTGGCTGCTATTTACAGGAGTATTTCAGTGGTAATATTGTTACCAGAGTTTTAGCGATGCCTAATATATCTTGGCAACTGGTCCGAGGGTTTCAAGCATCTGGCATGATTCAAGTCATTTATGGCTTGGGGTTTCCTTTTAAACAGTTTATAGGCATTCAAGAGAAATTTTGTTTTCTGATAGTCTGTGTGTATATACTATACACTGTATTGATAATTTTGTAAAAAAAAAAATATTATTATTATTGCTTATCTTTTACAACCTTTGAAAGGCCTTTGCCTATTGTGCCATACTAGTAATCCAATGGGTTTGAGTCTCATTCATTCTCAATCATTCAAACAACCAGTGGAGATTTACAGTTGAAGCTAGAGTGCCTGGCCAGCATCGAACCTCCTGTAAAAAGAAAAAGAAGCAAACTGATTGAAATAGTTTTTACACTTTGCTTTTGAATTGATTAATTAGAGGTGTTAGTGAAGGATTTTTTTTTGTCGTTGGACAGAACCACACTTTCTGTTTTCCTGTTTCCAGCTTTTTGTGTTTTGTGGAGCTGAACCTCTCACATAGCCAAAATGTGTAATTTGAAGCTTTGAAAGCTTGGAGCCAATCACAGCAAGCTACAGCCTCCAATGAAGTGGAGTCCTTATTAATCTGACCGGGGGGCAAGGACAAAATGCAGGGTGCCTTCAAGATGGATTATGTCATGCAAATGTCCTACATGTGCCATTATTTGTGCTGGGGGTGGGTGAGGGTTAGGTGCAATAGTACCCTGAATGATATATTTATAAGTAGATGTGCACCACAATAAGTGTGCTTTGTGTGTTAGCTTATGGTAAAGGTGGATAAATCAGCAGTGTATATATTAAATTACCAGTGAAAATTAATTTACTTGTGAAAGGCTTTCATTTTTTATTTTGTTAATACAACTTTACAATCATCATTGCTCTTTCTGCAATAACTTCGTAAACTGAAATGTAATAACTATATCCCAGGAAATGGAAGGCCTGGATATTGTTTGAGTTCCACCTATACTTATGAAGGTAATAAAATAACACAGAGGCGCCATAGTCAGAACCAAGATGGCAAACTCTTTATTTTCCCCCACATTGTCAACAGCAGCGCATTAGAGCTTCACAGAGATAGAAATTAACATCTGCATCCAAGATTATAGGTTTTCCTGACGTTAGCATGTAGCTACATGTAGCAATGCATATAATGTAAACTCTGCAGTTATGTACCTGAAGCAAATGACCACATAAAGCATGGGCTAGGGTTGAGGTATCCTGATGGACAATGCAACTTCTGGGGCAGAGATATTCAACAGGGGGTCCGAGACCCCAAGGGGGTCCGAAGAGTTGCTGCAAGGGGGCCACCTAATTATTGTTGTTAGTTAAAAAAAAAAAAAAAAAAATATATATATATATATATATATATATATATATATATATATATATATATAGCCACTGATACAGTTAAGCTTAAGGATTCACTGTACCACATTCTAGCATTAAAAATGATGTATATGACTATGTCAACAATTATTATTTTAATAGCTTAGTATTGTATGCACCATAAAAAGGTATGTGTAAAGGATTTAGGCCACCCTACTAGTTTAATATGCAATATTTATATTATGCTCATATTTTATACAATATATGTAGTAATTGATCTCAGCTTAATCTCTTTTTCAACTGAGGGGTCCTTGGCCTAAAAAACTTTAAATACCCCTGCTCTAGAGGATGTTAATGGGCTTTACACTAGTTAGAACATGGGTAATGCTACAGTAGATCGCACACCTCTGGAGAAACTATGGGGTTAAGTGTCTTGCTCTGGGACACATTGGCTGATGTCTCCCACACCAGAGTCATGTGCCCTATCCACTACGCCATTACCACCCCATACATGATTGTCAGGTTAGCTAATACAGCAGCCTATACATACTATACAATATATAGAGCCTGAACATATAGTCAATCATATTGTTTAAAAGCATTTGAAAGTCATTTTTGGCAGCATTTCCCACATCATACAAAACTCAATGCAATCTAGAAACATGCTACGAATGATTTTTTACTTTTTGTTTGTAACAAAAAAATACAAAGGCTGTTTCACATTATAAATTAATTTGAAGTCATAGTATTTTTCTATAGCAATGGACAACATTTCAGCATAAAGTACACACTGAATAATATAAAGCACTAAGACATTTAGTAGAAATGACTAAAAACCAACAAACGCTACTTTAAACTGTGGGCTACACAGGGCTGACAACATGGCAGAAATACAGTATACATAATATATTCTTACAGAACAAGTGATATCAAAACTATTTGACAAAACTTTGACATTTATAGTACAAATAATTTAATCACATAATTATGGTACTGTACAGTAGCAGTATCACAAATAAAATAAGACATTCACTTTTGCACATCTTATATTGATCATTAAACTCTTTTTTAGATTTTTTATAATCCAGTCTTTTTTATTTTTATTTTATTTTTTGGATCTAGTTTATCCAGAAAGTTCAGTTTATTGATACTTTACACCATTGTCTTTGACATATGCTTACTATTGTTAATAATACGAGTATATAAAAGTTTTCAACAGCTAATCAAATGTGACCAGTTTTAGCACAAGCCGCTAATAACAGCTCATAACACTAGTCCTCAGGGCATGCAAAAGTAAAAAGAAATCGCTATTTCTATACCACCAAAAAGGCTCAAAGTAGCACTGCACTTCCACTGTAGCATAATGAGAGTCCGTAAACCAAAGCATTGAGAACTTTGTTAGTGTACAGACAGTTTATTAAAATGGCGTTCGTCGTTCGACTGGTTTTAAATAAGCGAAACTACAAAGAACCATATGAAAGACTACAAAGAACCATATTAAAGTGCAGTTTCAAGAAATATATATATATATATATATATATATATATATATATTCTTTGTAGTTTTGCTTATTTAAAGCTGATGTACTTGCATTTGAAAGCACTTAATTGGAAGTCGCTTTGGATAAAAGCGTCAGCTAAATGACATGTAATAATGTAATTATAAACCATCTTTTTGATAAACTGTCTGTACACTTACAAAGTTCTCAATGCTTCGGTTTCATGTAGGGACCCTCATTATGCTACCGTGGAAGTGTGGTGCTATATTGAGCCTTGTTAGTGGTATAGAAATAGCGATTTCTTTTTACTTTTGCATGCAATGACGACTAGCGTTATAAGCTAATTAGTGGTTGGCTCTAAAACTGGTCACACTCGATTAGCATGAAAACATTTCCCAGTGAACGTTATCTGTTATCTGTTATTAACCCCTAGGTTTCTTTTGGCCCTGAATTGTCCTTTAAGTTTTTAACATGAAAAACAGGTTTCATTTTTCATCCTCACATCTCCATCTCCTGCCTCGACTTCAACAACAGCGGCTCCGTTGCTAAGAGGCGCATCACTCAGGGTGCTTCGGAGCGTCACCCGGGTGACACTCAGAGAGTGTTTTCTGGGAGTGATGTGATGTGGCCGATGGCACATGACTTCCTTGAACATTTCTCTAAAGCGTGTTGACATGAGGTTGTACAGGATTGGATTGACTGCTGAGCTAAGGTAGAAAAACACTCCGGAGATGATGTGCACATACTGGAAGATTTCCAGGTGGTAGTCAGTCCAGTCAATGATAAAACTCCACATGAGGCGGTCAGTGTGAAACGGGGCCCAGCAGATCCCAAACACCACCACTAAAACGACTGCAAGATACAACAAGAGAGAGGAAGAGACAATGGGGGACATGGGTGGAGGAGATTTTAAAAGCAGTACACTGGTTGATGTTGCCAACGTGTTCTCTCTGCTCTCAATGAAATTGTTCCTCTTTAGGCTGTCTTGCAGTGATGCAGAAAATATCCATGGGTGCACAGCTTTTGATTTAAATAAGTGTTAAATACATCTTTACATTCATAATTAGAACATGCTTGTTTGAAATATGTGTTTTATAAAATATATATGGGTCTCAATACTGATCCCTCCTACTGGTTTTGTAACCCTCATAAAATAGCTTGAGTGCTGGATTAAACCCTGGACATGACTTGAATGCATTATCAAAAACATATGTTAGCCACATAAAAAGGCCCTTTTAATAAAAAACTATAATTGTTTAAGTGTATGCTATATTTAGAATATTTTCACTCATTTAACTTGCCATCAGACAGCGGGAGGAACTGAAGCCATTCTATGCTCTTGTTAAAGGGACCAGACTCCATTGCCAAAAATGTTTAAATTTCCTATTTAATATAGTTTTGAAAATACATCCATAATATGAAGTAGCACATCTTTCACAAGGACCACTATGGGATTCCAGCTGGCAGGGATTTGTTTCAAGATAGTACCCCTTATATATTAACCTTTAAAAACTCTTGGTATTGTTTTTGTCATTCAACTATTGATTGGGCTCTCTTTCCCATGAACTTTGCTTACAGGTGAGCTCTGGGTAAGATATAGAAAAAGACTTTGATACTCACACAACATTTTAGTGACCTGCCGGCGACGTGCCTTCTGCTGCTGTGATCGGATGCTACAGAAGATGTCCTGTCCAAAGCCCGTCTTCGCCTCCAGTGTCTGACGCATCTTCTCTCGCTTCAGCTGCAACCCGATAAGCATGTAGAGAGCGCTGATGGTGAGCATGGGCAGCATGAAAAATAGCAAGGTGGTCACCTGGATGGTCAGGTTATACATCCAGCGTGGTTTTACTAGTGTACAGATCGCTGAGTCAGGAATCTCCACGGTTATGTTACCAGCAGGGCTAGTAGAGCGACTGTAAAGGACGTTGATCCCATGCAGACTTGTGTTCGGCAAAGCACACAACACCGACACACCCCACACTGTAAGTATGACCCGCTTGGCATGGGTGCGTGTTACAACATACTTTGCGCGTAGCGGGTGAACCACAGCAATGTAGCGCTCCACGCTCAGCGCTGTCACGTTGAGGATAGACGCCAGGCAAACAGTCTCAAATATAAACGTTTTGAAGTAGCAGCCGCCCTTCCCCAGGAGGAAGGGGTAGTTCTGCCACAGCTCATACAGCTCTAATGGCATGCCGAGCAGCAGCACCAGCAGGTCTGACACCGCCAGGCTGAACAAGTAGTAGTTTGTTGGCGTCCACATCACTTTGTTGCGTGCAATGACAGTGCATGTCAGCACATTCCCCACCACACCTACCAGGAAGATGACCAGGTAGATGTGGCAGATGGGAAGGAACACAGATGATCGACGAGGTCCCAGATATTTCTCCAGGTACTCTTCATCTGTCAGACATGCATCATCCACATCAATGTGGCTTATGTTCATGCCAGAGGTCAAATTGACACATTTTCCCCCAGTAGGACAAAGCCAGCCATCTTTTTCAGCCATTAGATCAAAAGAGCAGTTGTAAGATGACATCTTGCCAAAGTAATTAAACTAGTTACCTGAGAAAAAAATAGACAAAACAGACATCAGTATGCCATTGTAAAACAAAAGTTTTGAACACACATGAGAATAAAGTTTAAAGTAATGCCATTTATACAAATAGATTTCTACTAATAGTTGAACAGGAATCAAAGTTTTGTTGATTACTGCAAATGTCCGCGTGGGAGCACAAAGGAGGAAGGAGTTGCTTCACATCTTGACATTTATCTCTCTTTATCATGTTTCCTGACCATCTTTCCAAACTCTGAATTAGATTAGTCTGGCGACCTGTCGAAGGTCAACCCCACCCCTCTCCTAATGTCAGCTGGAATCGGCTCAAATCCCACTTAACCCCGAAAAGGATAAGCAGTTACATACAATAGATGGATGGATGGATGGATGAATTAGATTCGCTATGACTGCAGTTTCTCCCAATACATTTTTAATTGACTTTTGACAGTGAAGAGATTGAATAAGCTTGAATTGTCATCTGCTTCCTGCACTTAAACAATAACTCAAAGTATTCACAAGCTTTGCCTTGGTTCTTTGGTGAACACAAATATGCAGACTATTCTTGAAACTAATAGCAAAGTAACCATCAGAGAGATAGTTCAGTTCTCTGTAAAATACAGTAAGTATTTTTATATTAACAATTTATGAAATCACTACATTTATGGCGTTTACCCACTGCTAGTACCAGCTCGACTCGACTCAGCCAAGGTGCCCGTGACCTAACGTGACACACACAGAACGTCAAAGGTGTGTTGTTTTTCTTGGCATGTGGCTGTTGCCACTTCTAGAAAACAAATTTTGTTTCAAAAGAAGCTGGAGGCTAGTGATGATTCTCTCTGACCAATTAGTAGTCTGCATGTTTCCACGTCACCTTCTAGCAAGCTAACATTTTTAACTGGGAGTTGGTGGAGACCAAAGCAGAGGTAAAAGCAGAATAAATATTAGACTTACATTTAAAAAAGATCAGTTATCACATGCTTGATAGAGTGTAGATAATTAGTTCTATTTTTGTTTTGTTTTCTGTTGTTTAGTTTTCTTTGTTGTCTACATTTTTTGATCGTGGATGAATACACGTTTGGTAAGTATTTACAGTGCCTGTTTTTATGATAATTAAGGAAAATGTCAGAGGACTGGGCTATTATATATCAGGCTACATGTACACAGGATCAGTTTATTATTAGTTTTGGTCTTTGCATGGGATTTATTGACAATGAAAAATATGGAATATCACTATTCTGTTTTCCAATTGGGAGGGGGGGTTTATGTGCTAGTATATTTATTTTCCAGGATTGGTTGCCAGGTAACCAGGGATTTAGAGGAAAGTACCTTTCCCAGCCAAGATATACTGATTAAATACCAGTTAACATGTTATTTGGTGAGCTTTAGAGGTGTTAGTAGGTGGATTTTGAAACCCAGGGATTTTGTTACCTTGAGACAGAACCAGGCTAGCTTTCTTTAACCTTTAGGTGACTGCTTGTGCATTTCAGTGGCAGGGACAAATCAGCAGATTCTCTTAGACAGCAGTATGTCCTTGAGATGTACTGTAGGAACAGATAACAGAGAGCAGTGGCTCATTCTATTAAATCTTTGGAGGCTTTTGAAGTTCCGGTTGAAGGAAGTAATTTAAGAAAAATTATATCCCAGGGTAAAGGTCTTTATAGGAACTTGGACAAGATAAAAGTTAAACCCATCAGTTAGTTATGTTGATCCCATCAATAAATGACTGATACTGTATCAAAGCATTTTTGATGTATTATTGTATGAATTGTTAATAATAATAAGAAAGACTCAAAAGACACACACACACACACACACACACACACACACACACACACACACACACACACACATATAACATCTTACATTCCAATTAAAATGTTTACTTCCAGGTCTCAGGAGGATGGACAGAAAGTGAATTTGGAAAATATGAAAGTTAAACACATCAGTTACTGTATGTTGATTGCAATATTCTCATTTTTCATGTCTTTTGATGCTTGTAAAGTTAAGTTAATTGCCATGCCTGAGAGTCATGACTTGTTTTTGCACAAAATGAGTGAAACAAAGTTACAGCACACATTGCTCTAAAACTAACTAAAGAAAGTGGTTGTTAAGGATTTCAAACTGTTGTATTTGATCACCTGGCCAACAGGTATGTGGTAGATTTATGTGGTAGATTATACTTTATTGATCTCTAGTAAGAAATGTATCTGCTTTTTAAATTGTCATGATTTAAAGCCAGTGGGTAGCTACAAAGCTCACTCATACAGTAAAGCCTCTGTGTGTCAAATAACTACATGCAATGTTGACTACATCCTGCAGTGGAAGCAGTAAAATGCAGGACTTTTAGAGTGGCTCTGTCTTTACAAGGCTTGCCTAGAGTACATAACTCATTACAAACAGTGCTGTATGCCAATCCAGTGACTAGAAGCAGCTTTATCACTAGGGTAACTACAAAACTTTGAGGCCTGCTTGATAGCAACTTTCCATTATCATTGTTTTTCTCTTTCTTCATAAGGATTCCAGGACTAATCCACTTTGCAAATCCTAATAATGTGCCTTTGAGAAAAGTTAAAGTAACAGTAAATAACAACAATCTTTTGCACTGAAATCAACGTGACATTGCTTCTATAGTCAAAAATGTATTCCTGGGGGGCGCCTGGTAGCTCACCTGGTTGAGCATGTGCCCGATAACGGAGGCTCAGTTCTTACCACAGTACCACTCACAGCCCGTGCTGCATGTTATCCCCTCTTCATCCCCCTACTCTACAGCCAAATCTTCAGCTGTACTAAATAAAGGCAAAAAAGCCAAACTATTATCCAAAGAAATAATTGTGTAAATGTGTTAAAGTGCATGAATGCTTGCTTCTTCTTACTTTTACTTGCTTACATGTCTATGTAGTTAAGTGTAGTCTTTGGGAATTGTGCAAAACCTAAATGTGGACTTTCTCAGAAGCGCCTTTCACAAGTAATTTAAAAAAATCACTTTAATAACCACAGTACATTCGCGATCATAGCGTTATCAACGCCATGGCCAACCTGCAGAAAGCGCACGCTGTGATACTTCAGCTGTTGTCGTATTTACCAATCCTGCAGTTCATTGGGTAATCAGTGCTTTTCTCCGCCCACTATACCAGAAATGGCGCACATTTAAACATGCATGGAATATGTATGTTTTCTGTTTCTGTAAATGTGTTCCTTTAGTGACGGGGAGACAGTTGGTATGTGGGTGGAATCAGTGGTTCCTATGATGTTTGGAAAGTTGGCGATGATCCTGCTCGATGCATGTTATTTTATTTCATTAGTGGTGGGGAAGTGTATGTATTGACACGTGCTGATGATATGACTGTTTGAAATGATCCTGATACCAATGTTTGTAATGTAGCGAGGAGTTTAACAACTGCTAGAATGGAATGTAACTGTAATATTGCATGGCTGCTTAATCTGTAAAGCTTAATGATTTTTTTAACTGAAAAAGTGTAATCCTCTTCGTCTTGTTTGGATTCCTGCTGCCATTTCACCAGAAACTCCCACTTTCCCCTTGGCTCACCCATGAATGCATATGCATGACACAAAAAGCGCAATGTGCCATTTTCAGTTCCTGCGACAAGGAGTCTGCACTTTTACCTTAGTGCGGCTTGTTTGTACATACCTTGCAATGCTTTTACACGCATGTTGCGAAACAAATACATTTGGCCCTGAGTAAGTTTGCATTTAGAAAGGCAGAATCAAATAATGTTGTTTTTTAACAGAACAGCATTTGTTCCTATTCTTGCCATTCTGTACTCTAATAATGACATTTCAGGAGTTTTACTTCAATGAAATTAAAGTAATTTCCCTCCACAATCCTGTTATGCTCAATTTAGCAGTAGCTAAAGATACCACTTTAGTAAATGAAGATGAAAGAGTAGACAAATTAAATTGTAGCCTCAGTTGTAGCCTCAGTGTATCCTAAGCAAATATTTTGATGGTTTCACGCAATATTGGAGTAACAGACATTTCCAATAATGTACACTGTCCCTTAGATAAAACATATAATAATACAATGCTCATATACTATCAATATTCACACACAGGAGATTTTCATTTTATTATTGGCTCATAATAATAAAAGGATTTAAAGTCTTGTTTTATGTGTGATATTTGTTAAACCAACCCTAGCATTGAAGTTAAAATAAAAAATGATTATAGTACAATATGTTACCCACCAAGATATATGTTTTTGAGACACTGAATCATAGTGATCATCAAGTGATTTTTATAATTGATAATGGATATACAATACAGTAACTTATCTTATGATAAGTCACTGTGATAAATACTTATCTAAAGAGCGTAAATATGCTTACCTGAAATGTGTTCGCTCGTTGTAATTCCCTGGTTTAAACGCAAATCAGTGTCTTGAGTGAAGTGTGAACAATGTGCTGCTCTCTCATTCCACTCTCCTCCTGGTCTGTCGCTCTCTCCTCAAGCCTTACTCACGATCACACACATATAGTACACACAAACACAGACATCTCTCTCTCTCTCTCTCTCTCTCTCTCTCTCTCTCTCGCTCCCACTGTCATTCTCCCTCATCTCCATCCTTTCTGGTAGCTGGACAGAGGCGGAGCACAAAACCTCTGTCAGACAGCCCTGGGGACAGATGGAGCCCTTGGTGGACCACCAGATTGAGGGCCGATGGGCAGAGCAGGTCTGGAAGGTGACCAGAGATCCAGAGCAGCTGAAGAGGATGGGCAGGATGATGGCCAGACGGGCAGGGCAGCGCTAGCAAACAACCTCAATGTCCGTCTTTTAGGTACATGTCTTCTAGGTCCCGTGTAACTAGAAGACGGACATTGAGGTTGTTTGCTAGCACTGCCCTGCCCGTCTGGCCATCATACTGCCCGTCCTCTTCAGCTGCTCTGGAACACGGGACCCCTCTGGAGAGTGGCCTGGGTTCTTGAATGGCAGCTGGCACTGATGACCTAGCTGTAGATCAGACCAGTGGAGAGCTGAGCTAAGACCAGCAGCAGGACAGCAGAATGGAAGGTCTAGCTGTATTTTCAGCAGAGATGGCTGAGCACTTCGGTGTGGATAGCTCTGCTCTGGCAGCTGCAAGACGCATCATTACAAGTAGGCAGAGTCTAGCAGGCATAGTCATTGCTTGCATGCCAGAGTGAAGACTGAAGGTTAGCAAGCAGGGAATTAGAAGATGTGAATGGATTTATGTGGACCTGACCATATCTCAGTGCCTCATGGACTGGGTCAATAACACTATAGTGACTGATAGCTTTGAAAAGGCATAGGTGGCCAAGGGAAGTTGCTTCTTCTGGAGATAGGTCATTGGGGTATGCCTAAGGCGCTAACTTTTGCAGCATTGACAAATGCTAGGCTAATTTATCTCACACGCATGGTGGCATGATGAACGCATGAGCGTATGTCAGAGAGGAATATTCCCAATAGCGGAGTGCGTAATCCTTGCTGGCGGAGACGCACAAGCGCACCGGCTAATTTCCCTCTCCTCCAGCATTTCACTGTGTTGGCAAAGGTAAGCGCACCTTTGACTAGAATGTCCAAAATTTCCAGTGTGTTCATAAGCTCTTCACTGGTAAATGAGATCCAGTGGACTTTCACAGAATCCATGCAAATGGATGATGTTGAGGTGGTTCACTTCTATAAATACCTTGGAGTGCACCTGGACAACGGCTAGAGTGGGCTGGAAAACACAGAGGCCCTCTACAAGAAGGGCCAGAGCTGGCTCTGCTACTGTATGCTGGGGGCAAAAGATGCTAACAAGCTCAACAAGCTAGTGATTGGAGGAGGAGTTGACTTGGCAAGCTGGTTGAGAAGAGAGGCGTCTTCAGCCAAAGACTCATACCCCCAAAGTGTTTCAACAAGCGACACCAAATTCTTACCGCTGGCCATCAAACTTAAACTAATGCCCATTCTGTTGCAGAATAGACATCAGTGGACTGGGATGCTGCTGAGATTCTCTATCTGGACTCAAAATTACATCCTCTTTAACTCTGACAAAGTGCAATACTTACATGCACCTTATGATTACCTATCTGTCTGTCTGTCTGTTTGTCCGTCCGTCCGTCCGCCCGCCTGACCGCCAATCTATCTATCTATCTGGCATTTAATAGTGTTTTAGAGATAATTTCACAATAGACTCTGAGACAATTCCTTATAGGCTGACTAAAGCAACATGTGCACAAAAACAACAAAATAGAGACCCACTCGTAAAAAAACATTGCTCCATTGGGCTACTAGTGGTCAAAAACTCCACAGGGTACCTTTAGTTTAATAGCATCAAAGTGGTATAGCTGTAGTGTACAGCAACTAAAGTTTAAAGTCACTGGAGACTTGCAACTAGGCCAGTAATCTGATGGAACAATGGAATTGCTCGAATAACTATACCAGCACTCTACACCATCAGTAAATTATAAGTCTAAGAAGGTAGATGTGTTTATATTAGCTACATGCCCAAAGTTAGATTTGAATTTAGAAATAATATAATATATATAATATAATAATATAATTTCCCACCCAGTCTCTGATTAATCCAAACACAGAATCCTGAGGCAAGATGATTTCATGAGAGAGACTTGCCAGTTTGCTGAATGAAACAGACTTCTTTAAATCTATTCCAGTTGTCAGACTTTTTTTGATTGCCTATTTAGTGATCAGCTTGACATTGGGACGTACTTTTATTACCTGGCATGTTTCATGAACTGAGAGTGAATAATGGAATAGCACGCAGGTATCACATAGCAATTCTGTTTTTCATGAATGATAAATCTCTGCTGAGCAGATGTTTACGACTGATGCATGTTAATAGATGATCACACTGACCTTTTCACGCACGCACGCACGCACGCACGCACGCACGCACGCACGCACGCACGCACGCACACACGCACGCACGCACCAATTATTTGGAGAGAACGATTAAAAAACAAGTAAAAGTGACAGTGTTGCCGATGTGCAAAATGGATCTGAAATTGCTTATTGTGACAGGACCAATTGTGCCATTGTCAGAACTGCCAATGCTGCTGCTGACTGCCACTCACTGACCTGCAGACATTCAAGTTCCCGCATATATGCTGACTGAGGACAATTTCTATATATACTAAAGGCACACATCACATGATCACTAAGTGGGTGACATACTAAGCTGGATTGTCAGATTTGTTGTTTTTGGGCACTGTGGTGTCAGTGTGGGTTCAGTTATTACCCTGTCAGTTTGATAGCTTGTCCTTTCAGTGAAATTCATTATTTCTGACATTGTTTCACCAAACGGCTTGCTGAGATGCCTGGAGGTTTGAGTTTGAAAAGCCAATCTCAACAGCTGATGTTTCTCTAAAGAGTCTTTAAAGTTGCATGAAGCAGGTTCACACATTGGTGGCTTTTAATGGCAAATTCCTTAAATAATGTAACATGCCAGTTCATAAATAAATCCCTATTACATCCTCACTTTGTTTCAGAGTGGACAAGACAAACATTGGCCCCTGCTAAACAGGCCTATATTGTGTGTGTGTGTGTGTGTGTGTGTGTGTGTGTGTGTGTGGTTGGGGGATGTCCCTGGGTGGAGTTAATAAATGCAACTGGGAGCATGTGTTCAGTACATATCCATGTCCTGCACTTATGGAACCGTTGTATATCCTGCACTTGCTACTATTACACTTCTGGTTAGACCAAAGCTGCATTTCGTTGCCTTGTACCTGTACCTGTGTAATGACAATAAAGTTGAATCTAATCTACTCTAATGTGGCCAGTCTCTCAGGAGTCTTTAAGATCTGGCTGTCCTAGCCCACTCTCTCTCTATTCTCCTGGCACCAGGTTCCTGTTTGGTTGATTTCGGCCATGTTACTTTAGGTTTTACACTGTACAACACCCTTCACTCATCACCTAACTGCTCATCTATCTGCTGACACATTGATAACACTGATTGACTTTCCTCATAACTCAAATAGCTATGCTTTTTGAAGGTAAAAGGTGTGTTTTATAGAAGCAATGAGGCAAATTTCTGATTTGTTAAATTGGCATATAACAAAATTTAAATTGAACTGATGAGAGCTGGCTGTTTGATGTAAATCTCAGTGGATTGTTGTCTGCTGACCATCAATGAGCAGTTACTGGAATAACTGGTGTTGCTGCGAAAGACTTGTCTGCTAATTTCTGTGTATGGGGATGAGGGAAAGGGAAGAAGAATGTTCTGAGGTATACTACCTGTCATTAATAGCTTACAGATAAAGAATATTTATGTGTCACAAGTCATAACAACGTGATAATCAGTGGCCATGAACTGCGTTTTTTTTTGTTTTTTTTTTAGAAATGGTTGACAGTGGTTTTTAATTCATTCAGCCTCTATTGTGACACTATTGGACATGTTATTTCAGCTAGAGAAATAACTACTTTATAGTTATGACACAACATTTTTGTACCAGCATGTGGTATTTTAATGCTGCATGATGATCATGATGCTTTTTTGATAAAAAAGCAAATGGACACATGCTGTATACACAAAGTATAAGAGTTTATTACCAAGTGGGGTTTCACATACAAGGAATTTGCCTTGGTGTTTGGTTTATAGAAATAATACAACTACAAACAAACAATAAAGCAAGTACTTAAACATTCAAAAACATAAATACAGAATAGAAAACTTTCCATAAAATATAAAAAAGATAAAATACTATAACTAACATGTACTGTATAACTGTTTTAGCATTGGAAGCTGTACATATATTGGCACTATGGCTGTGATTTTCATTAAAAACCTTTTAAATAAGAATATTAGGAAAATTCATAGCAAAGTTATTCACTCAGTAATGTAAAAAATGTCTTCTGAGGAAATGGCTGATTTGATTTTTGGGAATGAGTGCAGTTACAGAACATTTGACTTGACACATAATTTATCAGTCCAGCTGTAGTAAAAAGGCACTCATTTGGCGATTGAAGAGAAAATAATTCTGATTGCTGGGAAATGACAAGGAAATAGGAGCACAAAAGGAAGAAGAACCTAGTGGGCATGGGATAACAGGTTTGACAGGTCAGATGTGGGCAGTTTAAAAAGACTTTAACACCTAATATAAACATTGCTCAGACAAAATTCTCATAAAAACACCTCTATTAAATATTCAAAAAGCATTAAAGGTGACCATATTTAAACTCTTTCTTAGCGCCTTAATAGGTGACACCAATAGGGTTGTGCTGAGTAATGCACTACAGATAGATTTTTCCGCATTTCTTTATATTAGTTATTAAGATAAGTTACTATTAGTAGTATACTATTAGTAGTATTTATCATAATTGTTAGTAAAAGTCTGAAGACTTGACACAAAGAACGTAAATTACACCTAGTAACTTTTGCTCTGTGGCAGTATATTGTATGGCAGTATAGTGTATTTGTAAGGTGAACATTGGTATTCAAAGGTCTTCAGCCTCTGTCAATCATGAGACTACAGTGGAGCCTTGTGCTGTCCAGTCTGAGTTTTAATACGCAGGTAACATGAGGTGGGTGGCAAATAGTAATTATGCATATATCTCAAATTACACCTCCAACCTGGATGCTTGTTCTACACTGTTCATAAGGCACAAGCTATTGCGACACATTTTTTATTACAGTTCTCCGAATAATGGATCAATATGATTGTGTATCAGTGTGGGACAACATTCTAACTGGTGTTGTAACATAAATTACCTTACAAACCACTTTACAAAAAGCTCTACTAATTAACTGCATACTGATCTGCAGAGACCAAGAATCGTGTCCCACATGTCTCGGTTCCTAAACTCAACCGTTGCTTTCACTAAAGCCAACCCCATTCTTCTTTTCCTTAACTCAACCGTCGTTCTTTTTAAAAATCCAACCCTGTTGTTGTTTTCCTAAATCCAACCCAGCCCGTATGTGACGTTTCCTAAACTCAACTGTCGCTTTCTTCTTGCGATAACATGCCACGTGGCGTGTATGTTTACGTCCGTTTACATACACATGGATCTGTATACAGTGTAGACATACATGTTGATAGCTCATAATGCGCACAGATAACACATCATGATATCATGTTGGACTAATGCTGTATCTCAATTCTAATAATTCCGTTATTACACTTACATGTAGTACACTAGTTACACCGGTTACTGCTAAATCTCCTTCTTCTTTGAATGGTGAACTGCAACCATGCAGATCATTACTGCAACCTATTGCGCTCGCCAAAATATATACCAGCTCATTTTATTACTATCTGACTACAGTATAGTTGTACTCAGTGAAAGAAAACACATGTATAAATAGTTCGGTATTTGCCGTTTCAATCGCAACCGCTGCACCTTCCTCATCTGTTCTGTATTAAATTACTGTTTACTCACTAGAGGTTGCTGAGGACCACAGGATATTTACATACTATATATATATTACATACTGTATGTGACAGGATGAGGTTTTCACCTTCCTCTTACCTGTGCACGTGAGTTCCCTTCTCATTCCCTTTTGATTGGGAGCAGGTGGGAGCTCTATTTAAGCTTGTGTGTAGACTTGTTCTGTTTCTGTCTTCTCCTGTTGGGTGTGGAGACGTGTCTGGGCTGGCGTGCTGCACGCTTTTTGCCGCTGCCAGAGGTGGTCAGTCTGCTGCTGGAGTGGTAAGGACGCTTTTTCATCCTTCGTCCTTTCATTGTTTGTAATGCCGTGCGGGTGGCATTAACGAGCTTTCTCTTGTATTAGGGTGGCAGTAGCTCAGTCCGTTGGGAGTTGGGTTGGGAACTGGAGGGTTGCTGGTGCAAGTCCCAGTACGGACCAAAGTATGGCATGTGGATTGGTAGCTGGAGTGATGCCACTTCACCTCCTGGGCACTGCCAGGTACTCTTAAGCAAAACACCGTAGCCCCCCCAACCGCTCAGGTCCAGCTGGCAGCCCACTCACTCTGACATCTCTCCATTTGTGCATGAATAGGTCCTGAGCATGTGTGTGTATTTCAGCCCTGTGGGTAGTGATTACTAACAAAGCAGAGTGTAAATTGTAATTTCCCCACTGGGGATCAATAAACAGTATAAATATAAAATTATAAATTAAATAGAGCCAATTTTAGTGCGGCCGTGTGGATAGATGAACACCTGGGGCGTTGGGTGCCAAGGGAAAATGCATGCCTCCCTGTTTCGACCCATTTGGTGTTTATCAAGACCTGACAGTCTTATTTGTTATAGTTGGGTGCTGTGTGGTTGAGCGGATTGCGTGCCCCCCTGCCGGGGTCTGAGGGCGGTGTGTCAAGTAAAGCGGTAAGAGTCTTGTCTGCCTGTTGGCTTACAATGTATTGCGATCCTGTTTTAATGGTGTGTTTAGACATCACAGCTGCACCAAGGTACAGCCTTGTGCATGCCGCTGGGCTGCCGGGTGCCACAGCTATCTAAGGGGCCAGCCCTCCCTGGCACGTTTCTCCTCACACTTTCTGTTCTGGATACGGGTACAGAGTGTTCTGGATACTGGATACCGTTGTCGGAAATTTTAGATTCTCAAGTGTCATATGCCGCTTGCATATATACATTTTACAGATAGCTTTCAAAACAACACATACGACCATTCTACTACCGCACAGAGGCCATTTAATCATGTGACCGTAACCATGTGGTTGCTATTGTTGAGTTTTAAAAAAGTTGATGTTTGATAACAATGTACTTTCTTGATTTGATTTATGCTGGAGCCAGAATCAAATACTGTTGCTGGTTTACAACATGCTATAGATCAGGTCAAAGCAGACCCTTCTGTTATGTATCTCCCTCTGTCTCTACCTGATAGATTAGACCAAAACCAAACAATTAACATATAGAAAGAAACCTTCTGCTGCACAGCAGGAAATAACTTTCTGTCTCCAACCCCCTGGCGTCTAGATTAGGACAAATAGAATGTTTATTCCTGTAAAGATTTGACATCTTTACACAAGAATCTTTTGATCTGTGACGGAGCTTGACCCCAAGAGCGCAGAGTTTAGAGCATGTCCTCCCTCATTGGACAGTGAAAAAACCAATGAGATGCGCCCAACACATCACTATGCCAACGACGGGCCAATGGGAATGGTTTTAATACACATAGGGAATAGAATCGCCTCCAGGTGCAGGGAATATAATTGTGATACTGAGAAAGATTTGAGACTGACTGATGTGATTCCTAAAGGGGGAGCATGTTTCTAAGTCTGCTGTCAGCTGCAGTGTAACATTTGCTTTTTGTCATGTAATTTTCATCATTCTGTTTAATTAAATTTTTTGTTTAAATCTTCAGTTGGACAAAGTCTCTCCTTCCTCAGAGATTCAGAAACACATTTCTTAACATTCTGTTTAATTTAACAAGCCATGTTAAGCATGTAACCATTGTGAAACTGAGTTAGGTTTAGGCAATACAAATATAAGGTCAGTAAAACATCAAGGATTGGCTTTAAATTAGTCACGCAAAACTACTAAAATAGGAATGTAATATGATGTCACGGACGTTATGGCATCAAAAACTACAGTAAGGTCCGTAAAACTGTTAACTTTAAAATGACAGTGGACTTTTAGTTTCACCCAGGACATAAACCACGGTCTACTGAGTGAAAGTCTTGTGTTGGCTTGTGCCCATCCACTACCCCAACTTACCATACTTTGTCACCTCACTTCCTTGTTTGTTCGCGCAATACTTATTTAAGCAGACTTTTGCCCCGCAGGATCAGCAGGTCAGCTTGGCTTGTGGAGACAGGCTGATGTGAGACATGAGACAGACTTTGACCGTCAATACTTGCAGTGACCAGCATCTGTTATCTATCTCTGCTCTTGTCTTGCTGTTGCAAACCGCAATTTCCCCACTGTGGGACAAATAAAGGTTTTTGCCTACAAATGCCTTAAGGCATAGGCTCAATCACCACCTTGGTGGCGCCATTAATAAACACATGCAGCCACTATTCACACCTCAGGCTATTCCCATTCAGATCCAGTCAGCTGATGCAAAACTCAACACACAACAAAAGACAACCAAGTGATGGGGTTAATGTCTCTGTGAAGGGATCTTAAAAGGTGTATCCTTAAAGTCTAACACATTGAATGCATTTCCTTCCTTTATAAAACTCATTTTAAATCCAGCATTGTTTACATCCATGTTTATTAGCTTGCAGTCTTCTTTATCCCTGTCTTTATTGGAGCATTGCAGCATTTCTTGGTATGTTTCCACCGTTCCACCAGCTGAATACAATCTAAGCCATCCCAAAAATGAATTTGGACAGTCCAGAATTTAAAATGTTTTTCTTCCTTATAATGAGTAGAATAATTAAAAGTGACCTTTTAACAAAAATAAAACATCTAAAAAAAATGTATGATCAATCATCAACCTTTTTATTAAAATTCATCTGAAAAGATTAGAGACTATAGGTGAATCAGTCACACCACAAATGCCAAGTTGGCAAAAACAGGAGGGAGAAGTACACCACTTTTGGGGGCACTTTGCAAAACAAGTTTAACACAGGGCCCTCAAAAAGCTAGAAACGGATCTGCTTGCTGGTGTTTCTAAAGGTTGGAGTTGCTGGACAAAGTGCACCTGCCGTGGGGAGATGACAGTATGTTGCCAAGGATAACATCTGATAAAGAGATCTGTTTGCAGCCTCTGTTCCATAGGGGATGAAGAAGAGAAAGTAACGTTAAGTGGTAACATCGGTGTCATGATTTGAGCTGCTGCAGAGTTTTGACTGTTAACATAATGTTCCCTCACTGTAAATGCAAACGACTGCTGTCTTGTGAGATAGTGTTAATGGTAACTTACCATTTAGGCAACGGGAGGTTCTTAGCCCTGAATGGTAACTTACCATTAACTAGGCTAATGGATAACTGGTAACATTGACAATGAACAAAGGTCACTGGCAATCTTACTGACTCGGTTTTAATTCCCTGTTGCAGCTTTAGAGGCTTGCAGTGCATGTTTTCCTGATGGTTGTTTACTTGATACGTACTTGTGACATTAAAAATTGCAGCAGTATCCCACCACGGGACACTGTTGTCATTGTACATCACTCTGTCAATACCCACAGTGACCGGCATCTATTTTCACGTTTTTATAGCAAATGTATGTGCTGTGTGTGTGTGTGCGTGCAATCGTGCGTTTGTTTGTCAAGGAAGTGAAATAAAAACTGCTCATGCTACACTGAATGTAAGCTAGCATGGTCTTTTCTTTCAACTCTTGTCCCAAAATTCATTTTTAATCATTCCCAATCCTTTTTTTTCCCAACCCAAGACAACGGGAGGTTCTTAATCTTGAGCCCTGAGTGGAAAACTGTGACACCATTGACAGGACTGTGTATCGCGTTACCTTCATGCATAAGATTAACAAAATGAGGACCCACTCATGGAAAAACTGTTCCACAGAACTGCTTGTGGTCCAAAAATCCACAGGGAATCTTTAGTATCAAAATCATCTCAATTGGTAAACAATGTTCACAGATGGACACTGTTGTTCTTTTGCATGTTCTATAAATGCATAACTTGTGTGTAATGTGACCCCATGTAAGAGTTTCTTTTTTTTAAGAGAAATTAACACACTTTTCACTAAAATGGTTGATTTAGTTTTTAACCCGTATTCTGGCAATCACAGAATATGATCCATGGTGTTCACTATCCTTGATTACTGGAGGATATTGCTATGCAGTTCTATACTGTTTTACTGCATAAATTGTAGGAGCCAACAAGATTACATTTCACTTAAATTGTATTGTATATGATTTCACTTGACTGATTAATTGATTGATTAATTGATTGATTTATAATGGTGACTATCAAGAGTGTCTGTTTTACAGCGGCCATGTCAGACACATGTTGCTCAAGGGACATTTTCTCAAGTCAAAAGCATGCAAAGGCAGGTGATGACTACAAGCTAAAGGGCCATATCATAAATATGAGCAGGATGACAGATGGAGGCTACAAAAACACAATGCATTTTAATGTTTACTTTTTCCCCCTGAGAGGACATATTGTGTACAAGGGAGGTGAAATGCGAGGCTTGTTGCCATCTATAAAAATAATCATATTTTACATTTAAAGCTGCATTGATACAGTAGATTGTATTTGCCACTTGGGGGCTGATTCACAGGCTGTAAACACAACTATGACATTGCTGACTTTGTCAGCAGGTTGTTGCCGGTCAGGTAGTCTGCAGGGGGATTAAGATGGCTTTTTCACTGAACATGTCTTCCTGAAAATTATGTTTCGTAGAGCAAATTAAAGAGAAAATCGGAACAATGAGCTAATGCTAAATGGCTCTGTAGAGCTAAAGTGGGCTAAGTAGTAATTCATTTAAACAGCACTTTCACAATTGAGCTGTTAATACTAAAAAACCTCCCCATATGGCTCACTGAGCAGGCCCCAGTCAGCCTCCTGAGTCCACCTCCTCAAAGTCCTTGTGTGGACAGGCTGCGGCTGGACAAGAGGAACATACATAGGAGACCGCAAGACAAGGTTGTGATCTGATTTGCCAAGGGGGGACAATGGCACTGTACTCATCCTTGGCATTTGCATACAGGAGGTCCAGAGTTTTGTCTCTTCTGGGGCAATTAATATATTGTTGAAAATCCGGGAGGGATTTATCCAGTGAAACATGATTAAAATCCCCAGAGATAACGATGAAGGCATTGGGCTGCTGCGTCTGGAGTTGTGAGACAGTGGTGTGAATGACGTCAGCAGCTGCCTCTGCATCAGCAGATTGTGGAAGGTTAACACCGATCACTATGACGGACGTAAACTCCCCCAGTAAATAGTATGGTCGAAACCTAACAGCCAGCAGTTCATTGTCCGGGCTACAGAAACGTTCCTTCACATTCACATGTCTCCAGTACTGAAAAACCTAAATGCCAAACCTAGAATGCAGGTCCTGCTTTAGGGCCATGTCTATTGATTTATGCTTTTCATTTCAGATGCATAGACATGATTAGCTGCAAATTGCCTACAGCATTCAATCCAATCATCTTGCCTCCCTAGCTCTGCATCTATTATGGGTCCCATTTCTTCTTGCGTCTAGTAAATATTGCCTTGATCTTTTAAAAAAAATAGTTTTGTCATACAGTAACTTGAAATCCACAAATAGATATCATAGGCTAGCTCCATCTGTGGCTACCAGACAGGCAGTAACAAAAAGCAGCTCCAGTGTTGGTTGACCAGCTGACATTTTTCCTTTGCCTAACTGTCAGAGTTGTGGGAATGCTTTGTGACAGGTGGCCTAAGATGACTGCAGATGCCTTTGTAGCCGCTGAACCTCATGCTTCAGCTGCACAAACAGTCAGCCCCATGTGAAAGCTATGCTAAGAAAATCACTGGAATGCAGTCAACATCAATGCACACACACTCCAGACAGATTCATCCACATTCAGCTCATATGATGCACTTTTTATTTTTTTAATTTTCTCCCATTCAGAAATGTTGTGTGGACTAGCCAGACCCTCCTCCGCAACACTGTGGAGGAAGGTCTGGCAATGCACTACTAGGGATACTGTAATGTAGACCGGTCATTATTGCAAATAAGCCCCGGACGTAGGATCCCACTTCTTACACTGCTAGTTATCAAATAAATCAGTAATTTGACACCAAATATCGATTTATAAATTATTTAATTAATGTAAAAACAATGTTATTGCTTCTGCCAAAAGACAGAATTGTGTTACCATTCTACGGTTGGAACTGGGTGATGAGTTACATTATTAGTACATGGATTACATACATGAATTATAGTGCATTACTTTTTGTACTTTTTGAGTGTTTTTCTCTAATGTAGGTGGAGACCAATAATTCAGAGTGAATTATTGTTGGTATGAGTTTTGTGGGTGAGCTCAGGAGTGTAAGCAAATATTAGATACTGTGTGCAACTCACATTATTTGTTGATGAACAAAATAATATTGTTAGATAAAATAAATTAGAATTAGAAACAAACCAAAAAACAGACGTAATTGGATTTATGCTTTCAAATGTTACAGTTGTGCTGGCCTGTCTGTGCAAAATCTGCCAACTGATGCTCTTTTTTTCTTTAGTCATTTTGTTCAAGTTCAAGTTCAAGACCTTTATTTGTCCCCGAGGGGCGATTCATTTTGCTGCAGTAGCAAGAAATTTACACACAATACATGAAAACAAAGACGACAACATCAATTAAAATACATTATCAAACCAAATGGGGAAAATAAATACCACATCATTGAAAGTTTACTTGTGTGAACAAGCCAATTTAAGTTAAAAAAAAATACTGCCAGCAGTCATTGTGATCAGGAACAAACAAGAGCACGCAGCTTCACTGACTGAAGCAATGTGACAAGCAACTGTCACAGTTACTTCTGTCTGTTCTGTCTAATTTGATCTTTGGAAGAAAAAAAGCACTGCTTAATCTGTTTGAATTCCAGGTCAGTATGATTGGCCTGCCCGGGGGAAGAGACGCTGCCGCCTGCCACGGAACTCTCCGCCTCTTGCCGCAGCAGCTCAGATTGCAGGTCGAAGGTGGCGTATACTGTATATCATAAAACACGTGAAATGTTATACCTTGCTGTTTTTTTTTTTTTCATTTCTTTCGTTTGAACATCCATAAGCAGCAGTCTGGCATCTTTAGTGCTGATCCTGCGCCAAAGCACTCTATCAATCTGCGCTTGATTGCTCTTCCTTCATCCTTCAACTACCCGGATGTCTGTCACAGTAACTTGAAATTGAATCGTGAGAACTGAATGTAGAGATAGATAGAGAGTTTAATTTTTAGTGAGGATCAAATTTTATTTGACTTCAGTTCCAAACAAATAAATTCAATTTCAAATTATACTATTCAGATTCTGTTTTTCAGATTCAGTGATACAAGTAAAATACAATTTAAAATGATGTGATTCAAATGTAGATTATCAGTGCAATTATTCAAGTTAAGCAATTCAAATTCAAATATAAAATTATTCAAATTCAGTTTCTGGTGGCACATATTTTAGCCCATAGAAGTGGTCTATACCAGACACAGATTAGGGTACACAGGATTGAATGCTATATTACAGATAGTAGGGAATGGTAGTTTTTGCATGTGGGAAATATAATGATATTGTAGAATACACTGGCAGGAAATGGAAGATATACATAATATACGAGTACTTGAAGAAGCAAAGGGTATTGCAAGGGAGGGACTTTTTTCTTAATAATACTGGTATAATGAGGAGAATAAGAGGTTCTTTTTTTTTTTTATTAAGCCTAGACTCTATGAAGTTCATGTTATTACACACTCCTGTACAGTTGGTGGCGGTATACTATAACAATAGAAATCTGCCAAAAGAAGAAGTAGTTTGAATGTGAAAATCAAATTATCTGGGGCAGAATTAGAATGTGTGGACTTCTTCAAATGTTTGGGTATTTGGTTTGACAAAAAATTTACTTTGGACAATAATATCCAAAAAAGTATAGATAAATGCAAGAAAGTGTTGAATGTGATGAGATGTTTGCATGGAGTAGCACGGGGAGCAAGTAGACCTGCTTTGAAATCCATTCATACAGGGCTGATGAGATCAGTATTTGATTATGGGTGTTTAGTGGATGGATCATGTAATCATCATTACAAAAGTTAGATGTAATTTAGAATCAAGGTTTGAGGCTATGTTGTGGGGCACTTAAGACCACTCCAGTGGCAGCAGTTCAGATAGAGATGGGGGAGATGCCTCTTCATCTCAGAAGAGACCAGCTGTCTCTTGTGTACTGGGCAAATTTGTGGGGTCATAGTGACAAACATTTGAGTCAGTCAGTTCTATGGCAATGTCAAGAAAGAGAGAATGACCTAATTAAAAGTTTTGGATGGATAATAAGGCAGAAGGTAATAATGATGGGAATCAGTGCACTAGAAATAAGCCCTTTAGTGGTTTATCCAGTTGTTCTTCCTATCCTCCAGTTGACCTAGGCTTATTGGAGGAAAAGGAGGTTATTTAAGTGCATCGATAAGGGTTCAGAGTTACATTTCAAGAAAATATAAACAAGGAGTCATTATATATACTGATGCATCTAAGAAGACAGATGCGAAAATGGGAATTGCTTATGTTATCCCTCAATGAAACATTGTATCGGCTAAAAGAATGAATGATGATTTAGCTGTATACACGGCAGAACTATTAACAGTATGGATGGCCTTGATGTGGGTGGAGAACAATAGACCTGAGCAAGCTGTGATCGCTTCAGACTCCAGCTCAGCTTTGATAAGCCTTAAGTATCTTCATTCTGAGTCTAGACAGGACATAGTGTATGAAATAAAGCAACTAGCTACCAATCTGATAAAGTCTGGGATTAGTACTACGTTTATATGGGTACCTGCTCATAAAGGTGTAGGAGGTAATGAATTTGTAGATACATGTGCCAAGAAAACTGCAGAGAAGCCTGACATAGAGGTGGCTATTAAATAAAGTAAAGCGGAAGTTAAAAGTATAATTAAAGCTAAAATAAATGGAAGGTGCCAGTTTTTGTGGGATAATGAACAATCTGGGAGATACCTGTATGGTATTCAAGAAAAACTTGGAAGAAGAACAGGAATACTTACAGAAGTAAGCAAGAAGAGGATGTGGTGTCCAGAATGAGACTAAGACATACAGGATTAAATGGATCATTATTTATAATGAAAAAACATGTTGATGGAATATGTGAATATTGCAATAAGCAAGAGATCTTAGAGCATGTAATTATGTATTGTCTTAAATACCTTAAAGCTAGACAACAATTGATTTCACAACTTGGTGATAACCAGATTACATTAAATTTACATGATATACTGCAGAAAGGTTCTGGTGAATTTATTTTCCTTTTTTAAAGATAATTGGGTTAATAAAGAAACTTTCAGACTGTCAGGTTCACTGCTTGATCCACACTCCAAACCAGATGGTGGCAGTAATGCACTAAAAAGCTGGTTGCCAACCGCCATTAACGAACAAGAACAAGAACGTTACGTGGTGGGTCACCATAGACAGTTAAAGAAAGGGTGTCACTGCCCAATGTGAGGCGAGTGCAGAGTGCAGATTTGAGTCGCGCATGGTCAGATGTAGGTTAAACGGTTTACGGCATAACGCGTCATACCCGATGAGAGTCGAGTTAGACTGATTCTGGTCGAGTGCAGATGTTAGTTGCACATGTTCAGATATAAATATAACGGTTTACGACATAACTGTCATACTGAGATTTGTGAAATACATGAAATAATAATCTTTTCTCATTACAAAACCCTAACAGAAGATGGAAATCATTTCAAAAACGTTTCCGCTATCTATGTTTGTTTGATTGCTAACGTTAGCTCAAAACACCATTCAACTGATAGCCTTTGTTGTGTTTGATTGCTCGCTTGTGGCAAAGCTAGCCGTCATTTTAAAAACGTTGTAGCTATCTATGATTGATTGCTAACGTAAGTTTAAAACGCCATTCAACTGACAACCTTTGTTGTGTGGGATTGCTAGCTTGTAGCCAGCAGTGAACGAACTTCGTTATGTACTGCAGCTCCATTTACAGAAGTCTCTCGTTAGCATCTTGTATGCTACTTGTCGCAAAAGTGACGCATGCGCAACTCACAGCTTCACTCATCGCGACTCAAATCTGCACTCGCCTCACATTTATGGTTCTATATACATTGGGCGGTGACACGTCGTGTTCAGAAAGATAGTTAATCAGGTCCGAGTTTACATGCACAGTTTAACGCTAACAGGGGAGGCGTTTTATCTATTATTCCTTGTTCCTTGTACCTCCCACAGTGAGGTAGGTTTACTGACGTTAATAATGTATGTTATTAGCTGTTGATTCATGTATGTAGCTAGCGTACCATACAGTGTGTTTAATACAAGACCGTCTGCAAGCTATGAGGGCCGTTAGAGTCAACGCGAGTGACGCGCTCCCTTTCATAGTCTACGTTCAGAAAAAAAGTAAGCAATAAGATGCAATCCTCTTCAGCTGTCATTTTGATTTGAATATCAGCCGTCTCTGCTACCCCCTGTGCGTAAGCGGTGTATTGCATTTCACGCATCGCCTGTGACGCTTGCTTCGGCTGTGTAGACCAGCGTTACATTCAGATCAAAATGACAGCTGAAGAGGATTGCATCTTATTGCTTACTTTTTTTTTCTGAACGTACAGCCTATCCAACATTGAATCAGAATTAGCTTTATTTGCCAGGTATGAGGACACATACGAGTAATTTTGCTCTGGATCATCATTGCTCACAATGCGCTTACGCATACAAAACATCCAAACAATACACACTAATATATACACACTATAAACAGAAACAGAGACAGGTTGAGGCAATAGTGCAATGAAGAGTGCAAAGATTGCAGGAGTTAATTATGATAGTTATTTTAATTATGGAGCATAGTGCAAAGGGTGCTGGAATAAATAGTATTATGTTATTATATTACAATATGAACAGCTCTGAAATAGAGAATGAGAATAAATAATAAATCATGTGAAAAATAAATAAATCACAGTTGAAATGGTGACAGTGGGATAATTCGTTTCCATATGAAGGCTACTGAACTTTGTGAACATAACAAGCGTCAATAACAAATAACGCCAGTAACAGTATGTAGCCTACAATATCTGGAGAAAATTAAGTCAAATTAAAAGGGTTCATACTGCCGCATGAGCTGTTTGATGTCGTACATCAAAATAGCGCTTTTTTCTATGGGGGATTTTGCAGAAAATGGCGCAGGTAATTGCAAAAAAATGGTGTGTATGTTACTCCTCTTGCTTTCCCTCACCCTCTCTATCTCCCCCTTTTCCCTCCCTCTCTCTCTTGCCTGCCGTAATTCCTGCAGCGTATCCTTGATCCTAAATCCAAAATCAGCCTGACGCTTTAGCTTCCTTTTACCGCCACGGGAGGCTGATGATATCTGGGTGATAGGGGGATGAGATGGGGTTGGCACTCACCAATGTAAGTCGAGTGCAGATTTGAGTCGCGCATGCTCCGATTCAAACGGTTTACGGCATAACGTGTCATACCCAAAGGGGTAAGGCCATAGACATATAAAGAGTAGACGCCGCATCGACCGCTACTACCTATTGGCGCTGACGAGCCGTGGGGCCGCCATCTTGGACCGGTCACCCGCTCCACTCAGTGTAATGTGTTTGGCAGGTGCAATGAGCTGTCAGCGCGTTTAATTAATCACCCTCACTGAATACCGAACAGATTTTCACTCGTTTTTTGCTGCAAAGGTCATACATGTAGCTATGATACAGGACACATGGTTAGGCGTATTTTAATATTCCAAGTGGGCTTAACAGTAATAGAATATTCTGATATGATATAGTCACCAGACGTCCGAGATGAATATTGCAATATCAATATGAATTCCGATATTTTTAAAGATATGTAAAATTACAAAATAGATTCATAACAAATTAAACAAGTTTTCCTACAACAAAAGGTTTATTTTAACTGAAAGTCATATTGGACTGGTCCAACATGAATAAATAACTAAGGACCAGTTGAGGTGGTTTGTGCATCTGGTAAGGATGCCTCCGTGGCGCCTCCCTAGGGAGGTGTTCCAGGCACGTCCAGCTGGGAGGAAGCCTCGGGGAAGACCCAGGACTAGGTGGAGAGATTATATCTCCAACCTGGCCTGGGAACGCCTCGGGATCCCCCAGTCGGCGCTGGTTGATGTGGCTCGGGAAAGGGAAGTTTGGGGTCCCCTACTGGAGCTGCTGCCCTCGCGACCCGATACCGGATAAGCGGATGAAGATGGATGGATGGATGGATAATCTAACATAGGTAGAACGGTCATTTGTTTAGCCCTTACCTTAAATTGCAGCTTTGATATATGGGTGGAGAAACAAAGTGAAGTTTCCAACCAAATCCCCAAGTATTAATATGCAGTGTCTAGTTACGGGAAAGCCCCCTTGAAGGTGATAATGTTAAGGGCAGAAGGAGGCGTAGTACCCTGACGGCTAAACCACATGACTTCAGTTTTGGAGGTAGGGTTGCACAATTAATCGAATTTTAATCACGATCACGAATTTGGCTTCCCACGATCAAATGTGTGAATCGAGCGATATTTTAAATGCGTCTTTCCGTTCATAGAACGCCAATCTACCGCTCCGTAAAAAACTTTCTGATCATGTGCCAGTCAGAGTTGTTCCCTGCACCGAGCAGCTTAGTTTCTAGATGTAGACAGTCACAGAGCAGAGTAACTTGAGGAAAATTCCACAACAAATAGCATGCTGTAACACCCCTTTTGGCATTTTCAGACTAAAATATGTATTTTAAATTACTTAAGTTACTGTGATGCTTTTGTTTTATGAGTATTTGCAAGCAAAATCCTTTTTTTGTTTCTGCTTGTAGTTTTCATTAAGCAATAATGTCATCGAAGCATACCAAGCCCAACTTCAGCCAGTCTCAGTTGGTTGAGATAGTGAAGAGGGTCTTCAGGCTGACGCCTTCAGAAATCCGCTCTCTGCCGAGCTATGATGACCAGAATGTCTATGTGTCCACCATTGAGGGTGGCGAGTACGTCCTGAAGATAATGAACTCAGAAGACAGTAAGAACTCTGCCCTGATTGAGATGCAGAACTATGCAATGACCGTCCTGCACCAACATGGCCTTCCTGCCCAAACAGCCTTGCCCACTGCCTCCGGACAGCTCATGAGCCTGGAAGAAGTAGGTATGGGACTACTCACACTGGTCACACCTGATGAACAATGTCATCTAACAATCAAAAAGGGAAATGCCCTCTAATTTGGCTGCAAAGATAGTTTGTACTGTACACATCATAGGCCATCAGAAAATTGAGCATTATTATAGGCGAGAGGATTTTGTACTGTACAGCAGGACACATCCTGTAGCTGTATGTTTTTATATGCATATTGTAGGCAATTAAACAATAACTGGTTTAATGATCTGACACCTTCAATTTAAATTGACACTTGACAGTAACAAATCCACAGGATCCTCCATATTATACATCAGTATTGTAGTCTGTGTGCGTGTTTTCCAGTGTTGGGCAAATTACTTTTAAAAAGTAATTAGTTACAATTACTAGTTACTTCTTCCAAAAAGTAACTAAATTAGATACTCAGTTACAAATTCTATAAGTAACTAGTTACTTCAGAAAGTAACTAATGCGTTACTTTCAAGTACATTTTTAAATGCTCAAATGTGACCCCACCTCCACCCCTCTTTAATGGAACTTAAAATACAGGTGCATGTTCAATTATTTATGATGAATCTGATTATTATAATGAAATGGACACTTAATACAATACATTATTAACAGAAACTGTACACAAATCTAAACTCTTTTAATGTTGCTGTGGGACAAAGTGAGACTAGCCTCCCATTAAATGCCTTGTACGTAGATGTTATGTCTAGTGGATCCATACAAATAACAACATGTTTTGGAACTTTTAATATTTATTGCCCCTCAAAACAACTGGGCAAAATTGAATAATGCTTGTTAAGCGCTATAGCAAAAATAAATAAATATATACACTCTTTGTAGTGCACATAACGTAAGAGGTGCTGGTGTGTGGTTCGAGCCTGTGTGTGTGTGTGTGTGTGTGTGTGTGTGTGTGTGCGAGAGAGATAGAGCGAGGGAGAAGTGAGAGAGTGACAGCGATTAGCTTCGGAGCGAGTAGCCACTCTAGAGTCATAGTGAGAGAACAAATAACCCCCCCCATGTTTTCTGACCATGGTGGAAAATCTTTAGCAGGAAAAGTTACCCCACCCTCTCCTTGATTTCATAACGCCATACCTGTTTCTTGTTGACTGACTTGTTTGTGTGTCCGACTGTGTGCTTATGAACACCCACCCAACTCTACCCCAAATTGGCCTAGCATGAAATTAAGTGCACCCACTACAACTAACACGATAAGCCTATGTGTGAACTGATATTATTATTGTAACTCCACTGTTGTGATAGATTTTGCTCGAAATTATGTTAAAGGAGAATTCCGGCCAATTTTTACGTTAATCTTGATTGCTATAAATATGCAAGTATAGTCATTGAAAAAAAAAACCCGACCTGAACCGGTGCTGGCAAACTTGAATTGCTGCAGCTACCTCAACAAGCTTTCACTGTGCTAAAACAGCAGTTGTCGGGCATATTTTAAAGAGTGCCTTTATGCCTCTTAACAGACACAAATGGAATTAAAATGTCTGTGCAACAAGATGCTTTTTCATCTCAGACATTGTTTAAATTCACCTACCCTGTCTCAATCTGGCCGGTAGCTAGCTTGCCCAGCTAGCTATTAGTTGCTAGCTGCTGTCCGTGATAAACTTGTATGTTCAGCCAGGTTTCTGCAGGGAGAAATCAGAAGCAAGAATGCCGGCCGTGCCTGTTAGCGCGGCTAAGGGAACTACCACAGTAATTGACACAGTTAAGCTTCCTACTCGCCAACACCAGATCGATCACACACAAAATGGATGAGCTGCAAATACACACGGAACTGCTGCGTGATGATTATCCCAGAAACATGACTAAACACACGGCGGCTAACAGCTAGCAGGGCGACAGACATTTGAACTGTTAAGAGG
Source organism: Percina caprodes (assembly GCA_013375575.1). NCBI lineage: Eukaryota > Metazoa > Chordata > Actinopteri > Perciformes > Percidae > Percina > Percina caprodes. The sequence continues at coordinate 5,963,792 of JABXJD010000004.1, read as the reverse complement.
CACAAAGACACTCTAAAATTTGCCCCGACAACTGCTGTTTTAGCTCAGTGGAAGCTATGTAAACCTACTCCTCTGTGTTGACCACACCGATTTGGCTCGTTTGGTCGACTGTACTCGCGTATTCATAGCGATCAAGATTAACGTAAAAATTGGCCGGAATTCAGTGGACTTGCCCTAGTTGAATATATAAGTAAGTTTTGGTGCGCTGGCTGTTACACTAATCCTATCTTTGTCTTTGGCAGATTGTGGCTATGGCTGTCAGAAGTACCTGGTGCGGCTGTTGACTTATTTGCCTGGAATCACTATTTCCAAGGTTCCTTTAACACCAAAGTTACTCTATGAAACCGGCAAGATGGCAGCCAGAATGGACAAAATCCTGCAAGAGGTATAATAATAACACCCCTGTAAAACTTTAGTTTATATAATTTACTATAATTTATAATACCAATAAATCTGAATTGCTGAATTGTTGTGACAACAACGTGCGGCACTTTGTGAAAGCTACTTCTCTCAAGACAAACCTTTAAGATTGTTTTATGAAATTATCTACCATTGGTAGGGAGGTGGGTTGCTAGGGGTGGGTCGGTATAATCAATAAGTATTTAGGGAAGCATAGCATGTAATACTAGAGATGAACATCTGATGAAACTCTGATTTGATGAAATTGTTTTTTTCCCCTTGTTGTTTCGCCTTTATTTAATGTACTTCCTGGTACCTAATCATGATGACCCACAGTCATCAATAAAAAGAAAAAGAAATTTAAAAAAAGACTACTACTACTGGTGTTGTTTTGAATTGGACTTCTTTAAAATCTAGAATCTAATTAGAAAAAGGATATATGGATATATGATGAAGCATTAGCCCTTTACTGTTCATTCAGCATGAAGCTGGACTTGTGGAACTGTTAAGTTTTGCTAAGCCAAACATGTTAACTATCCTACTTATACTTCTGTCTTGTCTTGAGTTTTCCTTTCTCTCAGTATTATTATTGTTTTTTCCCCTAGATGGAGCATCCTCATCTCGGTGTGCTGCAGAGAAAGAACTTCATATGGAGTCTGTCAAACGTTCCCCTCCTAGAAGGATACATCAATTTATTAGATGGAGATCCTCTTGAGGAAGCTGTGAAGTCTGTCATTCATCAGTACAAGACCTCTGTGGTACCTAATCGCTCCAATTTCCGCAAGTGTGAGTATGATTTACTTTTAAACATTTGGATAAGGGAGCTGGTAAGTGCAAGCACTTGTCTACTCACCTCCCTTGTCACAGCTCATTGGCACCTTGTATAGTATACACATATGATAATGTATTTTGGTTCCCATAAACATTTGTTTTCTTTCTTTTCTAAGGCATTAACCATGGTGACTTCAATGACCTCAATGTGCTTGTACAACCTGAGGAGAGTGACGGCCACAGGATTTCTGGCATCCTTGACTTTGGGGACATGAACAGTGGCTACTACATCCATGAGCTAGCTATCACTATCATGTACATGATGACGGAGCATCCTAAACCCATTGAGGTGGGTGGACCTGTCCTCGCGGGCTGGGAAAGTGTCCTTCCCCTCAACAAGGCAGAGAAAGATTGTCTTTATGTGCTGGTGCTGTCCCGCTTCTGCCAGTCGTTGATTTTAGCTCGTCACTCTGTGATCTTGCATCCTGAAAATGCAGAGTATCTGATGATTACATCTAGGAAGGGCGTCCACATTCTCCAGCAACTCTGGGAGCTTGGAAAGGAGCAGGTGGAGAAGGTGTGGTTTCAGAGTGCAGCTCAATTCAGTGACAGGAAGTGAGAAATATGTAAGGTGAGCCATTCAAAAATTTGTGACGCACAGGGTGAATGAAATGAATGAATGCACTGTGAAAGCAAAGAAATTAACAAAATAACTAACAGAAGGACTACAAAGACATTTAGGGAAAATAGCTATCTAGTTAGTAACTCATTATCATGAAGAATAATTTCTGGCAACCATAACTGACCAGTTTTTACATTTAAGAAACTGTAACTATAAGCTACATGTGCCTTCTTTTATAAAGTCTTTACTAATTTTTTTCTCTCAGTAGCAAAACTCTGTAAACATTATGTGCAATCACAACAATAATGTCTACAATGGCATATTGAAATAATAAATGCATTTTTTAAACCAAAATTAAGTTTTTCATTCATCATTGCTCAAACCAATGCAGTCAAAAGGCTAAGGAATTAAAAAAAAAAAAAAGTCCTTCGTAGCCACCACAAAAATGTTATCAGTGTGAACTTATGTTGTACACCTTATTTGTTTGTTTTTGTAGTTTTTGTCATTTATTTTTGGGGTTGGTAAGGAGGTTTGAGCGGTCTTGCACGGGTGAAAAGGGGGGTTGAGATTTCTCGTCTCTGCTCTGTGGTCTCCCATGGTCAAATCTTTGCTCAGGTGGGGGCTGTGGTGGATCACTGCCGCACTTGTCTTCCTCTTCTTTAGATTTGTCTTGTCTTGTGTGCTTGGCGGAGGGAGCAGATGTGTAGAGCAGAAAGTAAAATAGTTTAGAGTTGAACAGCTTTACTCCTGGCTTGTTAAGGAAAAGTCCATCTGCTTTAAAAAGATGTCTGCGGTCCAAGAAAATGTTAAATGAACTGCAGAGAACTGGCGGTACATTCAGTTGAAAGCCATTTATTTAGTGCCATCAGTCGGCTGAATCTCTCAGCTCCTCTTCTGACTGGCGGTATAGGGCCACTGATAAACACACGTTTAGGGAGATGACTGTGTTCAGCAGATCAATAAAGTCCAGTTTCTGCAATTCAGACTGTTGCTTTAATACATCATGTGACCCTATATACAGTATAATGTTCTTCACAGTTGGGTGTGCTGCCACGATAGCTGGGATTCTTTGGTCCAAGTCAGACACGTCGTCTTTGGGAAAACATTTTGGTGTTTTTACTGCTTTTTAAATCTTTTACAGCAGAGTCACCCACAATCAGGGTTTGAGGCCCAGTTGTAAGCTTTCCCTGTAGATTTTTAATTTTTGAATTGCTCTCAGTCCTTACCCTGCTGTGTGACGATGAGACGCAATTCCGGTCATCATATGGATGTCCAGGGTCCTGCAGCAGAGGAGCAAATCTGTTATCCAGTTGCACACTCAGTTGTTGGGGAGACATTTTGTTGCTTATTTTCCCTTTTGCAGCTGTCCACGGCTGCATCCTACTAAGTACAGGGGTTGAAGAGGCGCTCTGCCTGGATTATAATAATATGTATAATAATATAATAATGATTTCTATATTACCAGTTAGAAATAACATTGATCATAATCTTTGGAACCTGAATGCTTTATAACATCTAAACATTAAATAACATGCTCACAAGTGTATTGTATTGCTGGCTGGCAGAGAGCAAACAAAAACCTTGCGAGTACAACTCAAGACAGCAAGTTAAGAGTAAGTCCAACGTTTTTAATCTATACAACAGACTAAAGGTCAGAATCAAGTCAGCAAAAACAAAGAAGGCAAACTTAACCAGGCAAAGGGCGGGGTGTGTCAAGGACAACAGGCAGAGTTTTAGGCTGGTAGGATCAAGCATGTAGGACTGGAAAGCATGTGAGCTACTGTAGTAGGAGGTGCACGTCAGCTTGTCAAAGTGGTAGAAAGGCATTATCAGAAGGTAAGACATGACTGGTTCTGAAATAACAAGGCAATTACTGTAGTAACATGGAAAACCAGACAGCAGGCATGAATGAGCATGTATGTATGTATGTATGTACAGCATCTATATTCATCTTTGTGTTGATCAGAAAGATCAGTAGATGGAGTAGATGGAAGATGGAAATTAGTAATTAGTCTAGTTTGTCTAGCTCCTACTCAGAGATAAAAGAAGCTTCCTCTCACATTATCTGCTGGATGATGGGTAAGCAAGGGGACTTTTGTAGTAGTAAAAAAAAAAAAAGTTTTGTTGCTATAACAACAGCTATTGCTATAGTATCCAGGAGGCTGAATGTTAGATAAAACAAATTGGTAGAGCGAGCTAAAGAAGGAACAGAGAGAGAGAGAGCTACTAATGTTACATAAAAGAAAGCGAGTTCCCTGTACAGGGTGCACCTGGTCATACCGTATAAGTAAGGGGATAAGCCAACCTCCACGAAGCGTAGCTCCTATCGCGCCATTTTACTGCTACCAAGCACTCCCCCGCCGTTAGCATTCCATTGACCGCCATTCATTTTGGCTCCACTTTGACAGCGAATAACATCTGAAACGTTAAAAAGTCAGCAAAGGGTCCTGTCACACATGCATCCGTCTTTGCAAAATTTCCTTCTGCTTGTTATTCCTTTGAATTGAACCACGTATGACTGACAAAATAAAAAATGTGTTTCTGGTTTTGGTGTGAATTTTGACAAATTTACAAGCCACAGTTTAAAAAGTTTGTGCAAAATCGTGTTGTGATTTAATCTTATGTGCAGAAATTGCCATAGCGTTTGATCCAACACCAGCACTCACCCTGCAGAAAGCAACTGAATTGACGCTGCAACTTTATGGAGTGACCGTAACTGAGATCTCCACCCTGCCTAGTTATAACGACCAGAACTTCCTTGTGATGGACAAGGAGGGTACCAAGTACCTCCTGAAGATCAATGAATTCAGAAGACAGTAAGAATGCCACCCTGCTGGAGTTGCAGACCCTTGCCATCTACTTTCTACACCAGCATGGAGTTCCTGCTCAGACAGCTGTGCACACCACCATGGGGCAGCTTATGAGTATGGAGGAAATAGGTAACAGCAAAATATCTCTGCAGTTCATTTTAATAACATTTCTCATAGCATGAGAACATAACAAAGACCACAGTGTGAATCTCAAGCATATGCAGCAAAAGGTGGGTGGTTAATGATCTCACCAAGAGAATACACAGCTGAATTTCTGTTTGTTTAGAAATCAGGGCTCATGCACTAATGGCTTTATTAGGGCAGTCAGAGAACGAGACAATAAAATAAGAAAAAAAGAAGCTAGGCATACAGACTTGTCAAGGTTACTCGCCAGTATTTTCACAAATGATCAACTATTTATATGTAATATTTTATGTCACTGATTCTAATTTAAATTATTATTGTGCCAATAAGGAAACCAGGGAATTGTTTCAGACAGTGTTTCCGGACTCTGACATCTGACTTTGTTTTTGATATTGTGATATACAGTAGGTCTTAAATTTAATTCATAATGGTCTTAAATGGTCTTACTTTTACTCTGCGCAAATGTACAGCTATGATGTCATTTGAGTATGCGTGAGATTGGGTAACAAGCTGTGCAGGCAATGGCATGAAGAATTCCATTCATCTACATTCAATCTTTTATTTATTTTTTTTTATTTAGGTAAAAGCTATCTCAGTATATCACATATCTTTCTAAACCTAAAACCACTGCTCAACAGACCAGATCCCAGGACTGTTTAACTCTGAACTTTGAATCTACGTAGTGATGTTTGTGATGTCCTTTTGTTATGTCTGGCTGGTTTTCTTCCCTGCCGTAGTCAGGATCTTGATCTCAGTGAGATTACCTCATTAAGTTATAATAGAAACCAACATCACTAGCTTTGGTGTGAATTATCCAATAGAAAACACAGGCAAGGCCTTTTGTCCGTTAATAAATGGTATAACATGAATCTTTCAAGTTAAACCAGACCCTTTAGAATTATGACTGAGAATGTTTGTTCTGTTTTTAAACCTTATTAGACTGTGGACATGGTGCTCAGACCTACTGTGTGAGGTTGCTGACCTATCTCCCAGGAAAAACCATTGCAGAATCTTCAGTCACAAGGCAAGATCTTTATAATGTCAGCAAGTTGGCTGCCTTTGTGGATTGCAACAAGTAAGTTCAAATGCCAAAAATGTCAAATATTTCAGCTAATAGATATTTTGGAGCAGGTGGCTTATGCATGAGATCTTCCCTCACTCCATGCAGCTGTTGTGCTCATGGAAGAATATTCTTTAGAGCTACTTTAGGGAGAGTGAATATTGGATAACATGTTAGTCAACTTTCAGGCTGTTCTCATGAACCATTCATGTATATAGCTACAAAAAGTAATGCACTGTAATTTGTTTCTATGCTACGTATTTATTGGGGAAAACACAAGACTTTCACCAAGGAAACAAGTGCTTACGTCCTTGGAGTACTACTTAAAAGGACTTAACTGTCGCCGCCTCATAAATGTCACTTTTTGTTGGTTAAACTCAACTGCAATGGCCGCTAAAAATGCCGTCACCTTACAATGCACTGTATGCAGCTCATAGTAACCTTTTCTCTGCTAAATTTAGCTGTAAAGGCCACTAAACTTAACTGTCATGTGACCGGTCGTCACGTGACCAGCCGGCAGATGTCATACAAATTGCTGTGCATTATTTTTAAAACGATATAAGAACCCATTCATGAGAATGGATTGCAACTTGATAGGGCTGTAATACACTCACCTACAGTATTATTAGGAACACCTGTTCAATTTCTCATTAATGCAATTATCTAATCAACCAATCACATGGCATTTGCTTCAATGCATTTAGGGGTGTGGTCCTGGTCAAGACAATCTCCTGAACTCCAAACTGAATGTCAGAATGGGAAAGAAAGGTGATTTAAGCAATTTTGAGCGTGGCATGGTTGTTGGTGCCAGATGGGCCGGTCTGAGTATTTCACAATCTGCTCAGTTACTGGGATTTTCACGCACAACCATTTCTAGGGTTTACAAAGAATGGTGTGAAAATGGAAAAACATCCAGTATGCGGCAGTCCTGTGGGCGAAAATGCCTTGTTGATGCTAGAGGTCAGAGGAGAATGGGCCGACTGATTCAAGCTGATAGAAGAGCAACTTTGACTGAAATAACCACTTGTTACAACAGAGGTATGCAGCAAAGCATTTGTGAAGCCACAACACGCAAAATCTTGAGGCAGATGGGCTACAACAGCAGAAGACCCCACCGGGTACCACTCATCTCCACTACAAATAAGAAAAAGAGGCTACAATTTGCAGAAGCTCACCAAAATTGGACAGTTGAAGACTGGAAAAAATGTTGCCTGGTCTGATGAGTCTCGATTTCTGTTGAGACATTCAGATAGTAGAGTCAGAATCTGGCGTAAACAGAATGAGAACATGGATCCATCATGCCGTGTTACCACTGTGCAGGCTGGTGGTGGTGGTGTAATGGTGTGGGGGATGTTTTCCTGGCACACTTTAGGCCCCTTAGTGCCAATTAAGCATCGTTTAAATGCCACGGCCGACCTGAGCATTGTTTCTGACCATGTCCATCCCTTTATGGCCACCATGTACTCATCATCTGATGGCTACTTCCAGCAGGATAATGTACCATGTCACAAAGCTTGAATCATTTCAAATTGGTTTCTTGAACATGACAATGAGTTCACTGTACTAAAATGGCCCCCACAGTCACCAGATCTCAACCCAATAGAGCATCTTTGGGATGTGGTGGAACGGGAGCTTTGTGCCCTGGATGTGCATCCCACAAATCTCCATCAACTGCAAGATGCTATCCTATCAATATGGGCCAACATTTCTAAAGAATGCTTTCAGCACCTTGTTGAATCAATGCCACGTAGAATTAAAGCAGTTCTGAAGGCAAAAGGGGGTCAAACACAGTATTAGTATGGTGTTCCTAATAATCCTATAGGCGAGTGTATTTCAGACTAATTATACTGATTATTGTAGCTTTAAAGTATCAAAAAGTAGCACGCAAAAATATCTAATATTAAAATTTCAGCTGGTATCTCCAAATTTGGATGTCTTACAAAAAATGGATGGTATACATTGGAGTTTATCCAACATTCCTCTCACAGAGGGCTACCTATCAGTGATGGATGGAGATCCCCTACAGGTAGTGGTCAGAGCAGTCATTCAACAATATAAGTTGTACGTGCAGCCCAAAATCAGCTCATTCCAAAAAGGTAATACAGAAGTCTACATACATATCATGTTCTGGATTTCTTTGGATTACTGTCATACTCTGTTTGTGATTCTGCTTGTTAAATTAGGTTGCTGTTTAACTTTAAACCGGGTGCGTGCTAACCTAAATAAATAAAACAGTGCATTTGTGCCTTAAACATTTAAAGGCACAAATGCACCAAGTGTTTCTGTGTTGTCTTTTACAGGAATATTACATGGAGACATAAATGACCAAAACATCCTTGTCACACCTGTAGAAAGCGGGCATCATGAGGTGTCAGGCCTGCTGGACTTTTCTATGTTCATGAATGATTGCTATGTATTTGAAGTAGCAATAATAAATGCGCATATGATGCTGGAGAACCCCAGTCCTTTGGATGTAGGTGGAGCAGTGTTAGCAGGCTGGGAGAGCATTATGGTGCTCAATGAAGATGAAAGGGATTCCCTCTTCCTTCTGGTGCTTGGTCGCTTGTGCCAGTCTCTGGTTGATGGGCGGTACAAGGCCAAAAAAAACCCAGACAACAAATACATCTTGACTACAGACAAAAATGGGACTCAGCTGCTGAATAAACTTTGGGAGCTGGGCAAGAAAGAAGTAGAAAGGAAATGGTTCAAAGATGCCAGCATATTTCCTGTCCGTTAATAATAAAAAAACAGATGTTCATTCATGGATGAGAGTCAAAATCAAAACACAATATATGTACAAAGGACAAATGAAAATGGAATACTCAAAGCAAAGAACTGATACAGTCAAGATCATAAATACAAAATAGATACATTACAATACAAATTATGTTAAAATACACAATAAGACAAATATGTACAAGATAACTCTTAGAAAGGGAAAGAGGGAAGGCTGTATGGTTCAGGTGGTGCAGTGCAATTAATCAGGGGATGTCCAAAAGTTGACAGTGTGTATACTAAGTACAATGGTAAGGGACAATAGTCCAGGATGTGTGTAAATGTTAGGTCTAGCGGCTATGGGTGGGGGATTAAGAGTCTGTCAGAGACTGTCAATCGGGGTACCGTGCCTTGTTGATGAGGCCCACTGCAGTCGGGAAGAAACTGTTCTTGTGGCTATGAGGTTTTGGTCCTGATGGGATGCGCAGCTACCTGCCAGAGGGTAGTCTTTCAAAAACGTTTTTGGTCTGTGGTGGGGGGACAGTAACTATTTGCATTAACAAAGAATATCTGAATTTTTAATTTTAAAAATACATTTTACTTTGTATTGTCACACATTTTTTGGTACTGCAATCTTAACAGGCAATCTTTAATTGCAATGAATGGCTTATTGAGAAGTAAATTATTTACCAAATACAATACATTTACCAAAATAGAAGGGTAATGGGCCATTAATGCAAAAAACTGCAGTTGGTTTACATCCTCCTCTTGCATGCCACTTTGTTGTCATTAAGATCCTATTCATTGGACCAATATTAACAATGAATTAATATTTAAAACTGTAGACAAGGGGGATTTATGTACAAACATTGTATTTATGCTTTATTATTAAGTTTTATAATTGTAGAATACTCACAAACATTTGCCTCTGGCTTATTTGAATTGATAAAAAATGTCTTTATGGATTATCAAAATGTGTAACTGCATTGGTAATAGAAACACAGCTATGATACTGTTTTGATGTACTTGTACTTTACTTGAGTATTTCCATCTTCTGCTACTTTGTGCTTCTACTGCATTACATTTCAAATGGAAATACTGTATATTGTACTATTTACTCCACTACATTAATTCAGTAGCTAAATTTACAAGTAATTGACATGAAAAATCCAAAATCCAATATATTTTTACAAATTAAAGTATCTAACAGTATATAAAGTTGTTAAAATAAGCTCCACCTCGACCGGCTATAGCATTTAAATACTACTCACATTTAATGCATCAGTAATTACAATTTAATAATATATGCAATATTATAACATTTGTATAGCGGAGTGAGTACTTTTAATACTTTAGTACATTTTACTGAAAAAAAATTCTAATACTGCACATTTCCTTAGGCACAGTTTTGAATTCAGAATTTTTACTTGAAAATGAACATTTTTTAAATTGTGGTTACAAAAATAAAGCATCTGGATACTTTTTCTGCATCTGCAACTGCTGTACAAGAGAAAAAGATAAAGCTAAAATGTAAAACAATTTACATATTATAGAACCAAACACATGAATAAACATGTTGCTTTCTGCATAAAATAGAAACATTAATAAATAGTACTACATGAAGTTGAAATTTAAATGAAAGTTATGCACAGGGATTGGATATTCAGGGAATCAAGGTTAATAACAATAACTTGCCTCTCCTTGTTTAAGAAAATTTGCTGTGGACGTTCAGAAAGCTGTAGTGCTAAAAAAGAGAGCGCTGGACACTAGATGGAGACATCATCCTACTTATCCCCTTTTCTGGATCAGTCTTTCAGAGTCACGTTCAGGTTTAAAAATGATTTAATTCTAATTTGAGCCAACTTCATTCCTCAGAGTTATAGAGGGACCTCATAGTATCTTGTGTTGACACTATACAATCTGTAGTCGGTGGAAGAGCTAAGTGTGAAAATATGCCCAAAACAAAATTATTTTTCGTTAAACATTAACATTGTGTGAGTAAGACTATGCTTAACAAGCTTATTTTTATAATCAAGACAGAATAAATAAAGAAACCCTGGTTCATGAGACAGTTTAATACCAGTCCCAACACGTTTAGTAAACCAGATGATGCACCTCAGAGAAAAATGCACAACTGCAGAATACATTTTCAATGCAGTAGTGTGTATTACCCTCAAATGCTGCTGTGCTCCGAACAACTCCGCCAAAACCGTGTGTGTGAAAACTCCCAGTCGCAACACCATCACACTTCACACACACCCACATACACACACTTGTCTACCTTTCTACATTTCAACCTCCCACCTCAAAGGCACCATCTGCCCTCTGCCCCCGCACCAGCTAGCGATATGTACCTTCAGTCATGCAGAAAAAGTCACAGTGTGCGTCTGTGAATGTCTGCCTGTGTTCACGTTTTCTCTATTTCACTGTAGTTCACAGACATTCAAGCATAGCAATCCCGAAGAGGCATATATCTGAACTTTTGCACTGTTTTCCTTATAAGCCACAGTTCCTCCTCTCCCTTCTGCCTTTTCTATTTTTGTCTTTGTAATATTTTAAATACATGGTCCACAAACTATAGCTGAAATACAAAAGCAACACTCAAAGGACTTAGCTAAATACACCAACCCACTTATCAGTGCCGTTAATCCTCTTGGTATTTCAGAACAGAGCGCTGGGTCTACACTGTACCTTCACTGTAAAAATCGCAGTAAATAATACAGCAAAGACATCTAATTCACACTCCAAAGACCACCAATTTACAGGCTTTTAAAGTCAGAATTTACTGTTTCTAAAAGAAATGTGCTGCACTTAAATGAGGCCTCATGAATGATTTTCATTTTTCTTTATTTTAGACTGTCTATGATAGGCTATAGGTCTATATTCTGAAAGTTTTTTTTTTTTAAATAAAAGTGAACGAGGTGAAGTACAGTGAAAAAACATGGGAAAGGGAAAGTAACAAACCTTACTATAAGAAAGGAATGCATAAAAATAACAAAGATGATTCTTTCTCACTTAACCTTGGGTGGGAAAATCATCTGAATGCATAACATTAAATCAAACAACCTGCAAAGTTGTCCAGTTGGAAATTAATTTTTACAAGAAAGGCACATTTTAAAAAGATAAACGACTAATTACAAAAGCCTTGAAGGCATTATTATTGATGTTATATTCATTGTTTTTAACTTATTATGCAATTTAAAAAATAATCACAGCAATTTTACAATTACTTTCTTACCTTCTAATCATTGTCTATTGTTTGCCTGTTTTTCTTGTGTGTTTACTTGTTTGTTTGTTTTTGTTTTTTTGCTGTTATTGAAGAAAATGCTGCTGTAATAAGGAAATTTTCCCGTGGTGGGATCTAATCTAATCTTACTCAAAAAGTGAAAAGCTGCATTTCTGCCTCCCCATCTCCAGTGTTGGAGGTTTGAACTGTCCACTTGCCGATCATAACCCAGCTTCTCCAACCACGGGCTCAGCGTTACTGATTTCAAATATTACTTAATATATGTTACTCCTCTGGGTCATTTGTCTGTTGTTTTTGCTGCAGTGAAAACATCTTCTGGAATCCAAGCTTTTAAGAGAGCAGTGTATTGTTAAGGCGATACTACTGTGTGTGTGTGTGTGTGTGTGTGTGTTACATTGCATATACTGTACAGAACTATACATCATTTTGGAAGCGGGGCCATTTCTCTGGCCTTATGACTAATGTCCACGTGGCACCTGCATCAGATTCCAGCTCCATTGTGGTAGCTGGAAACAATCAGCTGCCATTCTTTTGGCCATCTTTTAGCTGTGATCACCTATAGCCTACTGTGTTTTAATATAGCCACATTTAGGACTTTGTTATTCTCATTTACACAGTTTTCTGTTTTTGTTTTGTTTTGTATATGTACAATATGGCCAATAATAATCATTATACTTAGGCAGTGATTCTAGACATTCCAAAAATACAATACAAACCCAAATTCCACTGTTTTGATTTATTCTTATTTAAACCAACAATTAGTCTCCATCTTCTGATTCATCAGACGCACAGCTCTTGGCCATCTTGCCAGGCTTTCGCAGCTGCCAAGCCGACCTGTTAACCTGACTAATTCACTTCATTAATCCCTGACAGACTCTCGTGTAATGCATATTAGCATTATGCCCAGATGATCTATAGTAGCCAAGATGTCAGGGTGTGAGACTAGGCTAATGGGTCTCTCTCTTTCTCTGTTAACTAATGTTTTTCATCTGTTATTTTAGTTGACAGTTTTGCAAGGTTCTGAACTAACAGGTTTTACACAAAAAATGTGTGTCCATTATTTAATTATGTAGCACTATGTGCAGGCAGTTAACTAACATTGATTAAATAGCTTTGCATACTTAAATGCCATTATCACCAAGAAGCAAGCCTTTTTTTTTTTTACATTACAAATTATTATCAGTATTTAGAAATGCTCTTTTTTCTTTCAATTAAATGCCGTTATTTGTATTCAAAAGAAAGCATATTTTAAGGATAAAGTCACCTCTAAAGTGTGATAACTTTCTAACAGAGGCATAATCACAACAGCATGCAGCAACTAAAACCGTGCCAAAACAAAAGGGAGGCTCCACACAATTGGGTGCAAAGCTGAAAAGGAGACACAGGACTCAATTAGTAAGCTTTTGTGGTAGCTCAGTGGCTTCCCCGGTCTTATCAGTTTGTTTCAGAGTTGCTGGGCTTTACAGACGGATGGGAGAGCAAAACATGCAGATGCATGACGACTTTCCGCACGTTACCACATGTTGCTTTTCAGTGGACGTCTCTGAATTCGCTGCAACACGCATCGTAGCAGCCTATCTGCACGGAACAGGTGGGAAGCTCAGTGGCCTCTCAGAGCTCCAACATTAGGGAGGCGCTTAGAGAGGGGTGACTAATCAATTGGACGGACTGGATATACTGGGATGAAACAGGGTGACTGCAGAAGCAGAAGTAGGAACCGTGTGTGTGTGTGTGTGTGTGTGTGTGTGTGTGTGTGTGTGTGTGTCAGAATCAGAATCAGAAATACTTTATTGATCCCTGAAGGGAAATTCTGTGTTGCAGTTGCACAAATAGTATAAATATCAAGTAGAAATATAACTAAAGAAATATAAGGAGTGTGAATATGTATGGTATTTACATAATTAAGGAGTTGTAATGGTGAACAGTAACAATAATAATGATAATAATAATAATAATAATGATAATAATAATAATAATAATAATAATAATAATAATAATAATGGTAGCAGTAGAGTATTGCACACATTTCAAGCCAGTGTTATTGCACAAAACCGATACTATTGTCCAGTTTCAACCTCACTAAGTGTCTGTGTGTCAGACACTTAGAGGGAGGAGTTATAAAGTTTGATTGAGACAGGCAGGAATGACTTCCTCAGCCTCCTCAGAAAATAGAGACGGCTTTGGCCCTTCCTGTAGAGGGTTTGAGTGTTCTTGTCCCAGTCCAGTTTATTGTCCAAGTGCACTCCCAGCTATTTGTAGTCCTCCACAATGTCCACACTGACCCCCTGGATGGAAACAGGGCTCACTGGTGCCTTCGCTCTCCTTTGATCCACAACCAGCTCCTTAGTATTTGAGCTGTAGATGGTTCTGCTCACACCATGTGACAAAGTCCCCCACCACAGCACTGTACTCAGCCTCATCACCCTTGCTGATACATGTGTGTGTGTGTGTGTGTGTGTGTGTGTGTGTGTGTGTGTGTGTAGGTTTGTGCAGTGTGTGCTTACATGAGTAGAAAATACAAACATTTTTGAACTGATAAATTATGACCAATATTCTGAGAGAACTGAAGATTTTTCAAGATTTTAAACATACTGCAGATGATTCCATTAATTAGCCTTTTTTAAATATCAAAGAATTTCAAATGACTACATGGGAAGAAAACTGTTTTTGTTTGGAGCTTAATTGACTTTTCAGCTAACATTAGCACTACACAAGCAATGCATGTTTTCTTAAAAAACTCAAATTTTGGCCATCTACCAACATCCTCACACTCACTACTAACCATGAGAAAACTGGTAATATCACAGAGGTATTTAAAGAAACAATTAAAAAAATTAAAAAATGTAGCGTTTTCAGCAACAACTCAAATGATGTAGTAAACATCTTCCTTCTAGCAACATGAAAGTAAAACTTGTACTTACTTTTTAGTGATATAAGTTAAGATATGAGATTTGTGTACTTTTCTAAACTTGTTCTGTCCTGTGATTCACATTATTGACACTGTCTGACTTGATGGTGTTGCGAACCGGAACCACCCACACAACAACTGAACTCAGAAAGTCTGACACTTAAAGATAGTTTCAAACACCCCCACATGCCCCACAGCCATAAAACGGACATATAACTCTCCAGTCAACCCTTGTCATCTCCATATGTCATGAAAAATTCAACTGAAAGATTTGCTTAAAATGTGGTACTAAATAAGTTGCAGTAATACAAACTTCTAGAAATATTTGATGAAAGATCTGATAACAAACTTTGTGCGTTTTGATTTTTTGGCAGTTTTAGCTTGTAAGAAGCCAACAGCTCTTTAATTGGCAGCCTCAAATACAAAGATATTTCATTTAATGTATCCAAATTCAAGACTGGACCTCAAAAATAATTCAGTACTTTTTTGACTGGGGATTTTGCCACCTTTGATACACATAGTTGTTGACTTAGATGGTAAAGATACAAAAGTGGACCCTCTTAGATATAGATACTGTATGTGGGAAAAGCTTGCATTATAGCTTACCATAGTACCTGAAGTAGCGATTTTTCAGCATTGTTCACCATACAGAATCCAGATGTTTTCCCACCATCTGCTGAACATCCTGGTACCAGGTACAAAAGATACAGCAAGTTGCTTGCTAAAATATTAAATAGTAATTATTTACAATTACAGGAAACATATTTGTTGAATGATTGATTTTCAAGGCTTTACAATATCGTCATAAAACAACTTGCAGTCACGTATATACACGTTTTTTGCTGACCTCTGGTGGTCTTCTCGCCATGCTGTAGGGATGCACAAGTGTTCTCTAGACATCACTGTTGGGTTTGGTTAACAAAGTTCCTTTCTGACCCCACCTATAGCCAGAGGTGCAACAAACCTGATTTTCACCAGGCATATGATGCATCTACAGTGCAATATCAGGCAAGGCTGTTGATAGAGGGAAAACTGTCCAGGTTGTTAGAGTGTAAGTGAACTGCACAGAAGAGAAATACACCATGTGTGAGGCTACTTGCATACCCGTCCACTAATTTTTCTCTGTGTCTGATGCTGACATTACGCACAGCACAGCTCAAGGTGACATGTTCAACTGTGTCACGGCCAGTGACCCAAAACCTGCGGCGTCCAAGAAAATGTGAGATTGGAAGAGACACATGTCACTACTACAAAGAAGGGACAAAAGCAGGCTGGGAGAGAGACAGACAGTTGGAGAGTGAAAGACAGATGTACCATGCAGTAACCTCCAGAATTTCAGGTCAATAACCAGCTTGTCTCAGGCGGTTTAAGCCAGACTACAGAGGAGGAGAGAGGCCTCTTCAACTCTGCTACATTTCTGCTAACACTGAAATCCTGTGATATGGAGGCAGAGCAGCCCGTGCATTTGCAGAGTTGTACTGCAGGACACAGAAATGTAACTTGGTGAGAGAAATGTTGCAAGTAGTTTTTCATTTCCACTATATTTACATGCACACAAACAACTATTAAAAACATTTATCAAGGTTAAGTTTAGTAAAGGCATTTATATGGTTAGTGACCTGACTACTTTTCTTTACTTAAGTAAAAGCATCAATACTACAGTGCAAATTTACTGTCACAAGTATGTAAATGTTCTAAACAAAAGTACATTATTATCTTATGAGTTATGGAAATAAAATGTATAAGTGCAAATACATTTTATACTGGGCGCAATCCATCACAAATAACTTTATATAGGAGGCTAATGACATGTTTTCAATATAAGATCTTAACCTACAAAGTAATTGGTGGCTAGTAGGGCAGTAATCAGAATTTTATCAAAATTGCAATATAGGCTAGTGCAAAATCAAACTTGCAGTAGGCACCATATTTGTTAAAGGCAAAATATGTGTCAAAATACCCATTGTAAAATAAGTATTCTGGTGCCTCAAAAATGTCCCGGCCAACAAATTGTATTCTACAGACTTACAAAAAACTTTGTTTTGACTTTGACTTTGTTTGGACAGATCCTCAGAAAATATTACACCTGATCTTTTTATTATATTTTTGGTAATGAAATTAGAATAATGTTGCAAAAATAATAATTCCCTCCAATCTCTTGAATCTTATTACAATTTCAATAACAGTCAAAATAATTGCAATTAGATATTTTTTTCCAAAATGTTCAGCTCTAGTAGCTAGCTCTCAATGTAGTTGAGTAAAGAGTTACATTTTTCCTTAAGAAATGTGGAGTAGAAATGTACAGTTGCATAAAATTGAAAATGAAATGAAATTACCTTTAAATTGTACTTAGGAGAGTAGATGTCTTTAGCTACTTTCCACCAGTGCCTTCCCAATATCCCACGTTTACATGGATCACTTATACTTCCAGTGTAAGTTTGGAAGTGTGTGTACGCCTACAGGCTAATGAAACAGTAAATGCAATGAGGAAATGAAGGGACTTTGTTGGTGTTTGTTGCTCTGATTAATCTAATTAAGCTCTAATGTGTTGCTGTGTTGTAACTGTTTCTTTGTCACCACACAAAAGGCAACTTTTTCTTTCCCTCCACCTTGAGCCATTCCGCTTTCTTATGAAACACATCCCTTTACATCTGTTTTACCACCACATGGTAACCAAATGAAATAATAAACAGGAAAAAAGGTATTTCAAAAGAACCAAGCTCCTAATCTAGTTATGTTTTTAAAGGTCCCATGACATGGTGCTCTTTGGATGCTTTTATATAGACCTTAATGGTCCCTTAATACCATATCTGAAGTCTCTTTCCCAAAATTCAGCCTTGGTGCAGAATTACAGCCACTGGAGCCAGTCCCACAATGAGCTTTCCTTAGGATGTGCCATTTCGGTGGGGGGGGCTTGACCAACTGCCCCTTTGCTCGCTTGAAATCCATGATGTCTCTCTCATGGGTGGGCCAAATTCTCTGGAAGGGCAAAGCAGAGAAAGGGGAAGTAACCTTGGCCCTTATAAAAGGGCAAGATTCCTGATCGGCTCATCTAACCTTTCATTTTCTCAAAGGTAGAGCAGGATACCCAGGGCTTGGTTTACACCTATCGCCATTTGTAGCCACTGGGGGACCATAGGCAGGCTGGGGGAACGTATATTAATGTTAAAAAACCTCATAAAGTAAAATTTACATGCCATGGGACGTTTAATACAATCTAACTTGTCTAAGATGTTAGCATAACAATTAATTAAACTGTGTGTGTGTGTGTGTGTGTGTGTGTGTGTGTGTGTGTGCGTGTGTGTGTGTGTGTGTGTGTGTGTGTGTGTGTGTGCGTGTGTGGGTCAGCATGTGTAGTATGTCTGTGAGTATGGCTCACTGTCAGTGTAGGTGGGTCAGCATGCACAGTATGATAGAGCGAGTTTGTGTGTGAGACTACTGCATAAGTGCATGGTGGAGAGTTAGATATACTGATTAGAGAGCTTCACTTGTAAATTTGGTACATTTAAACTGGAATTAAGAATCATTGTGTGAAAATAGACATAGAAATAGAGTTACCAACACTAATCCAAAAAGTTCTGGTAGAGAAAAAAAAGTCAGTGTCTTCCCTTTTTAAATCCCATTGCTGAAAGTGTGTTTATCTCTTTTTCTTTTGACAAATGACATCCATTAAAAAAAGTTGAGAAACTAAAAGAAAAGCTAAGGAAAAAAGCTATTGTACTGGAATAATAAAGTAATGTGAAATTGTGCAGGATGGCAGAAGCAGTTAAGCCAACTGAGAGCTTTTGCCAGCACTCCATAATATTTTGTGTCCATCACAGGCCCTCTGTTTTAGATAAAATGGGCTTTTAGTTCAACATGTAATTTCCAGTAATTCTGCTTATTCTCCTCAATCTTTGAGAGGAGAAATTGAGGTGACTTGGGGTTGATTTTTGTTTCCCAGCTGTTGAGGAAACAGAATTGAGACATTTTTCCTTTATTGCTGTTACTGTTCATTAGCTTTCCAGTGCTCATAATAGAGAACATCATATTTAGATTCTGTTTTGTTATTAATTTGAGGATCTAAGGAAATTCCAACCAGGACATGTGTTTCTGATAAGAGTCTTGATGTGATTCTGTAATGTTTGGCTGTGTCTAATTGTGGACACATAGTATGTGTGCAAGTGTTTACAGATAGATAGTCTGAGAGTAAATGGCACTGGAGACAGAGATGGAAAGAATCCACCACCAGTGGGGAAAAGATGGCAAGAGATCAAGAGAATAGGAATAAATGAGTGGGAGGTGTGGACAGTTAAACTGTGAATCACTAGAAAGGAGTGAGAGGGTCTGCACAACCCTTGATGACCCTTCACGCCCATCTACATAATGTAAAATCCCTCTGAGGTCTATTGTTGGCCTCAATCACTTTTCTGTTCGGCCAACATCAGAAAACACTTTGTACCCATGAGGCTCCTCTGCTAACTGTAGCCCAGATCAGTCTGCCACGGCTCCACTGCACTCTCGGAACTACAAATGGTGTCCATCATAGCAGGAGATTTAATATTGTAATGGTGTTTTGAGAGTTTTCTCTTAAAATAAGTAAAAACACATGGAGGTAGATCAGTGATGTTAAAATGTAACAGTTCTGTAGACAAAAGTAGAAGAAAACATCTAGAACATCAATTGTTTTAGCAATTGTGGTAAAGCTGATATAGTCTGACAAAGTCTGATTCCTCTAAAGATACACCAAAGCTTCATCATAAGACATTTTAAATTCCCAAATCAAAGCCATTGAAAATACATTTTGATTTACTCATTAAATAACTCTTTAAAAGAGCCTCTACTCAGCGTCTCCTGATAGATAGAAGAGGAGAGAACTATGGGAAAAGAGGTCAGAGGCGTTGTTTTGGCTGCATGCAGCAGCCTCGTAAATCAATGGCTGTATAAACTGGCTTTGCTGAGAGAAAGACACAGAGGCGTCTGTGATCCCACTGGATCAAAAGCCGGCAAACTAAGTACTGTGTTTATATGTGGCTGCTGTGTGTGTGTGTGTGTGTGTGTGTGTGTGTGTGTGTGTGTGTGTGTGTGTTTGTGTTTATGTTTATGTTTAAACAGGCTTGTAGGTGTACATATTTGTACTTAATTTCCCCACAGGGATCATTAAATCTCCGCTTGACATATCTTGTACAGTATGTGTGCAGTGGTGCATGTGGTATGTGAATATGCATGAAAATGTGCATGTGGGTATACTATGAATCTATTTATAATGCCATGTTTGGATGATCTAAGGCAGAGAAAATTGAGACAACACCCCTTGTCTATGTCCTGTAAGTGTAAAAATATGTTGTTGCACCATGTAAAAAAATGACTCTTACTTACTCTGATTTAATGAATAATCATGCTCTAAATTTTGGAACTACAGTTCCCATAATGCTTTAGTTGATTTTGTAGATAGGAAGTATAACGTGGCCATGCTGGCTATTACTAAAGTCCTATTTGTTTGCAAATCTTTGGTTACATTTTGGCCAAATTGCACTGTTAAAAGCCTGCCGAATTAGCTATTAGCAGTTCTTGTTTGAAATTTACCCATGGATGTACAGACACCTGTTGCTTTATTAACGATTTTCAGGCAAGTTCAAGGTTTGTTCAATTCTGCAGAGATATACAGTGATTTGTTACTGTTTCAGATTGAGAAATAGACAACGTAATATGTCCTTTTAAAGTTTTTTGAAATAATTGTGAATCATTGTAATGCTGTGATATCAAAATGAATAACATACAGATGTGTCCATAATATGTGAGTTGGATTTCATAGTCACATTCAGGGCCATTTTACTTTTGGTTTGCTGGGAATGTCTTATTGGTCCACACTCAGACCAGATGATGTACTCAGAGGCACCTTGCATTCCTTGAGAAAAAAAATCCAGCCTTATGCTCTAAGCCTGTCCAGTGATGTAACTTTGCTCCACTCTCAGCAACAGCCTGCTCTCAGATGATTGTTTCTTTGCTGACACTAAAGATTTTCTCTGTAGCACTAATGACCTTCTTCCACTAATAAGGCACTGTGGGACTGACCTGTAGCTATAGGTTTGATCATTCAGTTTCATTCTCATGTGGATCAAATTACAGAGAAAACAACACAGTGGGTTGTTTCTCAGCTCAAAGGAAGTGATGCCTGCAGTCATGTCCTGGCAGTGTGTGGCTGAAGACATGACCTCAAAACACATAGTGGGCTGACCTGTGGTAGCTTAAAATTAGGAAAGCAGTATCTAAGAGACACAGCAGTAGTCATGCAATCTGGCTTTAAAACTCTTGTCATTTCTATAGAGCAGCAACCCCCCTGAGAGACCAAACTGTTGTTCATTACAAAAGCCTGTAAAGAAAGAACAGAACATTTGCAACTCTGTCTCCCACAAATTATGTTCATCTAGTACTAAATTGTTTTCCCAATTATATTGAAATTTTTTTTACTGTTGCCTGGGTTATGTTCAAAGACTACATTGTTTTGAGTGGTTTTGAGTAAAAGAAGCAAAACATTTATTTCTCTGAACGTAAGGTGTTTGGAGTGGATGCTGAGCATACAGAGTGGACCACCTGTCTGTTTGGTTTGGGCAGGAAAAGCAGTTTGGTTCAGGTTCATTTTAGATCATGGAAAATATAATATGGTCAGCATTATGTTTCTGGGAGACATTGTTGGTATTTGAGACCTGTCTTTTGCAACCTGGTAAAAATATAATTTGATCATCTTTCTTTCTTCCTTCCAATGTGCAACATAAGCCTATTAGCAACAGAGATGGAAATGTTCACCTTCTCAATGAGCACATGAGTAACCAAAATACCAAAAGTTGCCAAGGTGAGTTGGCAAAGAAGAGGAAACATTTTATTAATTTAGACTGCATCTATGTGAAGCAATGTCATTAGTGGCATTAGGATTTCTGGTACCACCACCATCAATTCATGGACTTTCTTGTTTATTTGACAAATGTTCTTATTGTTGTTATTATTATTATTATTATTATTATTGTTATTTTGTTGTCTTTATACTGTCTTTTCTCTTGCTAAAACTACTGCTGGAACTTTCAATTTCCTTGCGGGAGTCATCCCAAAAGGATTAATAAAGAGAAGTCTAAGTCTAAGTCATGAAAGTGGAGTTTCAGTATACAGCTTTACTTTACAGCACCTGGCTAATGCTGTGATAACACTATGGTTGGGTTTAATATATTTGGGTTAAAATAAGTACTTTGTTAAGGTTAGGGGACCTTTATCATCATGGTTACAATAAACAAACAATACAACCTTGACTGACTGGAAACAGGAAATGAGCAGTGTTCCATGTTAACTTCCGACCTTTAGCCAACATTTGGCCAAACGTGGACAACGGAAAGTGAGAGTTGGGAGTCTGTATTTACTGGAAGTAGTGGTGCCATTTCAGACTCAGTAAAAATCAAGGTTAAATTAATCAATCTAAATAATTTCTGATAATTTGTTTAACAATAATTTGAGATATCTGTGCATGCATCTCCATTAGCCTATCAATCAGCAGCAACAACAACAACAACATCAGTGAAGTCAAGTCACAACTGCCTTACTCTCTCTGGTAGTTTATGCTTTTATAATGTTTGTCCTAAACATCTTATATTTAATTTCTCTTCATTCTTTTTGTCATGATTACAAATGTGTTACTACATGTCTGTATTGCTTTAGTAAGACCTTATTTTATATATACTGTATATAAATATATGTATTTGTGTGTGTGTGTGTGTGTGTGTGTGTGTGTGTGTGTGTGTGTGTGGTTACCAGAAAGACCCAGCATGTTTGCCTCCATGCATGGATGTTTAGGTGCTGTGTAAGTGCATGTTGATGGGTGGTTACGGGTGTTTTACTCAGCCTTGCCAAACATATTCTTACTCTGCCTTCCAAAGCTAGTAATAAAAAGCATGTCCCTGTTTTGAAAATGTAATTTCTGTCAAAGCCCATCATTTTCAAATCACCATATCTCTGCTTTTCTACAGCAAAGAATGTTGTTATTGAATTAAATCATATTGAATCCATCCCTGGCATTTGAGCTAATGGCTGTGCTGAGACAAAGATGATCTTTTTGATTCAGTGTTTTACATTAGTGCACCACGATTTTGTCACCTAATTGTGTATGCATTTCCAACAGTATGAAAATTAATTCTCAACGTTTAACTAAAGAAAGTAGACTGCCTGCAGGGTAACGTGTGTGTGTGTGTGTGTGTGTGTGTGTGTGTGTGTGTGTGTGTGTGTGTGTGTGTGTGTGTGCTTGCATGCATATAAAAAGTAACACAAGCTTTAGATGTATGACAGAGTTTATGGAAATGTGTCCTGTGAGTTTATGTGTATATTCACGTTTGATTAATGACCAAATCTCACTTTATTGTAAATCGGTTCAACACTACTCACAACTTCCAGTTTACTTTTGTTTTCCAACCAAAATCAACACTAGCGGTCCTCCACTCACAAATTACTCAGGCACCTTTGATTGCAACAGTTTATGTTAAAAACTGACAGTCAGGAAGAGACACTGATGAGCCCATTGGATGAGTAACAGGTTGGCGCTGTGGCTCATTTTGTAAACTACCAGTAAGCTGGTGCCATTAACAATAAACTCCGGTAGTGGTTGCATGTTATTCAACCAAACCACAAGCACAAACCTCCCACAGCTTTAAACATCAGACACATCATTTTAGATACATGATATCCCTTACTTGATCACATTTTCTCTTTAACATTAAATACTGATGAATAAAGTGTTACAAGTGTGTCCACCACATGTGTATTTTCGGTGGTATTTTTGCTTGTAGGACTACTTCTGAGGTTTGTGAACTGTTTTCTTTGTAACTATGCTGTTGGAATTCATTGATTTGTGTGTATTTTCACAGATTTTTTATTCAAAATGTATCTTCAAATTCTGGCTTTCTTTTGGCACATCATGAGACAAATATTTATTTTATAAACTGCATTGTGTCTTCTGTCTGTTCACTCAGCCGATCTAAGCAAATAGCTCAGTGTCCATGAAGATAACTTTGTGGGGAAATTTCTCTTGGTAAGCCACATTGCTTTTTAAAAGCTTAGAGACATCATTTAACCGCTTAGAAACAGGGTCAGTCGCTCTTCTCTCCTCCTCATGTGGCCGACAGGACCAATCAGTCATTACTCTGCTAACAGCATGTGTTTGCTGTTCTGAGAGCAGCTGCAGGGCACTCTCATCGACTCCTCTTCTCCCCACATGTTTTAGATAAACAAATACAATTGCTATTTTTCTTGAAGTAATATAAGAGTTGGGCAAATGTACTGCTTGTTGCACATATCATCCAGGAAAACAAGTACATCTATTTGCTTGATTCTCTGTTTAATATAAAGTTATTTCTCTCTATATACATTTCACAATAATACTCTTACCATCTGCAGGACTAAGCCATCCAACTTACATGAGTACATGGTCATTTATCATCAATATGCAATCCATTAATACTGTCAATCCATCTTCTTGGCAGCTCTAACATTTTGGCCAAAAGGTCCTACAACACCCAAAGGAGAAAAGAAACCTCTGAGTAACAAGAGAAAGGACTTTATTTGTCTTATAAAATGTCTTGGGGACACGGGCGATGAAACCATTAAACAGTTATGGGAGACGTAACCCCGCTGACAGTGATGTTATCAAAGATAAGTGGGAGGGGAAAACACCAGGGACGGACCACGCAGAACTCAGCCAAACCCCTGAAGCTCTGCTATTCACCCTGACATCCATGAATCAGGGAAATCAAGTCCCTGAAATTCCACTCTGGCACTCCATCTAGCTCCCCTCCCCTCTCTCTTTTTTCCCTCAGTCAATCAGGATTGGGTCCAAGTCTCCCCACAACGGCTACCACCAGCACAGCTCACTGTTCAAGCTACCATTTCCAACCCCATTCTCCTGCTGACTAATTAGTGTTATGGTTAGTTAACATTTTTGGCAGGCCGGGGGGTTCCCTGTGACATTATGTCTAAAGCACTTGTCAAAACAGCGGGTGGAGGAGCTGTGCTGGCCTGCAGACTGGGGAGGCTGAAGCAGCGGCAGGGGTTGGTGAAGGGGATGAATTGAGGCAGGGAAAATTGCGGGTGGGCAAGAGAAGAGGAGAGAGCCTGGCGTCTCAGGCAAGGCCCTGACAGCTCCAGTCTGTCTCCAGGCTCTCTGCCCGCAAACAGCATCAGGAATCAGAAAGACAGGCACCATTAGCCAAGCTTGGCTGAAGCTAAGTGCAGTATGCAAACTCGTCCTTGCTGCCCAGAAGAAATCCTCTCCCTTTCCTACTAATCAGGTTATAGATGTTCATGTATTGCAGAGCACAAGCTCAGCCGCTGTCATCATTTGACCATAATCTCAAAGACTGTAAGAAGCAAAACAATGAAGGAATGTATTACAGTGAGCTTCTCCCTTGGCTTCTTTATTCTATTTCTTCTTCTCCTGTTACTTAATCCTACTCCCTGCTACTTCTTCTGTTTTTCTCTTATATTGTTTCTCAAATGTATCTCCTTTCTTATGCTTCGTAATCCAAGTTCGTTACACATTTTCTACCTTCCACCCTTCTCCTCTTTCCTCCCTCTATATCAGATTAGACATTGTGCTAGTGTTTTTGCAAGTGTCTTTAATGTGCATGGAGTCATACCCCTGCCTGCTGCCCATTTACCTCTGATCTTAACTGATCCCCCACTGATACTCATTTCAAAAGAGATAGGGCTGTTACATGGCTTGTTATAAGAATCACTGAGCGTAGTGGGCTCTAGAGTGAAGACAGTTTACGCATTCCCTCATCCAGATACTTAGTTTTTAATATTATAGTTTAGTTTAAATAAAGCATAAATGTAGCATTTAGACTTGTATACTAATACATATCAAGTTGTGATTGCACAACAGGCTCAAGATGAATGAAGAGACCAAATGCCCTTTAAAAAATGGTTATAAAAGGTACAATTATTTATATCAATCTGCCCTCCCCTGTTTAGAGAGTTGAGCTAGTTTTTAATACCAAGTCCAAGAAGTGTGCAGCCTGAAGCAGCAGGAAATGCACCGCGATGAAGACAAATGCAGCTGGAAGCACTGAGAAAAGGATAAAAAAAATTCAACTGCTTAAGACCCAATAAACACAACAATGAAATAATCAAATTTGTAAAAAAGACTCAACAATTGGAGAACCAGCAATGTCCATTTCAAAAGGTTTTCAGATTATGTTTTCATATTTAAAAATACACAACTATCCTATTGTAGTTACTGGACACAATTTGTGTTAGCCAGTTCGAAATGTATAAAGCTCGTATAAATGTATAAAGCTCCTCCTGATAAGGGAAAAATGTGTAAAATCTAACTCTTAACTTAAGGTTAAGAGTTAGATTTTAACTAAGTTATCTAACTTTAAGTTAGATTTTTATTTCCTAACAGAATAGATTTTTGAAGGTTATCAATTAATACCTGTCATAGAAGTGCATGCTGTACATTAGATTATGTATGCAATAGTTGTAGTTAGCTTGAGCATTAAGAATTTCAGAAGGTCAAATGATTGGGGTAACAAACAACTATCATTGTGTGGGTGATTTTCAAACTCCATACCATAATGTCATCATAGCCACAATCCTCTGCCAGTGTTTAACTAAAACCAAAATCCGACCCCTTACACCCCCTCCTCCCCCTCGCTCCCCCTTCTCCCGAGTCCGGTATTTATTTGAAAAGTACAGTCTACTCTTGTTGATTTATGGCTTTTAAACAGGAGGGTTTATGGTATCCCTGCCAGTTATAGGCTCCCAAGGTTGCAGTTTTTTTTGGCTGGAAGCTAAATTTCTCTCAGACAAGACCATTACTCGTCATCTTTCCACACAGTACAGTGTTTCTCAAGTTCACTTTGTCAGACCAACTTAAAGTACCTGTACACTCAAGAATTTTCTTTTGTTTTCCAACCCACACAGGATGCAGACTTCAAAGTTCTGTTTCCTTTGATATCTCTTTGGATATACAGTATTGGTGATGTGGAGCTGAGGTTTTCTTCAAGTCCGATGGGTCCTCAGGAGTGGTGTTAGAAAAAGGAGGCAGGCTGCATGTCAGCATTTGCTATCCATAACCCTCAGTTAGATTTCACACCACACACTGTTTTACTAAACATGCCTACTGGTAAGTGCGCTGGAGCCACAAAGCACTCATGCATTCTTATTTAAACTTGCTTGTTTGTCCATTCATTTATCTATCCAGACACATATTTATACACTCTGCACATACATAAATCCACTGCTATAATTCCCAAACTCCATTCAAGCTTCTTTTGGCTGCAGACTCTGTTCGAGTAGAATCCATCCGTAGTGGAGACGCTGTTAGAGAGCCCTGCATGGCAAAGGAGTTCAGCAATAATGCAGCCAGGAGAGTCCGTTGACTGGGAATGGAGGAGAGGAGCGTATGCCCCCAGGGTTTGGAGGTCCGGTCAGGTCCTGCAGGTAGAATGATAGGCCAGTGCCTTCAGGGCAGCGGGCAACTGACAAAAGCATCACCTGAGAAAGCCTAGTGAGAAGCCCTGCTGTTTGGATTAGCCTTGCGCGACTTGTGTGTGTGTGTGTGTGTTTCTGCATGTGTGTATTTGTTTTTGTGGGAGTTGGAGCAGGGTGCTAAAAGAACTGTGTATTGTCAGTAACCATTAGCACCTCTGATTATTATTCCTTTGATTTAATGCTCAGCGGCAGGCTGAGATTTAGATAAATAAACATAAATTCACAATTACTAATAGCAACAGATGAATATACAGTACATGCATGAGTGAAGCTTTCTTGAAAAACTTGCCGACTAGCCAGGCTGATTTTTTTGTAAGCATTGCCAGCCAATTTCAACCACCATGCCAGTGCACAATATCACACAACCCTCTGAAACCCTTGGAAAATGTATCATAAAATGTAATAGCTCTTTTGATCTTAAACCATATTTCCTTTAAATACTCTGGATATTCTTAACTACTTTCTCGGTCTGGATGCACGCAAACCACCAATTGCTTGACCGTGCCAAACAGATTCAAAGTGGCCATAAATCACATAGAAATATGAGTTTTGACCCCCACCCCCTCCCCCTTGGTGCTCACTAACGAGACATCTCCACAAACAGAAACATGATCTACCCTCGAAGTTTTCAAAAGGAAAACCCCAATTCCTCCAATACCAGAACTATGCTGGGTTATCTTACTGAGGTCCCCTGCTCTGTGTGATTGCTGCTAGCTGTAATTATGTCCAACACTAACCAGGATCAGGCTGTCCACAAGATGGTTGTGCGACATCAATGTGGTTTGGAATTGTACTCCTCCTGAGAAGCCTTGCCTGGTAAGTAACCCCACCGCAAGTTCTTCCTCTCCCAACTTCCATACATCCCCAAATTACAGGATCACTCCTGTGAGTATGTGAGTGTGAGGGCATGTTGGGTGTGAGCGCCAGACTTTTGCAGTTGAACCTTTGTCTCTGACACCCTGGCTGGGGTGAGGGATGGTGGGATTTGATTTAAACCTGCAGGTGGTTACAGTGCAGCGGCTGTGGAACACATTATCGCCGGGTGAGCCCGCTTTTAGCTTCCCATCTTCATCCCCTCCTCCCACCAGGCAGAATGACATTTATAGGGTCCTGTGCAGTGGTCTGTGACAGTGAAAACCATCGTTGCTCTTGAACGTACATCCCTTCCAGCTCCATAGCATGTCAGTCAGATAGTGGAGAATGTGGTGATGGAAAGTCTACAGGGCAGAGCAGAGTGGTAAACTGACTTGTGTGCTTGGTCTGCTATAACTCATTATATGGAAATGAGGGCTATGAGCTGATTTTACACCAACAATCTACAGAAATGACCTACATTTTTTACTTCTTTAATGCTCTTCTATGCTATTGTCTATTCTTTTTTATTCTATTCAACATATTAATAGACTTTGCTCACAAAGTATGATGAATTTACTATTAGAAGACCCTGCTACAAATATTATATAATATATAAATAATATTAGTAATACATTTAAATAAAAGTGTATATTTGCTTAAGATCCCCTCCATGCATGTTTTAAGGTATACAAAATACTTGGTTAAAAATAATGAATACATTAATTATAAATACTGTGATAAGATAATTTGTGGAAAAATGTATTTTCATTTTCTAAAATTACATTAATGCCATGTCGTTCATTGAAACATTAAATTAAAAGTTTAACTCCTATTCCTCCAATAACTCATAAACCCATTCATAAAATCCCACTGGTATATAGGCAGTGGTGGAATGTAACTAAGTACATTTAGTACTGTACTTAAGTACAAATTTGAGGTACTTGTACTTCACTTCTACTCCGCTACATTTCCGACAGAAATATTGTACTTTTTATTCCACTATGTTCATCTGACAGCTTTGGTAACTAGTTATTTTACAAATTAAGATTTTTGCACACAAAATACATGTAGTTTATAAAATGTGATGTTTACATTTTTTTTCATCCATCTTAAATTATTATCTGATTGAACACTTATGACACAAGACATTGATGAAATAAATGTGAGGGAAAGGATACTGGCCAACCGTCATCAAACTGATCTGGAATATCAGAATATCTGTAGTTTATTTGTTTGTTTGTGGTCTTGTGTGTCTTTTTTTTAGTTTTACACATTTGATTGCGTTTTTATGTGTGTGATATGTAAGTTATGGTTCTAATAGTGAATAATGGTTCTGTAATATATTTATGTAATGTTTTTGCCTGTTATGTTTAATTTATTGGGCAATGAAGACAGATTTTTGTCATCAATGTCATTCAAAACAGTGATAACTAAAACAGACATCGTGTGTGTGTACACATGTGTATTGCAAACAGACATACAGATAAGAACATCTGCCTCTGCACCACCAAAGTGAATATAAATAACTATAAAATATAGAAATATACAAATGCAAATGACACTGTTGTCAAAACCCACGCAATTGACATAGACACACTTGCAGACGGCATCTTGGAAGTTTGTGATCAATACTGTATGGTGATGTAACCAAGTGGTGGGGGATATTTTCACCCCTAGCCCTTACCCCTTGGTTTCAAGGGCTGGGGATAAGGGGTAAGGGGTAGGGGTAAGATGGAGAAATGGGATTCAGTACTTTACTTTTAATACTTTAAATACATTTTCCTGATGATACTTTTACTTATGTAACATTTTTAGCACAGGACATTTACTGCTAACAGAATATTTTTTACAGTGTGGTATTAGTACTTTTACTTAAGGATCTGAATACTTCTTTCCCCACTATATGTAAGTATAGATGTAACCAGCACATAGGCTACATAATTCTACATAGTAAACGTCCCAATTTGAATCAGAGTCAAATTTGGGAGAGCGGGAAGAGTGGTGAACATTCAGACACTTTCGCCACTGTCAGCGGACTTTGCTCATAATGCTGTTCTCATAAGAAATTAATTAAATCCCTCCGCTCTGCCGTTATTTCAGCTGCCAGTGGAAACCCAGCATCATGCTCCCTGCTCGTTTACGCTCCGCTCACATACGGTTGGTGATGGGGCTGTGGATATGACACAAGCCTTTAGTGTGGGAGACCAGTGTTCAATTCCCACTGTAAGACACCAACTAACGTGTCCCTGAGCAAGACACTTATGATGTTTTTCCATTACCTGGACTCTACTCGCCTTTTTTGGTTTTCCATTACGAAAAAAAGTCCCTGGGACCTGCTACCAGGTACTTTTTTTTTAGTACTACATTAGTCGAGGTTCCAAGCGAGCTGAGGCGATACCAAAAGGTGACGTGAAAACCTGCAGACTACTGGTTGGTCGGAGAGGATCGTCACTTATGACTGCGTTTTGAGCAAACAAGAGTGCGGAGTGTGTGTCCGGAACAACCCCGCCATTTAAAAAAAAAAATCTACTCTATCTCTAGACACCGACAGATTATCTACTCTCTGCACTATTCTCCCTTTTCAATATCAAAGGCTATTATTTTGCATGTTGTTTCCAATATTGCACACTGTTACTTTAAAAAAAACAAGACAATATATCAAAGAAAAGATTTTATTTAGCTATTAAAGTAGCGCATCAAACGCTCCCGTACATCCTGGTCTTCTTCCTCTGCACCCTGTGACAGTGTCACCACCGGCTCTGCTGCCTCTCCATAACTCTCATAACGATTTTACAAAGCACAGCAGGTCAGAACCAGAGATTTCACCAGTTGTACATCGAACGCCCAAACAGACGATCTGCGGCGGCGATTTTGCATAGCGTGAAGGATCTGAAACACACACAGTTCACAGCATACATATTTTGGTGTGTAATCATGGTTGCTAAAGTTCATGTACTTTATATAGCGTAAAGTAAATACTGACTGTGACCCTGAACACAATGTTGCACAATGCAAATGTTAGCTAACGTTACCAGGAAACTTAACTTACCCTTTATAGTCGGCGAACAACGGTCATGTCGACGTCTGAACTCCGTCGGAATTCCCAAACTCCTGTTGTTGTTTTTTTTCAGCAGTGATTTTTGTTGCTTCCTTCAGCTTCTTTTGAAACAAATTTTCTTCTGGCTGAGAATCAAAACAAACACCTCCAACGTGCTGTTGTGAGTCGCGTTGAAAATTACATCATGGCAGTTACCGGCTGCGTAGCTATGGTGACCAGCCACGCTGAGGCGTTACTCAATCTGCAATGGAAAACGGACGCAGAGTGCGTTGAGTCGAGTAGAGATGAGGCGAGGCGAGGTGAGGCGAGTCGAGTCGAGCTGTTACCATCAGTGGAAAAACGCCATTAGACCCCTAGATGCTCTAGAAGCATGCAACCTCTGAGACACTGTATACAAGATTGTAAGTTGCTTTGGACAAAAGCATCAGCTAAATGACATGTGATGTAACAAATTCTGCTCAAAACCCACTCAAGCATTAACACTGAAGACCTCTTCACACTCACTTTTTACTGCATGTTTACCTGTACCACTTTGTTGACATAGTGTAAAGTTGCCCAACTTCCATGCCATGCCTTTGGATTATGTTTTTAACTTTAGAATATTATTTGAAATGTGTTGATCTGCATTGATTATTTTGTTAAAGTAAAAAGAAGGTTTTATGACTCTGCTATTAAATTAAATAATTTAATCAGGTTTATTTTTTGTAGAAAATATGTACTTCAAAGAGTGTAAGTAATGGAGAGCCAGCAACTAGAGCTTGTAACATTTCCCATTTGCTTGTAAAACAGGGCAGATAACAAGTTGATATGGAATCAAAACAAGTTGCTGTTACTTGTGAGGGAGAAAATAGCCGAAATGTGGGGTGAAATGAGGGTTGTGGAATGTCTGGCAATGTGTGTGACTGGTTGGTTAGCTGGTGTGCTGGCTCTCTAAATGTGGCTTTTTATGGATATTTATACATACTAGTCCTAAAAAGACGCCCAAGAAACTGCCATTACTTACCTCCCCACCCCCAACACCACGCCCTGAGCAGACGCATGGTTGCATGGCAGACAAACATATGCCTATATGCTTTAGTCTTCCACCTTTATATCCCCTTTACGCCATGCATATATACATTAACATACACATAAACATACTCAGCAACCACTCTCCTCACTCAACTCTTCACACTCACACACGGGATTGATAAACCCCAAAGTGGTCCTTTATCGTTTGCAGATATTTATTTTACATTGTTTATAGTTCTGTATGTCAAAATCATCGGGGAGAGTGTGCTCCAACATGTTGACTCAAGAGAACATTTACATAGGCGCTCTCTTTCCTTTTGCTTCTTTGTCTCCCAGTTTCCCTTCCTAACCAGAACCACATTGACCTTGCCTTTGAACACAGCACACTGAGAGCAGATCTACGTGTAGAAATAGACTGAGTGGGTGCATGCATAGCTGGGCTAAAGCCAGATTAATAACTGTACCATATTAACAGGTCACAGAAAAGCCATGTTTTTACATGTAGTGGGCTGAAGTCAAATAAACTAATGGTTTGCCATTGGTGCTCTGAATGATTACATTGTCAAAATGACTTGGGGAGTGTAATCATCCAGTCACTGATGAAGCTATAAGAGGGGTCGGCATTGAGGTTTCCGCCCTTATTATTAGCAAGTTGTAAGTGCAATTGCAACTGCAATTACTTGAATGTTTCTGGTTTATTTGATAGACCAGAAATGTTTCTAATATATGCATTTCACACAGCTACCATCCACCAGTCTCCTGTGCTGAAATACGGAAATGTTTAAAACAGATGCAACAAGAACAGCTTAAAGCAGAAATAAGGAAAATGTATACATCCCCTATGACCATAATACTGTATATCTTTGGGGGTTTGATTGGGTAGTTGATCAATTGATTTTACCATTAGCTCACCTGTGACTTTGTAGCTGTCAAAGCTTACTTTAGATCCTCTACAGTACACTGTGCTGCATGAGGAAAACAATTGACATTATATTTACACTGAGACCATAGGGTAGAGGTCTACAAGCACAATAATCCAGCCATCTTGTTTTTTGCTGCTAAATGTACTTTAAAGCTATAAAGAATTAATACAAAAATAAAATTATTTATTATTCATCATTTCATTTTTGCATTATTCAAGTTTATTTTCAGCCATTACTGACTTAATAACACGCCCAAAGACTTACGTCGTTGACTATGCAACACTGATTTTTTTTTTCCAGTTTTACTGTTTTAAGCAGAGATATTTAATACAGCATTTTTTTAAACTGAATTAATGCTGAGAATCTCTCTCTCTCTCTCTCTCTCTCTCTCTCTCTCTCTCTCTCTCTCTCTCTCTCTCTCTCTCTCTCTTAGAACACAACTAATTAGCTCCAACTGTAAATTGCTTTTACAACAGCACAGCTTTGGTGTACATTGGTTCAAATGTGTTTGTCAATGTCAAATTTATACCACTTGTAAAGAGAGATTAGTAGATTAATAGTATGCTATAGAGGGCATTAATTAAGTTGCTTTGTCCATAAAAGAGAAAGCAAACAACACACATGCTCACCCTTGATTGAATGAGGCATACTATACTAAAGACAGCAGCCATCTGACATTACAATCCATTTGTAAGGTATTTAAGTAGATGAACAGTAAGTAGATTTGGCTCACATTTTTTTCTTTATAGGGCAGGATCCTGGAGACTCATAGCTGGATTGGCTGCTCTGACCTGTGGCCTTTTTGTGCGAGGGTCAGTCGCTGGGACTATTAAATGTTCCCTTCAGGATTTATATTTTATTGTGTAATCTACTACAGCGCTGTTTCCTTCCTCATAGAGGTCAAAAGTAGACCAACGTCTGCCGACATGCAGTGGGCTCATAATGACTGGTGCAGGGAGCGGTTGGTTACTGGCAAGACTGCTCCAGCAATTGTGTATGTTAACAGTTCAATGGTAGTTTGATGGTTGTTGTCCTCTCAGGAAAAAGCACACACACAGACACACACACACACACACACCCACATGCATATGCACACGCATATAGCACGTATTTTGAATCCCTGAATGTTTATTCTAATCCTTCACCGCTCTCAGTTGTTTTAATGCGTGTTGTCAAGAAACAATACACGTTTAAATCGAAACAGAGGCTGCGCTTGGAAGAAGGTAATGGAAATCATTAGAGGACATCATTGTTCAATATTTATAAATGTGTGTGGGTTTTTGTGTGTGTGTGTGTATATAATTGTGTGTGTGTATGTATTTGTGTGTCTGTGTGCACGCATCTGTTTTAACTCTTATTCTTATAGTCTAATACTTGACTGTGATGCATGTGTGGGCCTCAGTCACGTTGAGACACATGCACAGTTTACATGCATCTGCACAATCTCTCTGTTTACAGGCTTTAAGAGAGAACAGTGTCCCCGAGTTTAAGCCATTACTCATAGTGTCAGAACTTTTTAATAGGAAACCAAGTGAGATTTGGCTCGGTGGAGACTCATGCACAGACAATAGCACATTGATGCTAGTGCTGTGTCACTCCTACCTTCTCACTCCCTATGCGCCTTTAGGTGCTGACAGACTGATAGGCAGCTATTGTTCCACATCTGAATCAGAGGAAGGCAAGCTGTGGCCTTTCCCCTGCTCTCCTGCTTCCCTCTTTCACTTCACCGCCTGGTTCTCCTGGACTCCCTCTCTTAATTCCTCACTTGTTTTTTACCATCTTCCTATTTCCCCTTTAATATTTGGATTTCACAGATCTCCCCCCTTTTGCTTGCCCACTCATCTCCTGCTCGTTCCCCTTTGTGCTGGCACACTTCCTCCCTCTGATCTTACTGTCTCTCCCCCACCCTCCCTGGCTCTTCCCCACTGTGCATCTGTCATTCCCACTCTCCCTCCCTTTTTATCTCCCGACTGTACGTATCCGTCTCTCTGTGCCTGGAGTGCCACAAGCAACTTGGCAGGTCACATTCTTTGCTCCTCCATCTGTTAGCTTGATCTCCAATTTCATTTTATCGACATTGTCATCTCTTTTACTACATTGTTTCACCTTTCTCCCGCTGTCTCTTGCACTCGCTCATTTTGTCTGTGTCATCACCTTCATTTGTCCACGAATCCGTCCGCTCTTATAACCTTTTCCTGGCCAAAGCAGCCAGGGGACAAATCTGGGGTGACTTTGTGGATGAAAAGCATGTTCAAAGTTCAAAGCAAAGTTTGCGTGGCAGTGGCAATTTAAGTCAAGACAACTATTATCTTCTAAAAATTGCCTCAGTGGTGTCATGCTCTGATAATAGCTGCAGCACTTTGTGATAGTTGGGGTGTTATCAAAATTCCATTGTTGACACCCGATGTCTGAAAAGTGTCCTGATAATGCAAGCATCAAAAATAATGTTTGATGCTTGCGTCATAGTTTGACATAGTAATACACGCTCCTGAAACTACAACGTGTTGTTTTTGCCCTTCAGTTTTTATACGATTTATACAAAACAGGTAAACATGTTAATTATTTTATCTTGGACCATTTGGCAGAGCCAGGCTAGCTGTTTTCCCCTGTTTCCAGTCTTTGTGCTAAGCTAACCAGCTGCTGGCTATAGCTTTATATTTACCGTACAAACTTAAGATTGCTATTGATCTTCTCTTATAAAATAATCTAACTAAACTGAGAAAAGGCAAGCTGAATAAATTAATACCACACCAATTCCTTAAAAGAGTTTACTACCATTTTCGGTAAAAACAAGCTACAAATTGAGTTGAGTTTGCCTGTTGCCTGAGCTTTTTTTTTTTTTTAAATGTATCAATAAATTGCAGGCCGCTGTGAGCTGTGCCAGTTACCTCTCAGTGTGCTTGCTGTTCCTTTGCCATTTAGATTATTTGATACAATTTAAAACGCAGTACACATTTATAACAGCTGTTTCCAAGTGTGTAATGGGGTCTTAATGGAGAAAGCCTCACTTTTCCATCTATTCATATTGCATTCTGGCATCAGTCCACTGAGTGGCAGTGTCATGTCATAGCTAACATTTAGACAGGCGCCCCCTGCACCCACACAAACACACTCATACATACCTTCACACACAACTTCTTACAAACCAGTTGGAAAGATATATGGACAGAATGTGGGACACACACAAAAAGCAAGCATACACACACACACACACACACACACACACACACACACACACACACACACACACACACACACACACACACACACACACACACACACAACAATCATGCAGTTACAGAACAATCTCTTCTGTCTCTGACAGCAACAAGTGACACTTTACAATAACACTCTGGTCTGAGGGGAGAGAGGAAGTTGACTTAACGAAGTGTCTGGGAATGAAAGGTGGCCTGTCTCACTCGCTCACAAAAAAGGTCAAAGTGGAGCAGCCTGAACAGGCCAGTCACCAATGTGTCACACGTTCGCTCTCTGACTCTGGGATGTCATATAACATTCAAAGAGTGCCAATTCAATCTGAGGCAGACTATTTAAAAAAAAAAAGACAGGTACTCGTTCAAAATAAGGGCCAGCACATAATAAAACCTGTTTTTATTTTAAAGTACGTTTTTAGATGGTTAAGCTCTGCGCGCATTACAGTATGTCTTGTTTTATTTAATAATTGATCTGTCCCATTATAACTTTTATTAATGTATTAGGCTCATTCTGTGTTTTAACAACAAATCATAAAAAAATAGTTTTAAAAGTGTTCACTAAACTACAGCAAATGTGAGCCAACCCACTGGAATCTTCACAATACCCATAAAAATCTCACATATACTGCCATTCCTCACATCAAAGGATATGGCAATTGATTTAATTTCACACAGTGGAAAGAGTCTCTCACTCCGAAAGTAAACAATTGCAGTATGTGTGGTTTTGAAAATGTTTTAAAAGCAAGTGCTCCACCGTAAGAATGTCCACTCTTGCTTTATTTCACTGCATGCTCTGATTTCATTCATCACACACGCATCTCCGACAGTATGTCTGAGTTCACTTGGCTTTCATTTATGAAGAATGGAGGAGTAAGCCGGTTCCTGGCACAGCAACACACCACATACTGTATACATTCAGTTCAGACAATCCTGTTAACTCCTTAAAGGTCCAATCCGTAAATACAGTGTTGTGTTGATATGCTAGGAGACAACTGGCTGAGTTTACACAGTATTTTAATGCTTTGAGGACATTTCTTTCAGTGAAATTTATTGTCTAAGCTTTGGATACAAGGACTTACAGGGTTTGGGCGATAAACATGAATTTAGCATGTGTTCAGAGCCAGTATAAGGCTTGTACAGTATAGCACAGTAGTAAAGCAGAGCTGTATTTGGGGGAAAATGCATATTCTATTTTGCACTGTTACTTACACTAAGAATTAGTGATATGGATGTAGATGTTAACTGCACAATTTCAATTCAGTCACAAAATATGTTAACAAAACTACTCCAAAGATGTTTGCGTAGTGTTTGGTTTTCCTGATTGTTAATGTATTTATAGCCAAACACAATGGATGGAGGAAGCTCATATATTACATATATTAAGTTTCGTTCGTCATTATTACATCTACTGTACATGTATAAATATTCCAACACCTGGAAAACTGATACAGTCAAAGGTGGGTATTTGGTTAGTGTTATCTTTTTTCTGTTATACATGTACAATGGATCCTGCCTGTTTGATTGTTGATGTTGTGAGTGACAGCTCAACAAAGAAGCTTTGTTCTCTGACACCAAAACCTGCCATTTCATGTTGATGTTCCACTTTTCTGCCATAAAACTCTAAACCAGTAATTCCAAATACATCACTATATCATCACATTGTCTGATGTGGTCACTTATTCACTGGAAACGGATGTGCACAAAACAACAACAAGTATTTAAGATGGCCTGACCAAGAACTGTCTGGTTTACTTAATAGTGTTTCACTATATAAAAAAAATTAAAAAGACTAAATTAATTTCCACTGCAACCAACCTTTTTAGACACATTTGAACTTTGACTTACAAGAATACAAGAATCTGCAATACAATAGACGGATGCTGTCTCTTTCCAATAGATAGTGGAAAATGAAAAGAGACTTGAATCAACATCTATATACAGTTTGAATCCCAAGAATAATAGGTTACAGAAGACATAACAAAGGTAGATAATGTGAGGAAGGTATGGTGGGAGAGAGTTTTAGGGTTATTTGTGTGTTGGCGGCAGACGCCTTTTAGTGAGTGTGTGTCTGTGTGTGTGTGTCTGGCAGTGCTAGAGCTTCCAGATGTGGAGTGGGCAACCTGCCTGTTGAGCCCCAAACATAAGAACTTCTCCCTGACGGTGGAGATTAATCAAAACCAGGGGAGTTTCTCCCACAACACCAAGAGGGAGGATGTGTGTGTCTCTTCACGTGTGTTTATTTGTGGGAGGATGAGTACTCTTTTATGTTTTTGTGTGTGCACGACTACCAAATTCCTGTATAAAGGGAGCTTCTACTTTTTGCCAAGTCTGTTGATTTGTTGTCCACTGACTAGAAAAGGAATTCAACCCTTAGCTTTATTGATGGTGCCCTTTGGGAATAGACAAATACTAGTGTTATTATGGGAAACATGCTGTCATGCTGGCATGCTCACAGTATTTACAATACGACCAACCAAAGCAAAGTATGATATTTTCCCCCTAAAATTTCAATCTGATTATAAATCAGCACGTGTATAAACAATAATCACTCGGTCAAAACACATTTACCGCATCTCTAATGATGGTTTTCAGATTCAAAGTCTTGCTGATGGAACTTCATGTGCCTGTGTCAGAAGGAATCAAAATGGGTTTGTAGCTTGTCATGGAAGACATACCGACTTTGCCATAATCTCGAGGGCTTGGTGCAATTTAAAACTCAAGCTATTGCCCTTCACTATCAGTCGAGGGCTTTGGTAGGTTAATGGCATTTTACTAACTTTCTCTTAATGCATTTTTCAGTCTTTGATTCACGCCCCAGTGCACTCTTTTGCAGCACTTCCATACTATCTGACGGGACATCACGTCCTGGCGTTTATCAATTAATTGCACACTGCTCCTGGGTGCCATTGTGAGCCATTTAGATTTTTTTTCTTCTTTAGTAAATGAGTGATGCATGTCTGCTCTAAGGTTCCCTAGATGGAGAAGAGTAATTAGTCACAGGCAAAGCTCTGGCCAGATCAATGGGTCCTGTGGCAACCTACTGACATCAGTGGTCATTAATGCACACATTGCGCTTCAACGACAGCCAGAAATACATGTAGAAACATTTATCATTGTCCTATTTCACATTTTAGAGGGGGCATTGTTTAGTATTGACCTACTGAATACAAAGAAAATCAGTGTGACCCCCTTATGAAGTCTCCATCAAAAGTCCAAAATAAAATTCATGAAATAAGCACCCATGGTTTGCACTATATGTAAACTATGACAGCATATTGTAGTTATTATAGGAAGATATTTTATATGTGTTTGTGCATGTAATAGACAAATTAGATACAATGTGTTGGTAGGCATATTATTTTGCCTTTGGACAGACTGAGCCAGGCTAACTGTTTCCCCCTTGCTGCCAGTCTTTATGCTAAGTTAAGCTAATGACCTCCTGGCTTGAGCTCCATACTTAACGCACAGACATGAAAGTGGTATTAATTTTCTCATCAAACTTTTGTCAAAAAAGGATACGTGTTTCTAAGAATGTCAAACTATTTCCTCAGTGTACAGTTGGGAAGGGGCATTTGAAACAAAGGCCATACCAGTTCTGCTAACTTGCAAACAACAACAAAAGTCAATATTTTGCCTATACGCTAGCAAATTCTCTTTCATTGCTCAACACATACGGTTAGATTAGATTAGATTAGATTCAACTTTATTGTCATTACACAGGTACAGGTACAAGGCAACAAAATGCAGTTTAGGTCTAACCAGAAGTGCAACAGTAGCAAGTGCAGGATATACAACGGTGCAGGACATGGATATGTACTGAATAAGTATAGAGAAGAATACTATTATAAACAGAGAATACTATTAGAAACAGACTAATCTACTAACAACAATTACGCTATTTCTTTTGTTCTATATGAGAAAGTGTTTCCTTTAACTCCTAAACCAACACCCCCACTGCT
This sequence comes from Percina caprodes, assembly GCA_013375575.1. Classification (NCBI taxonomy): domain Eukaryota; kingdom Metazoa; phylum Chordata; class Actinopteri; order Perciformes; family Percidae; genus Percina; species Percina caprodes. The sequence continues at coordinate 5,923,588 of JABXJD010000004.1, read as the reverse complement.
ATCACTAACAGAGACTGACAAACACTAAATGTCCTTAGTGAACTTCAGTGTACAAGTGATTTGGTACGGTTGTCTACTGCTATTGATTTTCAGTAGCTAAAAAAATATTGTTCTAGTAAGAGGTCAGTTTTTACCACTCAGGCTAAAGGTGCCTCTGACTGCTGGCTTAAAGATAATCCAAATGGTTCAGGAACAACAAGAGAGCATTTGACGCAATGGCCTGCACTGAAATAAAAGATAATTCGCTAGGGTTGCTTTAAATAACGTTGAATACTGGAGATACTGTATGCAATTTTTGACAAACTGCACAAACACCAAGAGTGTCCTGTTCAGTTGTTGAGTACTTATTCTAAAAATAATTATTTGTAACACTGTCATCTTTTGGTTGTTATTGTCTACTCGCAAGTGAGCAAAGAAGATGGTGAAAAGATTTCTCAGCTATTTGATTTTGACACCTGCTCTCTTAAATTGCCCTCTTTTGAAAGTGGGCCCATTAAAATTGAGTAACGAGCTGCTTAGTAAGGTCTCTGCTCTTCAGGATAACCTATTTAACCCAAAGTATTTTTACTTGACTGTGCTCAGCTGTGTAGTTCAGAACAGAAATGCAATTATTTCAAGTCTGCTATCTGCATTGGCTCCTTATATAGTCTTGAACTCCAGTTTTGTCACACATGCATCAGTAAAGTCTATTTTTCTCAGGAGCATATTTAAATGGAAGGCTCCTACACAACAGAGATATTGCATTTTGATTCGCCATCACTTAATAGCACAAGAAGCAAGAATATTGGCCATTCTTTTTACCCGGGTTGACCTATCTTTTTTTTATATGAACCTTTTCATGAATGAAATGTCCCTGCTCTGAGAGCTTGTGACACAATTTTATTCACAACAAACAAAAATACCTGGTATAATTAATAACATTATCTAAATACATTACATTACACCTGTGTTTTGCAAGGCAAAATGCTGTGAGAAAGGTTTCACCTCCCATAATATTACACGCCATGAACTCGATGACTTTAGACTTCAACTTTCCTGAGGGAAGCTTTTGATGAAATGGAGCAGCCAGATGAAAACAGTTGATGTGGAGTCAACCAACATGTGGAGGAGGATGCATCCAAGGGATGGAGAGTATGATGATGAAGATGAAGAAAGTAGCAACAAACGGTTTTGATAGTGGGATGAGTTTGCTAACACAGCCTCTGAAACTGATTCTCTCTGCAACGATTGTACCGATATTGATACTGATGCTGATGATGGGGTTGATGGGGAAGTGAAGTCAGTCACTCTGAGGAAGATAACCCACATCCTGGATCATCAAAGAACAGGGCAAAGAAGGAGGAGAATGAAGATGAGGGAAGCAGCAAAATGTGCAGGTGCTGAGATGAGTTGGTTGTTCCCAGTGAAACAAAACACATTTTTTCCTTTTTCTCCTTAAAACTTTTTCATCTTTTTTGGGAGCTTTTTCTCATCCTCATTAAGGGTCCAAAGTTTTCAATTAGTGTGAGCACTGTAAGACCCCTGTGTGCATACAGATTTTTTTTTTTTATTTGCTGAGTAATAGTTTTAGTATCTAGATTATAGTACTCCCAAGGCACAGAATGCACTGAGAAGTTACCTGTAAAGTTGGATTCACCTACATGTTTCCTTTAAAAGAACAACAGGATCTTGATAAAAACTTTGACTAAAAATAAAATCTCAAGAGAAAATGTCTTAACATTACCCAAAATGGACTTGAGTTGGTGGAGTTAAGGGAAACAGAATATACATGACAATAGAAAACTGAATGCTTCTATTCTCCTCCCTTCATAGTGGATAAACATACGTGCTGTAGATCTTTCACTTTTCATTCTCAGAGCATGATTTGCATTTTAAGAGCATGCTGACGTTACAAAGTTCTGGTATGAACTACATGTTGAAGCATCCTGTGAACCCCTGCTTGCCCTCTTACTGATAGCCATTCTGGATAAGAGCCAATGCTTAAAATGCAAATGATATTCACAATGGCCCAGGGTAGAGTGCACCTCAGCGGTTTTTGTATTTAGTTTGGAACTGTGAAAATATGTCAGGGATGTGAAGTTGATTGGAGAATGTTTGAGGAAGATGAGCAGGTCTCTGTCGGCCTATGGAATGTGGTCTGGCAATCAGCTTAATGAGGCCTGCAGTTGTGCTTGTGAAAGTTTTTTGCTATACTGTAAACACTTGGTGCTGAAAGTTAAATGACGCACATGTGGATGCACATATGCAATAATGCACAGCTGATAACCATTACACTACTTAGCTGAAATTTGTTGCAAATACTTAGCAGCAATACACATGTGTAACACAATTACTTGGTTAGTAAGCCCACCGACTAGGTTTTATTCTAAATGCTTGGGTATGCACATACCCCCACTACTCTCTCTACTATTTTGCATGACAAGTTCATCATCTCCATCCAACTCTGGAAAGCACAAGATTATTGTAATTACATGCATGCGCTCTTCCACCCAAATTAGGAGCATTACATTTGTGACCCCTAAAATTAGAGAGCAACTATCTCTTAGCAACTCATACCAACAATAAAAAAACTCTAGTCAAAGGGGCTTATACTGGCATATTAGTTGGGAATGTGCTTTTACTTTAATCCTCCTGCACAATTTGCATTTCGATAGGCTGTTGGAAAATAGGTGAAGGAGCCAGGCAGATGGTTCAAATTGATTCTTCCGTTCATATAGATGGAAGTCTGAAAAAATATACTGCCGGTGCCAAAGCTTGTCTGCTTCTGGCATGACTGCAAAGGTTATACGCAGAGATGAAGCCATGCATTCAATGTATAATCACAGTATTGATTGTAATATAAAACATCATTGTACAAATGTGTAGCATACAGTTGCCGGAATACATTTGTTAACAAGTAATTTACATAACTTTTATATAAATCTTATTCAAAAATAGATGAAATTATCTTTTTTTAAAAAGCTTGAATTGTAAATTTCTGAGATTCGGAGGTTTACTTTTTTAAGTGCATCATGCAAAATTCCCTATTAACCCTTACCTCCCAGTCTGTGAATCCCTGTGGGAATTAGCCCCTTACTCTGTAAGCTAACATTTTGGAGGGCTCCAAAAGCTAGGCCCATGAAGTTCAGACCCCAAGCCAGCTCCCTGAAGGAAACTTGGGACTCATTGGTTCTGCATTTCCTCAGCTTTCTTGGCAGTATTGGACCCCGTCAGGAGCATGTCACATCAATGAAAGGGACTCAGAGTCGAGCCGAAGCAGGAGCATGGCGTCGTCACTAGGGAGCAGTGGTCCCTGGTGTAAAGACGAAGGGGTCGGAGGTGGGAAGTCTGGGAAACGCACAGTTTTGTTCTGTGAGTATGAGTTGTTTACATGTTTATGATACTGAACGAAAAAACATGGAGGCCATCTATCATACAAGCATTCACATTTTATTCATTTATCTGGTCCATAATAATCCACAGTAAATTAGGGCCTTGGTGTCTTGCTCAAGGATACTGGGATAAAATGTGTGGATGTTAATGACCACATTAACTGTTTTGGTTGACCGCAGTGGAAAGGACCAGTGCCAGATGTATTGTCAGAGCTGTGGCACATTGTTTTCTAACTGAGAGTGTAGATTGTTTTGTCCTTGGGTGCAGTATTATGTGCTTCTCATTAGCCAATTTTTACCCAACCGTTTTAAATGTTATGAGGAGTTTAAAAGGGGTCACTTCATCAGAAAGATAAATGCTCAGGGTTCTGTGTTGTTTGTGCTCCACAGGCTTAGCCAATCCAATCCCTGTGTCGGCCTCATTTGCTCTTTGCTTCTCCCACTGGTGTTTGTCCTCCCTCCTTTTTGACCACCTATTAACAAACAGTGAGATAGTGTAACTAAATACACACTGCAATAATAAAAGGGATTTATCCAACATTGGAGAGAATCAGGAAGATCCTTCCTCTTGCTCTTAGCTTGCATGCTGATTAATGGGTGAAGCCGATTTTATCTACTTTATTAACTTCTCTCACTCCTTGACTCTTTTGCTCCCACTTTATCTTCCTCTCACACGTTCCCAGAGTCCTACCTCACCTAATGAGGACGTGCCTCAAATCTTTATTTTCAGTCCTGACTTTTCTTCTCTCTCCAAATAGCTCCTGTGATGATGCATGCTTCTTAAATAAACCCAATCTCCAAGATGGTAATATTTCCTATTGAAGTCCCACTGTTTGTCTCAGTACAATTCACATTTCCTGGCACATAGACTTGGATCAAGTCTTTTGTAAGCAGAAGAAACACACTTTCATTTCCATGCAAGCCAACACAGTGTCAGTCAGAAAGTTGAGGAAATACCATGAATTATTGCTAAACTTGGTTTCAAATCATAATTTTTTCTATGTGACATTAATAATTCATGACTAAGTAAGCAACAACAAACATTAAAGTTTGTAAGAGCATAATAATTATTGTTGCTAATAGTATGGTACACACATTAGAAAACTATATATTGAATGGTGATAAAAAGGTTATTTATTAATGCAATTTACTCTAAGTAAGTTATTCATGCTCTGAGATTTAGTGCTTTCAAAACTCTCTTTCCTGCTCAACTACAACTCAAAACTACTTCAAAACTACAGTCTCAATCTGTGCTCTAAATACAGTATTTACCTTTTTTATTTATTCAGGGATGGTTTACTGAGAGGAAACCTCTCTTTTGCAGGAACACCCAGATCACATTCACACAGTTACACATTCATACCGACTACTGAGAAGCTGCCCAGTACAACCAAAGTCTTATCTGCTGGCCACTAAGCAGCTCAACTGCACTCAAACATTTAGTCATCCCTAACATGTTGCCAACTAATCATGCTGCTGTAAAGGGCAACACATGATGGCAATGTATAATGCACGTCAAATCACATTTCTTCCCTTGTAAGTCCATGTGTGCGCTGCAACCTGGGATGGCACGCGGTACCTCAAGACACGCCACTGTTCTATTTCCCAGTGTTAACGTGAACCAACTCTTCAGAATAGCAGCACTTTTACACATTTGCTCCCCTGACCGGCACAGAAAGATCAAAGCTGTGTGTTGCACTTAAGGGTAAATGGAGTGGGAAGATTTGTTTTTAATAATGATATAACTTAATTCCCACTTAGGCCTGTAGATGTCAATAATGGTGATACCTTACTTTTAAATACATTTCATAGACTCCACTGTTGTCATATGATGCTGTGGGACATGTCATGATGGTCTAAACCCGTCCATCTGGTGCCATAAGGCTGTTGAAATAAATGTTGACAGTTATTTGCAAATAAAGTATTTGATCCAGCTTTGCATGCTGGCGTGTGGTGTCACTCTCATGACTCTAACTACCTCCGGACACACGCTCTCTCTCTCTCTCTCTCTCTCTCTGTCTTTCTCTCTCTGTCTCCCTCTTGCTCTGTGTGAGTCTCTCTGTCTTCCCAGTTTTGTGTCTTGGGTTACAGGGTAACTGGAGCTGTGTTAGTGTGTGGCGTTCCTCAAACCCCCAGAGGACTTTAGCTCCATGTTATGGTTTCCATCAGTCTTGTGCAGAGCTAGAAATAAGTGTGTGTGTGTGTGTGTGTGTGTGTGTGTGTGTGTGTGTGTGTGTGTGTGTGCATGCGTGTGCATGTGTGTGTGCGTGTGTGCGTCTGTTTGTCCTATTCAAGTTCATTCTAGCAAAGGGTTGCCCGTTATTTCTTAACCACGATGATTCAGTGCTTCACAAATGCTGCAAGTCAGCACCCTGATTTAAACACTGCTACGGTTAATATGCGTAATACTTCACATCAACATATGACCTCATTCAACTTATTCTCCTACACTTATTTCTGACCTTTAACATTTTCCCTCCATCTTTTTTATACAGTGCATATACTGTAATAATGTCTCTGGATTTTGTTAAATGAAAGTGTGTGCAAAGCATGCTGTACAGTCTGCCGCCTTAAATTTCATGAGGTCAATGGTACATTATAAAAGGAATGCCGTTCATCTCAACCTCTGACCATCAGTGTCAGATAGTGGATGTTGGAGCTTTTAAGTCAACACCAATAAAGCATGAGTAGGCGATGAAACAACAAACAAAACTGCACTTTGGCCTGTGCTTTCAACATGCTGCAAGACGAAAGGTGTTGTGGGCCTCACACATGTAGGAAAACGACTACTTTCTCTCTCTTAGTTTATCGTGGAGTTTTAAAAGAGCAGGGGGACCACAGAGGGTGCCTCCATTTTCACTTTCTGGCCAACCCTCTATATCCTTCAATAAAGATAGCAAAAGTAAAATATGTAATCTCTAACATTTTTAGGCACAGGCCAAAGTAAAACATGCAAGGTTTTCTTTTCCTTTGAAGAGGCAACATATGCTTACTGTTCTACTCCAGTTAGTCAACTTTCCGCCCCAACACCTGCCACTCATATTGATGAACCAGCTTCCTTTAAAAAGTATACACTGAGGCTAAGGCACATAAACCTCTCTAAAGCCATCACAGGCACTGAAGAAGCAGACAGTAAATGCAGGAAATCAGCAATAAAATTGCAATTTTCCACAGGTTTCTAAGCGTCCTTCTACTTTAGATCTACTGTTGTTGCATTGAATAGCCACATAGAGCGATTAAAGAATGTAGACTGGGTTACATATATAAATGTATGCTGTTTATGTATATTTTCAGGTCACAGACATTCAACATTGTATTTTAACTTTATGGATGTGACTGAGGAGTGGACACAATCCTTTTAGGATCTTTGAGGTCATTTAAAGCAATTCTGATCATGTCTTTGGCAGCTGGCTGAGCAGCGAGTAGCCTAAGTTTTTCCCCACCTGTGTATTTGGTCTTGCATTATGCATAATGTAAAACAAAGAAGCAAATAATAAGCCTACTACTACTACTACTACTACTACTACTACTAATAATAATAATAATAATAATAGATTAAATTTATAAAAGTAAAGCAAAGTTAGTTCAGGCACAGCACAGTAGTCGCGCTTGTATTGGTTGATTGGCATGTCATACTGTATGCTTTACAATGGTTGACTCATTGTGGCTACTAACGTCCAATCAAATGCATGCAGGTGTACAGCGCGGACATTTTAAATCGACTCTTATCACTCGTACTGTGATGACGATGCTCACGCCAGCGCCGTTTGCCACAGCTGACTTGACAGGAGTAAAACAATCGCCTTGGGCCGCGCCGCCAGGTTTCCGGTGATCAGCTGGTTGTCAGACATCCATCACTTTGGACGAGCCAGGACAGAAGCTAGTGATTAACTGTGATTGCTGTTGGTCCACAGCCACGCTGCCACGGACCTATTCACTGGATTCTGACTCGCCATCATAGCGGGGTCAACTCTAAGTACCTGCTGCTGTGCTCATTGTGCTTTCATTCATTGCTAGTTGACATTGCATGTTTTGTCTAGTGCATCGATAAGCTAGCTGCATGCTGGCTGTATTGCTGTTAGCTTTGTCTTGTTTTAGCTTTGCTGCTCTACTGATGATGCTGTTCAGATTCAGTTGGTGATGATGAGCATGACGCAATTGCTTGATTGCTCTATATGCTTGCTGCTGATGTTGATTTGGATGATGATGATTGTGATGTTGTGCTGCTGGCTGCTCAGTTTACTATGCTGCTGAGCTCATGCATCTAGCTGATCAGTAGAGAATGCTCTACTAAAACTTATTTTATTGTTGTATATGATGATGTAATCTATAGCAAGTACATGCACTTTAAGAGAGCACAGGTTGCCTGTTATTTTACTTGACTCTGGATACTGTTTCATGTTCATCCAAGGGCAGCCAGGATGTTATGAGTTTTATCACGGAACAGAAGGGCTTTGCCAGCATTTAAGGGAAATTGCAACTTTCAACGTCTGAAATGTGTATATCCTTAAACAATATTATCATTGTTGTTATTAAGCTAGTAATGGCTTTCTGTTATTACTATAACACATGTAGCACATGAAAACATTTTAAATCCCCTGTGACCTCAGTGTCACATGACCTGCATGACATGTGCAAGACAGCCTCGGCCTTGACAGCCAGTGTGGCCAGCTTTGTTGTGGTCATCGTTGACAAATCAAAGTTCTCTGTTAAGTCTGCGGTTTGCAAGGTCATGGTCTAGATTGAGGTCTTTCTCTTATAGGATTAAGACAGCAGAAAACCTCCTTATTTTTCAAAACGGATGGCGTGCTAATCTGAGAGCTCCCTCTGTGATCTTGTGACCACAGTTTTGGGGTCGAGGTAGCGGGCCACTGAATCGCTCCTGGTAAAATACGTTTAACCCCATAATCCCTTTTTTGTAAACCACCACCTCCCCAGAGGCTCAGTTGTGTACAGAGCACCTGGCACTTCAGAAGTACTGAAATACTACCCATATCTTAATCTAGGCTATATCTACTGTTTGTCAACACTAATATTGCAATCATTTTGCCATATTCAAGTGAATCAATTGTGGTTCAATTAGGCAAAATAGCTGCTTGGTAAGTGAATATAATACATTGTCTAATATTGGAGTAAATTTACTATCATTTTATTTATTTCTCTGAAACCTTAACATAAAAGAGAGAGCACTTTGCAAAATCAAACAGTTTTCATTGCAAGTAACTGACAAATCATAAAAGCTGTTGATAATTGATACACAACTTTGTACTTTTTCAGAAAATATTTACTCAAGTGTGTGTGTGTGTGTGTGTGTGTGTGTGTGTGTGTGTGTGTGTGTGTGTGTGTGTGTGAAACCTTGATGGGTTATGGACACTCATGTAATATTTGTTAAATTAAAGCAAGGTATCAATACACCTTGTCACTGTTCTACCATATAGGCTAGTGATCGAACGGTTAATATTGTGTCTAGTCTATTTTGAGTGAAACTGTTCCTGCTGAAAAGCTATGTGGCATAATATAATGGGGTGTAAAAAATGTTTAATAATGATACCCCAAAGATTCTTTTTCAATATGTTTATGTTCTGTGCTGCGCCATCGGAGTGTAAATGTGTGTGAGTGTTTATCTGATGAGCAGGCGGCACCTTGTACGGCAGCCTCGGCCACAGTGTATGAATGTGTGTGAATGGTGAATCGTTCCTGTATGATGTAAAAGTGCTTTGAGTAGTCGTTAAGACTAGAAAAGCGCTATAGGAATACAATTTCCTTTTTTTCTCTGTACTTCTATTTGCCAGATTTTTATGTATTTCGATGCTGAATTGTTTTTAATTTATAGTCTAAATTTAGTCTAAATTTTAAAGTTACTTTAAACTATTGGTAGATATTGGCAGCTTTAACCATAGTAGTCTAACCCTTTTAATACTCAATTATAAAAAGGAAATGGTTATGGAATGAGAAAAAGATTCTCCCTATGTTTAAATGTCAATATAAAGCCTATTACCTGTGATCGATAAGACATTTTTACTTGAAAAAGCACCTGCAACCAATAACTCTCCTAAAGATTCTTTTTGTGCATTTGTTTTTTCCCCATGTTCTCCTAATTCATGATGACTACTTTCCCTCCACTGTGGTTCATGTCACTGCTAACTCCACAGTTGGCCTGCGGCGGGTGTAGACAGACATGTGCTACCTCCATAACACATGGTGTTGCCAGCCGCTTCCTTTCTCCTGCCAGCAAGGCACTTCACTGGGAGGGTGCAACATGCTGGAGGCTTGCTCTGCTCCCCGCAGATCTTAACCATGAAAATCCCCAAGATAATCAGTAGGAGTCACTAGAGTAGCAATCCCTTGGAGCCTGTCAACATGTATGACCAAGCAAAAGGTAAAGGGAATTGAACCTTTTCCCCTACTAGTCAGAGAGAATTCAACCTGTAAGCCACCTGTGCACCCCTCAGTGGTGGCTTTGTTCCATTTAGGTGTGCCAGTGAGCCATGACAGTGAGCCAATCTTACATCTACTGTAAGTGGAAAGCAGCCATTATGAATTTGAATATCTCTTGTGAGGAAAGGCTGTAGTCCTCTATAAATGGTCAAACATGGGCTTAAAACACACTACCCATTTAGCTTTAAAGGTATTGCACTTAGCAGTGTGTCAGTGCCATGCTGTATTCATACTAGTGATGTCAAACGATTACAATATTTAATCGAATTAATGCCATAGTTAACTTGCAATTAATCGGTATTAATCACATTTTTATCTATTCTAAATGTGCCTTAATTTTTTTTCTCATGTGGATCGGCTTGCTTTGTGCAAATATTTGTTTATTTAAAACAACATTGGCATATAGCCTACAGTAGTGTTCAATTCCACACGTAACATTCTCACTTGGAGCAAATAATCTCTTACACAATGTAAGACTGTCCATCAATAAAAGGGTGAAAAAAATACTTTGAACTTTTTAAAAGTAAACTTTCCATTCAGAATTGTATTGGCATCTATTTCAGTGTCTTGCGCTCGCCATCCACTCAAAACATAACATTACTACTCTTTGGGACGCTCACGAGCCCAAACAAGTGTGTAAGGCGTGCCTGTGGTTTTGTTTCCGGTCTAGTTAGATCCGGTGTGGTGTTGTAGTTTTCCTAACATTGCTAGTTGGTGCAACAGCATGTGAAAGTTTGCTAGGCCAAAAAGAATGTTAAAATGGTGATTAAAAAAATTGACACCGTTAATAAAGCGTTTAACTGACAGCACTCATTCATACATGTTCTCATCTTTCTCCCACATGAAGACAAACAGATGTGGATTAGGTGGCTGAAGAACCACAGTCATTGCCACTGGAGGTCTGGATAGATGCATCATCTATTGTCATTTTGCCATGATTTATGAGTGACAGCAGAGATATGATAAGAGATGTGGAGTAAATCAGTATTCCAAAGGTCACTAGCAAGGTCTAGGGGAGGGGTTCATTATAGCAGATTTTTATCGATGTCCTTCAATCATATTTGTGCATGGAGGGACACAGGGATAAAGATGAAGAGAAACACCACGGTATTTGGGTAGTGAACTGTGTGAACGGCTTGTGTTTGCAGCAACTGTTATGTTTCCTTGGTGGCTCAAAATATGTGTTCTTGTCTGTGTGCCTTTGCGTGTTTTGTTGTAGGTGTGTTCATCTGCTTCTTTGCTCTGCGTATAGGGCAGATGGCCACAACTGTGTGGTTAACATGTGCTGGTTGCACATATCTGTGTGTCTGTGCTGTGTTTTCCTGAGATGGAAAAAGGAAAGGATTTGGACCACTGGTGGAGGGCAGCCTAATTCCTTCTCCCTCTCCTGGCCTTGATTCCCTTCGCTCGCAAGTGTGACTGCAATTTGCGCGCTGTCTTCATGTTCAAATTTACGACCTCTCCTGGCTTTGCTTAACAAAAGAGGGGATTGAAGGCAGAAGGATCCATCGGGCCCCATCAAGCCCAGTTCCTCTGAAAGTCACTTAATTGATGCCAGATCTTCTCAGGGGCCAATCCTAAATGTATCAGGAGAAGGAGGTGGATCCCTGCAGAGTGACATACTCCATACGTTCATGAAACGGAATCAAGCATTGGCATAAAAAAAAATCTCAGAGCCCATCCTCTCTAGTTCTAAAGTTCTAAAGCGTCAGTCTGGGCATGCTGCAGACAATCACATTGGTAATGCATGTGTGCAGTTATGTGTGTGAGTCTGAGCAAGGGCTTTCTCACAAGTGTCAGTGCCACAATGTGGCGTGAGTAAGTAGGGTGTTGACCCCATCTATCCCTGGAGAGCATATGGATGCAATCACGCAGAGTGAGAGAGGGAAAAAGAGAAATTGTAAGAAGAGGAAAGGAATAGTAGGAAAGAGAGAAGAGCGATACATTGGCGTCTGGCTTATGTATTTGGAAGACAGAAAATCTCCCTAATTCCTTGTTCTTCCTTCCCTTTATGGATTTGCCAGTGGAGGGTTTTGGTTAAGTCAAGCTGGTGGTTTCCTCACCCGCTCTTGTTAAGAAGGCGAGGGATGATTGTGGTCACTTTGATTCCACTTTTTGGACATAGCCAGTAGCTACTCAGATCAAAAATAGCACAATGCTATCCTTGTATTGAATAATAGGAAACAATAATTTGGTAGTGACATGTCACATAGTGTGTGTGTGTGTGTGTGTGTGTGTGTGTGTGTGTGCGTGTGTATTTAGGACAATCTATTTTAACAGCATGAGCAGCAGGGAAATATTAGAGAAGCATGCTTCACTGACGTACATTGGGGAGTGTAATGAAAATGATTTCTCCAAATGATCAACCATAGTTTCACTTCACTTTTATAACATAAATTTATGGCAGCCATCATTCTTTATCAGGACTCTTTCTGGCATGTTGTCACACATGCAGCGGCCTGCATCCCTCCAGTGTGATTCTGTACATTTAGTCTGATAAACATCTCTGCGTTCTTGGAGTCCATTACTTGCAAATTACTTCTTCCCCCGGCATATGGACACTGGCAATTCTGATTGAACTTACCTCACATGCTTGCTCGTCTCAGGCTGCAGGCTTCATAGTTTACCAGAAAGAGAAGTGGTTCGAACTGACTGGCTAAGTAATCACCAGAGATACCTCAATTAGTGTATCAGTGTAAACATACTTTAGGCCAGTTATGCTTTGAGATTATTTTTTTGCTACATTAGCCAATAAGCCCCCCCACCCCCCCTAAACTGCAAATGATGGTCTTTGAAAATGCCACATGTTAAAAATGCCTTGGAGTTTTTCAGTAAGACTAGGATTTTATGATTATCAATCAACACCATATGCTAATTTTTCAGTAAACACAAGCTCTAATTATATCCTGTCACACTCAATGAAACATTCTCCTTCTCTGTTGTTAACCCTCATTTCAAGCCTGTCTCCATCTGAGCTAGCGCAGCTAAAACAGTGAAGTACAGTCCTTATTTGACTGGTCAAAAAAATAAAAGTGACTTGTTTTTGGGCTATTTGCATGTCAGAGTTTGAGGAGAAAAATCAATGATGCTAATTAGTGTTCCAAAGGCAGACTTTGCTGTGTGCTGATTACTCTGAACTAAGTGCCAGGGGATTAGGGTGGACTTGACTCACAGACTCAGGAGGCAGAGGAGCTATTAATTAGGTGTGTGTGTGTGTGTGTGTGTGTGTGTGTGTGTGTGTGTGTGTGTGTGTGTGTGTGTGTGTGTGTGTGTGTGTGTGTGTGTGTGTGTGTGTGTGTGTGTGTGTGTGTGTGTGTGTGTGTGTGTGTGTGTGTGTGTGTGTGTGTGTGTGTGTGTGTCCCCCTTTGTTAGTCCGGACCATAAACACTGCACTGTCCAGAGATTTACTCGCACATCGAAGCATTGCAAACATTTACCTGCCAGAAACCGAAGGGTCAAGCAAGGGCAGCTCTCCAAACCTACTGCTCAGGAGGAGAGTTGTGTTTACATATGTGATTATCGCTTTGACCTCTCACCCTACGCGGGGCCATTTATAATGTAAACAAAAGGAGGCACCATGCAGATTTTGTGGCGCTTCACAACGCACCTCTCTCGAGTAAAGAAGGCGGCTCTCGATTCCTCAAAGCACCTTGCCACTTCGAAGGTCACATGTTTCCCATTGAGAACAGTTTACTTCCATTGAGACATATTTCCGTAAGCCTTTGATTCAAACCAGAGACGAAGTAGGGTCTGTCGTTCCCTTTTTGAAAACCTCCATCCTGAAATCATCTCCACCAGCAGGAATTCTGTGCTTTTTTTCAGTCTGGTACCTCCATAGCTTCCCAGATGAAGTACTGAAGGTTATTTTACACTTCATTGTAACTAATGGACCCCAAAAGCTTGACATGTGGGAAGGTGCAAGACTGGGAATGAGAGGAGGCATGTTCGTTTTACAGAGCAGTTTGGGTTTACATATTTATTCCCACTTGCTCAAAACCAGCCCGCTTTTAAAAAGAGCTTGGATTTCACAAGCCGCTGCACCCGACCATCTGTGCTTCCATTTGAATTAGACAAGCCCTAATATTCTCAAAGTTTGACAAATTTGTTATAGGTCGTCTGATGTATCCCTTTCATTCTTACTCGTCATTTGGTTTAGTTCTCCATTGTCTGATCACGCTCATAGCAACCAGCTGCAGAACTGTGTTGTTAAAATAATCCAGTCGTTCACCTTACCTCATAGCACTGCTGCAACATGAATGTGAAACAGGGATCTTATTTATTATAACATTTTCAATTAAACGTATTGTGTCTGATACTGTCCAAGTATTCTTGTGTCTATAAGAACAAATTATGTTGTTTTTGTTGTAGATGAGATGTAATGGAAAATAGGACATGTGGCTGAAGTTGACAAAAAGTCCGCATTAAACTGATTAATCAATAGCTATAGTGTTCTAGTTAGGTTAAGTCTGAGTGGCTCCAAGTCAATAACTATAATCCTGAGGATAGTTTTGTCCATAGAGACATTTATTTGCATGCAAATACGTTTTCACCGTTTTCCTATTGTTCCCACCTATGCATTTAAAAAACCCATATTTGGCTTTAGTGCAAAAAGTAGAAATTTTTTTGTGCGTTAATAGCTATTCAAATCCCACAGTGCCTGGAAAAACATTCCAAGTCTGGTGTAAAATGAAGATGGAATCGAGTTTGTGAAATGCATGAGCTTGCAGAATGCAAATGAGTCAGTTGATAGAAAAACATTTGCCTGAGCCAAAATTGTATTTGTTTTATCTCCAGTTTTGACCGATTTTATGCAGAGAACTGAATGGTAAATAAATTGTATGTTGCAACAAATTATGATTTTATCTTACCTTATCTTACTTATCATACCTACATGTGCTTTTAGAAAGGCATCTAATAAGCATGTGCTTCAGTTTATAGGCATTACATCTGTTTTAAAATAATTCCAGAAATCTCATTTAAATCCCTTCCAGCAAAACAAACAGAATATCTGACGAGTCTCACAAAGATTTTCTATGAAAGCCAGTGGCTGCAGCAGCCTCACTCTGATGAAGTTGCTACCGTAGTGCAACTCTGTGGTGGAACTACTTGAAGTAGGAGTGGATGAACTTCTCTTTGGTTGCGAGTCTGTGGTCTTGGATTTTCTTAAGCAGACTGAGATGCTTTTTGAAGTCTTGGTGCAGCTGCACCCCGTGGTGTGGTGGTGAAGCTACAGAGAACCAGCTCAGAAACCCACTGAGAGGGAACACAGTGCCACACAAAGGATGGAGGTGAAGGGAACATGATGAAAACAGTTTAATTGTTTTTGAAATAGAATATCTTGGACTGTAATGAACATTAAGTGATTGCATTCCTGACAGGCTGGAACTGTATCTCACTACTAGTTAATTCGGCTGTAATGATCCAGGGGTAATTTAAATGCTTTCTACAGGATAAAAGTCAGACTATCCTCCCTCAACAAACCGTAAAGTTCCACTCACTTGAGAAACGTGGTTAGAATACAGAATTGCAGAGTACATATTGTGTAATTAGACTTAAAATAATTCATGACAATTAAATGCATAAAAAATTGTTTTCATTGTCAACTCTCAACTCTGTCGATTATTTTCTTGATTTAGCTGTTTGGTCTATAAAATGTTAAAAAAATGTCAGTCACTGTTTCCCAAAGCCTAAGATGTCAGCCTCAAATGTCTTGTTTTGTCCACAACTCAAAGATATTCAGTTTACTGTCTCAGAGGAGTAAAGACGGTGGTGACTTTTCTTAAATGACTCAAACCGATTAATCGATTATTTAAATAGTTAGGTATTCATTTAAAAGTTGATGAATAGTTGATTAGGTGTGCTTACATGGACATCGCACGAGAGACGAAACAATGGCGGCGTCATAAAACATCTTGAAACTGTGGTAATATGAACATCCAATACTGTTGACAAAAGACAACACTACAATGTTCTCTTTCTTTCTTTCTTTCTTTCTTTCTCTCTCTCTCTCTCTCTCTCTCTCTTTCTCTCTCCTTCTCTCTCCACAAACAGAGCTGAATGTGAGATTGTCTCTGTAGGCTACTTGCTCCGTTTCTGGTGGTTGTTAACACAAATATGTTATATCTCATAACGGGCCGGGTGGGTAGCGCACTGCCATGAGTCCATGAGGCAACAGTCTGATTACTCCACATTTTAATTGTGATATTTAGTGATTACATTTTGAATCTGCCACATTCTCTGCCAGGTTAATAAAGTAGCACAATGTATTCCTCCTGATGTAGAGAAAGCCTACGCTGTAACTTGGTAGTAGGCTATACAGTGGAGTTGCATTCTAAGTGGTTTGGGGTCCTTCTGTAAATAATTTTGGGGTACAATTTGGTTTTGGAGAATTCTACAACCAGCAAAACCACACGACAAGCAATCGGCCCATTCCAAACATTTTCAACGGGCACTGTACTAGTAGTGCAAATAAGGCACACAATATTTCGGTCCACAATTTGGCCTTCCTGGGGGCCAGTGAGCAATATTGTTTGCCTTATTTGCACTATTAAAGTATTTTTCTGGAGCATTAAGCTTTTTGTGCCTATCATGCATTCATTTTATCATTACGGATCTATTTTTCTGGATGGACTTCAGGAGCATCTGCTATTCTTCCTATCAGTAAAAGGAATTAGCCAGCAATTTTGGGGGAGGTTTGGCGCATATTACTTATAATTGAATTACTCCTCCAATCCCTTTAGGCATCCTCCCATTTGAACGTCAGGCAATACTACTTGTGCCACATCGGAGGCCCTCCCTCAGCGGATGGGATGTCACTTATTCAATAAAGCCTGTATTAAAGACGAGGAACTTGCACACCCATAATTGTTTTCACCCTGCTTTAATAAAAGATGTTATTAAAGGGGAAGAACATCTCCAAGTTGGCGTCTTCTCTGGAGAGACTTGGCTATGTTTGCATTTCACCAAGATGGTGGAGATTACATTGGAGGACTCTTTAACTGAAGGCCTAGAGACAATATTCCAATTATGGAAAACACACAGGAGGAAAGGGAGCTGGGACAAAAATATGACCATTTACAAAGGCCTACATTATTAAGGCCACCTTGTGACTAAATGTGAATTCTCATAGGTCATGTGTGAGTGATAGGGCGGTACAGATAGTATAACATTTGTAGGGTTTTCAAAGGTTTGTAGAGAGGCACGTTTTGTGTTGCCAACACAGCGCAGTGTCTACTTGAGATTGAAACCCTGCAGAGGTGTTACTATAGTTCTCAGTGTGTATGGCCATTTGATATAGCCATTTCCTGCTCTATGGAAAGTTGTTCTTTATTTAATGTGAACATGGAATAAGTCCAGCAATTCCGCTTTTAGGGAGCAGTATTAACAAAATCAGCTTTTAAACCCCCATTCACAGGCTTTATTAGATCATGAATATACAGCAGTGTGGTCAGAAAGTCAACACAGACCTAAATCCCAATACCAAACCTGTTTTTTTTTTATGTGTTTGTGTGTGTGTACGTGATAGGTTTGGCTTTGGCTGGCAAAGATCACAGCATGGCTCCCATCAGGTCATGGTGTGGCTCCCATCAGAGGATAAAGAAAGGGAAAACCGAGAGAAAGATGAGGAGGGAACCCAGAGAACATTAGTCGACAGAGGCAGGAATAATAGTTTTTTCTGGATGTTTGTTTGAACATGGCACAGAAAAGAAGGAGGTCACTGTGTGATTTAAGGGTGGGGAGTAATAAAGTCAAGATGTAGTTGAAGCCCCCCTGCTGATTCAGGTCGTTTTACCTCAATAAGGCCCCCAGAACTGAAATAGGAGGACACTATTTGTCTATTCACACATACGGGACGAAGCTAGCCTGTCGCAATACATTATCCTGTGGGGTTTGTGAGGTATGTAGTTTAATTGATTGGGATATATTAAAGGTGCCCTACTTGCATTTTTTTGAAATATTTTAGTTCCATATGTAAATGTGTTATGTCGTGAATGTGAAAATGAACTGCTACGTTCTCTGTCAGCACTAGCTACTGAAAAGAAAAAAGCGGAGAAATCCGGCCAATAACAACAGCTGGTCAGTCTGATGTCATGTTGCCTGAGCTCGTTACTATTCATGAGCTCTCCCTGTTGTGCTGGGTAAAGGATGCTCATAGCCAGGTTCTCATTGGCGAGCTGTTAGCCAATCAGAGTCAAGCAGCTTAGCTCGTTGATACTAGAACTGGCACAAAAAATGTTAGAGTACATGGTAGAACTTCAGACATTCCCACAAGTGATGGATGCTGAACATGGTAAACATTATACCTGTCATTATGCTAGCATTTTGATATTAGCATTAATCCCTACTGCTTTAAGCATGACTGTAGAATAATAGTGACCATCTTAAATACTAGATTCTCTACTCAGTGATGATTTTATTTTTCAAAAAAAGAGATAATTTTGGAAATAATCTCTTAATACAGACCAGTACTATGATGTGTCAAAGGTACCTTGTTTTAACAGTCTCTTCTAACCATTTTCAATAAAGGGTATTCTTGTCCCATTTTTCATTCTTCTCTCTAAGGACAGCATACTACTTAAAATGCAGTGTTAATATTGCTATCCAGTGTTACATTTCACCCTCACCACCTGTGCCTCAGATTGATAGGTGATAAACAACTGCATCCATAATCACGCCTATTAATCCAATGCTAGACTGCTGAGACTTTGCTCTTCATTTGTGTACTACCACATTTCCGATTCCATTCAGCATACATTTAGCTCTGTCTGAGCCAACCATGTGTTCACCCTTTTTGCCTGGTGCTCATCTCATGTTTTAATCCCATGGTAAATGCATTATTTATTAGATGTTAAGGGCTCCAATGCGAACTTTAAGTGGCAGTGTGTTGTATTTGCTTAATGAATGGGGTTAGAGGAGATCAAAGCTGAAAATATGACAGATGAAGGGGAGGGGGTAGACGAAGAGATTCAGTTTGTCTGACTTAATTGCAGCCTTGCAAGAAGAAATCTTATCTAGTCAGAATTTGAAGAGTTCATGCTTGCTTTCAAACTCTGGCAGAACATTTTTAAGATCTTAGAACAAATTCCCCAAAGGATTATTACATGAATGATTACAACTTTCATTTGGTAGGCCAATATGACAAAAAAAACATAATACATTAATAAACATGTTTACGTTGATAACAACATAATTAAATTGGGGTCATATTCTGTTAATACTGGTTAACTATTGAGTTATTGGTATTGATTAAAAAAATCAAATCAAACTAACAATGATATTTTATACCATATATAAAAATATTGTGGAAAATTTGTGCTGTAATAGTCCAATTATTTTACATTAGTTTGTTTACTATGAAATGTTTTGCATCCATTGCAGCACCACTTGATGATATGAATTAAAGTATCAAATGACCCTCCAACAGTAGCAGAAACCATGACCTCGTAATAGCAAACATTCCGTAGCAGAGAGAAGTTTTCCACGGACTGCTGGAAGTCCTTGTCTGCATGGCGCCTATGAAGCTAGATCGCTAGCTAGCCACTCCCCTTTCCTCTCTCCACAGATCATTAGCAGTCATGCTCCTGCCCTTTGAAGTCTGTGAGGTCTGCTGTTGCTGTCATAGCCATGCAAATCCAGGGGACAACCCCAGCCACCTGTTCTCAGAAACATCTGTCCACAGGCTGAGGCTTTACTCAGGCACCGTTCAGCTGCCTCGCTCAACTCTGATCCTCAAAGGGCTGGAGGATGGCATAGAGGCTATTTTTAGGGGCTTGCTTGATATGCTAGTGCAAACCTTATGCTCCCTAATGAACATTCGTTTCAGAATGAGTGCTTGCTTAGAAGAGAAATGTGTTACTTTGTGAGAAAGCTAGTTGTTGCCTGATTCAACAGACTAGAGAACTTTCATAAGGAAATAGGCATGCCAACTTTTGTGTTTTTTACAAGGCCTATCTACCTTTACATTCTGTTTTTTTATCACATAATCACATTACTCTATTCTAGTCTATTTTTTTTATTTTACACCCACACATTCCCATTTCATGTATGCCATAATAATTCACTTCATAAGCCGGCACTGGATTTTTTTTGAAGATGTTAGAAGAAATAATGGAGAACTCCTTGTTTAAAGAGAACAGTTAATGTAAGTTTCAGTTTGATGAGATCCTATCGGCACATAACTGTTGCATTGTTTTTAAAGTCCTTTCTCTGCAAGTTGTAATAATTCACCCGCTTCTCCTTGCCATTAGTACAGCAAGACTGGTGTGTGTTGGTGAGTATGACGTGATCGGGGCACTCCAAGGGAGGTTCAGCTGCAGAGTGATGACCTTACATTGCAATCATTACAACTTAAAATTGTATTAGTGTTAAAGATATCCTGAAAACCATTGTATGGGTATGAGATTCGGCATGGAGCTGTAGGTAATATACCAGTCATCTATAGGGCTGGGACGATTACCGCATTACACCAATACCGGCGGTCAGTCATGTGCCACTACTGCGGTGATGACATCATCACCGCATATTTGTATTCATTTTTTTACTTTTTGCTTGCGGAAGGGTAGTTATCCTTATCGACTTTCATCTATCCTACATAAAAAAAAAAAAAAAAGTTTCTTATCACTTCAGCTTTGCACATGAGGATGGACAGTCCATTAATTGTGCTGCGCAGTGTCTGCCCTTGGGATTGTCGGCGCACATATTTTTTTTTTTTTTACTTTATTGACAATAGAGCTTTCTGAACTGTCTGTGGAATAAATCAAGAGAGAGGAGAGAAAGCAGAGTGGCGGTAAATGACAGCAAAACACAGTAAAGAATCTCACATTGAACTTAAATGGAAACACCGTGCTGCAATCTTTTTATACAGTCTATGGCTGCAACATATGTTGTAAGGGTTAAGCTGATGTTTTTCGGGGATAACGCCATTCACTTTACTGGCGGTATTGACAACATTAACAACTTGAGAAGCTCTAGCTTGTTTTATTGTTCACTTTTAACTCACTTTACATCTACTTTGCTATCTCTTTTTCCTCTTGTTTTTCCTCACAGAGGCACTCGTACTCTACTCTCAGTTACCGCTCGCTCTCCTTGCATGACCACACGGGCACTGAGGTCACCCTGCCATTCTCGCTCTAATTTACGCTACTTTCGTAAGGGGGTTGCGATATACTGCACTACCGCTGGAATGTCTTGCTTTTCAATCGCGGTAAGAAAAAATCCATACCATCCCAGCCCTAGTCATCTATGCCCTCTCATGGGGCTCTTCAGGATATATTTGATATCTCAGACATCCACTTGGCCTTGAGCATTTCATGGCACCTGGCATTCATGATGAACTCACCACCCAGTAGTCAGGAAGCAGGGCAATGCCCGTCCTTCCAAAAGACAGCAGGTTTGCCATTTTCTACCTAGGGACAGATTGTTTTGCATGTGTCTCTTTTTTTTCACGACAGACGGTTTGTGGTAGGAGACCCCTGAAAATGGGTCTGAAAACCCCAGAGAGTATGTGCCGAGGCATGTGGGTGGAAAGCAGCCTTTTGATTGGCTGCCAACAGGATTGCATGTTTGAATACAGAATTGTCAAAGGCCACCTGGGAAGTTGTTGGAGGGGTTTGTGGGGGTCCTGGTGAATGTCCACTGGGGCTCAAGTTGAACAAAACCAAACTTGCCAAACAAATAAAAATAGTGCAATGTTATGATTATTTATGTGTGGCTCTCCAGGGGACTCTGAGACCAAACACACACCTTGTTGAATCCTGTGGACACACTTGGAATAAAGTTTGCAGTGTAGAAGGGTTTATTGTAACGCCAACATCAGGAATACATTATTAAACAAAGGCTTGTGGAGAGGAATACCTCAATGATAATTCCCTCCATCTTCCATGCAGTATACTTTATACAGATTATTGGCACAATTAACAAAGTCAGCCCTAAGGGGGTTGCGTTACTACTGACCCAGCTACAACAGGACACCAAGCATCTGTCAACAACCCACAGTATATGGAAAAGTCTAATCCTCAAGAATAAAATCGTTGCTGTCACTGTGCATTATACAACATGAAAAACAAAGTTAAACAATACAAGGCAGATATAATATAACTCTAGACTCGAGCACCGAGTCAGGGGATTGTTGGACGTGTTGAAACCTTTGCCAGGACTCGGTTACAGTAGCTTGACACTGTATGAGTCTGAATACAAAGTCTTGGGAAAGTTAGCAGCTGTGTAGCCTCTCCATCTGCAGGGGGATGAGATCAGTGGTGTGTGTAAGTGTAGATGTGCATGAGGGGGAGACCTGCTGATCCAGGTGGTGAATGCTGCCTGGCACTCTGACAGCTGAAGGGAAAGAGCATATGCTTTGATTCACACAGATATTGTCTGGATACATGCACATGCATAACCAACAGGAAAATGCACATGCAAGATTCACTCGCACTCAGGCGGTGATGTCCCAAATTGCTTCCACCGGATGCATGCTGCATTATCCTGCCAACCTTTCATTCGGAAAAGCATGAGAAAAAAAATCCTGCTGGGTGTTGTGCCAGGGTTAATGGCTCAACATTGTACAACTGTTCTGTGATTTGTGCCACAATGAATCAAAGCTCAGGCAACATGTAGTTGAAGTTAGCCTCACATCTCAGGAACAGCAGACTGTTCTGTTGTAAGCCATTTACAACAACGTGCCTCAGCCCATTGTACATTTCTTTCACAGCGGAAATCTGTAAGGAAAAACCCTTTGGCCCAGAGCTGACTGTGCCTCTGGGGCCCATCTGTAAAGAATATGGCTGTAAGTGCAACCAGCTTCATGCCCTGTTATTGTAAAGTTGTAGCCATTTTAGAATTTCAAACTCCCCTATTTTATTGTTTTATGAAGTAGAGTTTTCTTTCATAATGACCAATTAAAGTTCTTAGTTGTTGTCATCTTCATATTTTTTCACCCAGTGCTCTTAGGTCCCCTTTCTCCAGGGTGAATGTGTGTGAGTTTAGAACATTTCAAATTATTTGTTGCAGTATTTAGTTATTCTCTTGTTATTTTTTACTTTTGTAATCATTTTACAATTTCTCAGATTGCCCTCATTGCCACTTTGGGAACTAGATGTAGATGAAAGGTTAATTCAAGGAGGATGTGTCATGCACTACAATGTTTCAACAGTGAAAAGGGCCACAACTAATAGATTTTTATTATTAATTATGCTCATAAGATTATTAAAGTGGGGTGGCCCAGTATAAGTCACCTTGTAGAGCATACGCTCCATGTACTAAGGCTGAGTCAGCAGCAGCCAGACCGTGGCCCTGTGCTGCATATCGTGCACTCTCTCTCCCCTTTTCCTGTGTATCTTTGTACGTACTTTATAATAAAAGGCAAACACTCCTAAATATTATCTAATAACATATATTATCAAAGTAATTTTATTAATTATGAAGATGGTTCATTTTTCTGTCGTTTGACTAAGTCAATTAATTTATTGTTTCGACTTTCTATTGCAACAAATAAGTGACCTTCTAGTTGTAGGATCTTAAACAACTAGACCTGGCCTCTGAAAATAAATTGTAATACACAGTCTCATGTTGAAGGGCATGGTGCAGTGTGTGTGTGTGTGTGTGTGTGTGTATATATAGAGTGTATATTTTTTACTTGTAAAACTCTGGACCCAAAGTCGTTTAATTTGCGGCCGACCTTCACAGACAAAATTCAAAAGCTTGACGGTAAATTACTCAGTCGTCACCCATTATGTGAAGTTCAATTATGGTCTAGTTAGCAGACTGTGATTTAATGCAGTCCATTCTTCACACATGTATGACCACAAATGCATTGTACTGTTTACGCTACCCTTTCATTTCCAATTAAACACTAAGTCACAGAACGGTGCCTTTCACTTCAAATTATTTTCTGACTTCATTTTTGATCTCGTAATGACTCCACAGAATGACGTTAAGCTCATTAAAACTTGCCTTACAGTACATGATGAATGCACTTTCATTTTCCATGTCCTCCATATTTCCACATTACGCTGTCCAGACCTTTTTGAAGTGACTGAAAAGTGGGCTGTGATGTTCTCCTGAAGTTCAGGGGTACTTTCCGATTGAAAGGCCTGCAGGCTCCCAGGCAACCAATGTGATGAAATCCATCTCAGGCGAGGTCATCTGCTCACTCTTTAGTATAATTGCAGACAAACAAGATTTTTGTTTCAAATCCTTACACCATCCAGTTGGTATGCCTTTTTGAAAAGCCGTCACAAGCGTGTTTGGCTGCTGGTAACAGTTAGGGAAACATCAGCATTATTCCAATCAATCCCTCAAGAAAGGGCAACAGTGATTTGTCTGCGGCCATTTTGTCTGTCAGAGATGTTTAACTTCCTTGTGTATAATGGCTCTTGTACTCTAGGTAAACAGCCATTACTAGCTTGTTTATTTGGAAGGAGGGGTTCATCGTGGATCTGATCCGGTTTTCAAATGACAACCCATGGAGAGATGATGGGGAGAGAGGGAGGAAGAGCAAAGCGGGGAATGGAGAGGAAGACCCAATTTATTTTGAGTAATTGGCTCCACTTGAGCAAACACCCCTTGCTTGCCCAGTGGTCGTGTCTAGTCAAGTCTCTGCCAGACAGCAACAAAAGAAAAAAAAAATCCCGTCCTGTGTTCAGCTACACAGATTAAATGAGAATGAACTGGGCATTTTTTGAGTTGTACCTCCTCCACAATAATCCATTTTTATAACTCTGGCACAGCTCTGAGAGTAATCCAGACACTATATGGATTTATATTTCTCTGAAACATTTACACATAGTACTGGTTTTAGTGAATTTCTTTATAGTTGGTCATTGTCCCTTGATGGCTAATTGGTTGACTCATAATCTTGACTCTTAAGATAATCTTGATAATTTACTAATACGATCAAACTAACACCTTTTTTAGATTGTCAAGATGATTTAAATTGCCTGTTTCAATAGAGCAGCTTAATGACTTACCTTAGAGAACCCAATCTGGCCGCACATTCACATTAATTTCCCCTGTAGACAAAGAAAGGAAACACTAAAGCTTGAGAAAAGCAAACGCTAAAGAACTGAATCAAAATTTGATAACGCCAGCCCAGCACTTTAAGCAGTGAAGTGGAAAAACACACCCATGTTGAGGCCGTCACATTGTCAAATGACACGCTAACTGGCAGGGAAAGTCCGTCTCTTTCATTCAACAATATACACCTTTTCATAGTCCAAGTGGCCCCAGGGGATTTGACGGCCCCATGGTGTCCCCCCACCCCCCATTAGGACTGTTCTCTACAGGAAAGAGGAAGCCCCCTGAAATAACATGCCTCGCCTATTGATAAGTGAGACATCTCTGGGCCTCCTGACAGATTGCACAGGGCCAGTGTCAGGAGAAACCTGTGGGGCAACGTGGGGGTGAGGCAGGGGTGGATCCCCTGAAGGGGTGTTGCTGCTGGGTCGCTCTGCTAAGTTAGATGTCACTGTAAACCTGTAGGGATGTGAATGCATCATGTTTGTGTACATATAGACGTGTGAGCCAGCGTCAAGTTTATTTTATTCTGTTTGTGTGTTAGGGTGTACACTACATTGCACTTGGAGGACTGGTTTCTGTTATGGTTCTGGTATTGGACAGCCTTGTGGTTTTTTCCTCCCTGAGGCCACCTCAGATGTCACACACTATGTGTGACCAACACTGCTCTCTCTCCTCTAAATGGAACACACGTAGCTTTTTAACCTGCATTTACAGACTAGAGTGTCCTAATACACACACACACGCACGCACGCAATGCATGCACGCATGCACACAAACAGGATACAAATGCTTAAAAAAATCTGGTCCATCACTACGCATGCACGCACGCACTCATCTGTCCGTCTGGACCACAGATAGTATTTCTGATAAAAAAAACAGTCCTTTTTGTAACCAGTCCGCTTATCCTTATCGCCCTGTCCTTCCATTAGTGTTGCATTAAATGAGACAAGGACAATGCATTTTCTGTGGTTGCATAAAATAGTGGGGTCTTGGGGTCAAGTGACAATCCCCAAGGCATATTTAACAGCCAAACCTCAAATGAAGACAAACGTTTGGCACTAATTGTTGCTGGAAATGCTCATTGAGTGGCTTGTCCTGTAGCTGCTAATCACAATTCAGCAAACCAGCTACTCACTAGACTGTGTTCCTGAACCTTTTACAATGTGTGTGTATACACATTGGCCCTCATTTATGAAATGTGCATACAACCTAAAACGGGCTTAGGATGGGCGTACGGCAGTTCCTACACAAAGCTCGGCATTTATCAATTTGAACATGAGCGTAGGCTGCGAAAAAAATCTCACGTCTGGACTGAACTCGTGTACGCAAATTTTCGAGTCAGTGTGGACTTGCGGTGCAGCATGTAACAGGAGAAGGAGAAGTCATCAGTTGATCACTTACCGACAATGGCAGATCTGGCTCTCTAGACCTCTATGAGCCGAGCAACCGTGCACACGTAGCCTACACACGAGCCATGGTGGAAGGGGGGCGGGGGGGAAACCCTACTATACACACCAGAAAACGTCTGCAACATTGTTTTACCCTGGGGGGTTCAGCACAACATCGGAAAAAAACAAGATGCCATAAATGTAGTCCCCCATTTTTATCTTCTATGTAGATGCACTTCCCTACAACATTTTTCATATCGCAGGGAAAAAAATATCGCAATGTCAGATTTTTTTCCAATATTGTGCAGGCGTAGTCTGGGGCCTGGCAGAGCATTGGAAAGAGCGGCTAAATATATGAGACTGTATATTAAAATCTTAAAAATTGCTACTAAGTATTTACTATTAAGACAGACCTCCAATAGATAACACTTCTCCTTTGATTTCTCTCCACATCTTTTTTCATTTGTAACTCGCTGTTTCTAGGAAGGTGATCACAATCAGTTTTTGACCTCTGATTTCATGTTGTCCAACTACTCTCATGAATAGAATTCAGAGAGATAAATTTATTGAAATAAACCATTGTGGAATTCTATGAACAAAATTCAAGGCCGTTTTTTTTTGCTTTTTCACATTTATTTCTTTAAAAAATACTTCAACATTCTGGGACTTGCTTTCTGGCAGAGCAATATGTGGAAAGATAGATACCACTCACATATGTTAGCTTAGCATATCACATGGTTTAAAGCTTCCACATTACACAAGTGTGATTTGCATATTGGATTGTTATTGGCTTTCAAAGTAGTTGTGATGTCACAAATCATGTTGTAGACACCAAAACAGCCTTCTAGTGTCAAACTAGAAGGCCGAACAATCAAGTGAAGTTATAATAAGCAAAACACATTTTTGAGTGGGGGGGACTTAAAGGACCGAGTGGAAGTCTTGCTTTTTAGCATGAACATAAAACGTAGCTTGCATCAACAGAAGTTTTACGGCCAACACAGACATGATAAACGTACAACATTACTCTTCTTTCTCTCTTCTGACTTTCATCTCCGGCCTCACAGAAAGTTCTTCACTGCTCCGCAAAGCCACATAAACATCGGTCAAACCAGATGTCTGCTACAGCACAGAATCCCATGCAGCTATAAATCTTCTTTATTTTGTCCTCATTGTCAATCAAAGCCACATCCTAAGTGGGGACTCATAACAGCATGAATCCCTCCGCACTTTATACCGCCCTGTACTTCTATTTCACAGGTTTTACTCTTCTCACTTGGTGTGTTACTGTAATGTTAATAGGCCCACTGCAACGTTGGCTACAGGCTCTGAAAATATACTGCTCTTCACTTGGACGGAAAGCATGTGAACAATCAGAACCTCAGTATTTTCCTTGGATGTGAAACCAACTGTCACATTCCCCCCCCACTGGTAAAAGTAGGTTTTGTAAACAGACAGAAAAGCTTTTGACAGGTTCTACTGCAAGTATAACTCATCAGAGGTCTTATTGAAACAGGTAAAAATATCAGCATAAGGATTTTGCCCCACTTTTCCACAGGCCAAAGAGGAAGAGGAATGCAAGGATGGAGATGGACTTGTAGCCCACGCTCTGTATGGTGTGGTTTAACCTGTTTATAGCTGTTGGATTCTTTCCACCACATAATTTCTTGATTTCCATGGTTCAGCTTTGTTTGTGCACTGTCACTTTTGAATGCTTACATTAACTGTTGTGGTCAACCATATTCACTTGGTGCATACACACTGCAGTTCTACAGCGTTTTTATCCTAACACGGAGCTTGCAGGTTTCAACAAAAACACAAATCGCTTGAAAATAAAGCTATTAAGGCTATTGATGCAGATTAGATTGATATTGGGCGCAGGATCATCAAATAATATAACTACATATTTTTTAGAATTGCTAATAGAAACTCCAACACTTTCTGTAGTTTCCACTCTCCCTTTTTGGAATTTGTGGTCAATCCATTGGTCATTACCTTACATGTGTCTGAGGATATGATTGATAGTGTTTGGGCCTGCTGGGCTGTAAAAATCCTTAGTCCAGTGATATCACTACATTCTGGGTCCTGGGCTCCAAGTGTGAATGTTGACACAGGCCCAGTGCCAGAATGCTGTCTGCTCCTCAGGACACCCTTGTTTCTTTCCTCAACTGGCCTCGGGGACTGAAGTGTGCCGTTTCTTTTGGCAAACTAGATGAACCTGCGGCAATCAAGCGCAATGGGGAATCCTCAGTGATTCTTGAAGGGTGCCCCAGGTCCAGATAAACAGGTGCATAATTGCTTGAGCATGTTTCAAAGCTGCGCTTGTCAATAATGTTATATAAACAATGGACTAAATGGCCATGTACAGTATATTGTGAAAATGATTTCTCATGTGACAAACCCACAAATAATTATCATCCATATTGTAGTGTCTTACTGTTTTGGTCATCGGGTCGTTTCCAGACGCAGTCTGTAGATGTTTTCAGCGACAAAGCAGATAAACCCAATCAGTGTTTCCCACAGAATTAGATTCTATTTGCGGTGGTAGCTAAGAATTGTTGGAGAATTTTTCTGAGGTGTTTAAAATAACAGGGTTTTCCCTGGCTCAGAATTGGCCTTAGAGCGGGACACATAAGTGAGTGTTCTGTGGGTCCTCCCCCAGGAAATTTTGAGCGTCAAAAACTTAATTTCCTGACGGCACTCAGGACATTTATCAGTCTTGTAAAAAAGCGCGTAGTTACAACAGTAACACTTGCTCTCTCTACTGAGATGATCTCTACTCAGGTCTCTCTACTGAAGATTGAAAAATCCATGACAAGTCATTGCTTTGATCTCCTGCCAAGCACTTGCGCTCAGACAGAAGATGGGGACAGAATGTAGCAGCTGGATAACAGACTTTTTTATTTTCTGTTAGGACTTGAAGTTATGTAGCTACGTAGCCCTGAACGTAAGTTAAAGCTATTCTGTAGCTTGCTAAACTGTCATAAGTTTTACTGCCTCGTTATCTGTGTAAACATTTACTACATTTATTCATATTTGATACACTTGTTAAAACATTTATTTATTTATTTATTTATTTATTTATACTTATTCAAGTTTTAAATACACCATCCTGGATCTCAAAGTCAGACATCTCTGGTTCAAGTTCCTACTGGACACCAGCTACAGCCAGCCAGTGTTTCAGTAGCCAGTTTTCAATAGTTTTTACACGCCTATTGCCTATATCTTTGTAATGTATTAAATACTGTTACACTTTTTGAAACTATTTCAGCTTGTGTAGATCTATCAGTGCTTTCTGAACATATTGAACACACTTTTAAAAATACGGCGATAATACCGAAAACCACGATAATTTTGGTCACTATAACCATGAGGTTAAATTTTCATATGGTCACATGATGTCATACATCCCTTGTCAAGGAAAATAATACGGTTATGTCCTGTTAATATGAATACGGCATAACAGTATCTTTTCCGGATCTCCGCCGTGCAACCGTGAAGAAAAGTGGGTTTAACCAATCATTGAACTTCTACCTACCAATGAAACAAGTTCTAGCCAATCAGATGCAAAGTAGGACGGGTCCTTGCTGAAAAGCAAGAGTGTGTGTGTGTGTGTGGTCTCCGTGGTAACGTGGCAAAAAAAGTAGGTACAGCTTTAGTTGAGAAAGGAGTTAAAAACAAATGGCACTGGGCATGAATAGAGGACTGCGACTGCGCCTTCACTGACCAGCCGTGTTTGTGATAAAACAGTACGTGTGGGCACGTTCATAGCAGAACACGGTTTGTCATTAACAATGGCCACTGTGTAAAATGCATTTAAATCCCAAACTGCTTTGACAAAGCTGTCTGGAATCAGCATGGCCGTTATATAAACATAATGGCCTTGTCCTAGAGTTTAGGCGTCTAGCTATATGAAAAGCTAAACAAAGCAACATTTTTAATAAGTGTACATAAAGCACCTAATGTCAACATGGACAAAATCATGAATGTACTAATTAACTTTTTTTGATAATGACCTGGCCAAAGTAACAACACAACATCTAGATAGTTTTGTTTTCACAATTATTCAATTAGGGGTGGGGTGGGGGAAATCAATACAGCATAGTATCGCAATATTGTCAGTGGTAATACTGTATTGATACACAGGCGCCAAATATCGATCTTTTATTATATATGTGTTGGTCTGTTTGTCTGCTTGACAATCCCATTTTGCAGGAATAAAATTTAAATGAGATGAACAATCAGAAATGTGTCTTTTTAGATAAAACAGATGTTGACAAAGATTCCTTATGGGGACATTATTTGAAATTGGGAAAAATTTGAAATTTGAAAAAGGTTATGAATTTCAGTATATTACAATATGTTTAAAATTGCAATAATGTTGTATTGTGGCATAAGTATTGTGATGATATCGTATCGGGAGGCATCTGGTGATTCCCACCCCTAGATTCAGTAGGATTATGATATTATTGCAATATGAAAATCTACATTGACTCTTAATTTAACGGTTAATGGTTGGAAGAAGTGAAAGTTTATCCCAAAAATCTTACTTCTTAAAAATGACTTTTATTATTGTGTAATGTTAGGACTTTAACTGTTTTGCCAGTCAAATTAACTTTAATAAGTGCATATCTATCAACCCCCCCCCCCTCCAAAAGGTTTTAGGCTCAGGATTCTTTTTCACTTTAAGCCCTGCTGCTATTACTACAGCTAATTTGTACAATAGTACAATAATGCAAGTACAGTATTGACTGTGGATGAGAGGGAGGCTGGCTGCTGAAAATCAGACCTTTTGGCACCCGTGATATTTCTTTGGCACTGGCTCTTAAGGGGTGCCAAAACTTTCTCTATGCTGTAAAAACCCAGAATAAATACTGGTAATAAATTACCATACCTGGGGAAAATGTACATACATGCATAAACTCATGCGAAGTTACATACTGTGAATAATTTTAATAATCAATCGTTTTTCAAAAATTGAATCGGGAGCCTAAGAGTGTGTGTGTGGTATTTGATATACAGTGTGTTCTGGTTGTTTAATTTACATGTGCCACAAAGGACAAAAAGGCATGTGGACTCTAATGTGGTTTCTGCTATCACACAAACCATCGTAGCCATGTACTCAAGGACTTTTGACTTAACTGTAATCTGAAACTTAAAAGACTTGCAGCATTCCTAGATTTGTATCAATACTGTAAGCTTGTTTCTTCACCCAACTGCCAACTTCTTACTCATACTCAGGGAAATCACTGAAATCTAAACCTTCCATTGTAAGTTTAGCCCCAAATTTACCAGTCATACTATCCCAGTGATATTATATGTGAGAAAACCGACAGGCACCAAGGCTCTTCTGTGGACCCGGGGGTTTGGTGGTGGTCAGGCTACCTTTACTCTCATCGCTCTTGCCTTGTCTTCAAGCTTTCTTCAGGAGCTGCCTCTGAATACTTCCTGACATCGGATCAAAGTGGGATACACCGAACCTCCTCTCTCTAAGAGCCTGGGTATGCTTGTTTTTGGAGACGCACCCCCCCCCCGGCAGTGATCTAATCAGGCTAAAGCTGACTCTGGGGTGGAACGGTAGGTTTCACCGCCAACACTTACATTGTTCAGTTCCCTGATGAAAACTGCAACTCAACACTGGCTGTGACACACTGTGAGAGAGGACATGGGATGTCTGCACCCTGCCGTGATCTCTTTGAGGAAGAATATAAAAGTGCGTGTGTCTGAGTGCATATTTGCACTGTGTGTGGAGGCAGCAGCAGTGAGGGACGGACTTTTAGAAATATACATAACTAAACATCCTCATGTATACTGAGAAATAAGCAAGATTCAAATACAGAACCATCAAAGAGTGGTTCCAGGATGTCAGAGGGGGTGAAAGGAAAGGGGGAGGTGGAGGAGGGTCTGGAGGGGTTTCTGAAAGCCTCCCTGGTTGCACACAGCGAGAGCTTGACCTGAAAAGAAGGAGATTGCCTTTCAAGGATGAAAAGCATGGCAACGCTATAAGTCAACTGAGTTCTCAGGTATTCACGCACTGCCCTAAGTCTAAAAAATGAGTCGGCATGATGTTTACAGCAACATTCAAAGCAGGAGGGAGAGAGAGGGGGGCTGCCTCCCGTCTTGTGTTTTAATTAAAAAAGCTGAGTGAGCACTATTTAGGTCTTGCTATGACCGTGTATTCCTGCAGGCCACAGTTAAGTTCAGATGTTGAGGGAGTGTGTTTTTGAGTGAATTTGAGTTTTTATTTTACCCTAAAGCTTCTCTCTCAGCCTGCCTAGCCCTTCTCTTTGCTCTTTTCTGCTTGCCTGCGTGAGTGCACTGCGTCCATCTCGAGCACTCACTGAAAGCAAAGAGAAACGGCAGACAAACAATATCAACTTTAATTTTTTGTTTCAAAAGCAACAGGCAGGAGAGTGAAGGGTTCCTGGAATGTACCTTTCTGTTTTGATATCTCCCAATAAAACGGTAATGATATGCTCCCTCCATCTGGATCCAGTTGCCAGGCTGTGTCAGAGGTAGACATGTCAGTTTTTATTATTTTTCCTCTGTGATGTTTAGGTCTGGTCGCAGATGAAGTAAGATCACTTGGCACACCTTACGTGCTCTTCTATAATTATGAAGTCACTTGTTGAAGGTCACTTAATATGGCTTCACAGGGCAATAGGCTGGGTAAATGTTAAACAAAATAAAATCTTTTTTGGGTTTTGGTGGTGGTGATAGCTGAAGTACAAGAGAAAGTGTACTTTGCATTTGAATAGTTTTATTTCCCAAAGAGAGTGTGTGTGTGTCTATGTCTATTAGACCATACCCAGTCATAAGGGCCAGAGTTTTATGCATGCTAGAGGGGGTGACTGTGTGTTTGCGATTTGTGAGGGAGGAAACACAACGATCACTGGGACAGTGGTCTTTCAATGACCAACAAAGCTGGTAAACGCTGCCTCTAAGGTGGTTGGGGTACAGCTACCTCAGTCGTAACATATATATGATAAACGGGTTAGGGGTAAGGCTAACTAGATTTTAAATTGCCATGATAACAAACACTTTGGGGAATTTAATCTGCTCCCCTCAGGTCGCCGTTTTAGGCTACCTATGTTAAGAACTTGCCAGGGATTCTTTTATTCCTGTGGCTATTAGGAACCTGGATTCACTGGAGTGACATCTTATGAAATTTTATATAGTATATATTTATTTATGAATTAATTCCTGTCATTGTTCATTATGACAAACTGACCTGTGTACTGTCTGATTGGATCCTGTTATTGGCTTTACGGCAAGGAGTGTCTCCAATGATGTGCTGATGTGTGTCCTGTGTTGTGTTTATAATGTTGTTGGCATCGGGTGTGATTTGTGTATGTTTGTAGTTTTTAGATCTTGCTGCACACTAAATTTCACTAAATTACAATATTTGAATGTTTGCATTTCCTTTTATTCAACCACAGTCCTTTTCTTTAGGTATATTATCCAAATTGTACTAATACACCATTTTTAGGCACAGAAAGGGAAGTTGTGAGTTGTCATTCAACAACCAATTAAATTAAATAAATTAAAGCTACAGTGTGTAGTTTCTGTCACCCCCATGAGGAATTCTAAGTAATGACAACAGAACTGTCAGCACGTCCACATGATACAAGCCTTCCGTGATTGCGGCCCCCTGCACGCAGTTGCTAGTAGGCAAAGAGGGCACGGAGGATTTTAAAAACATGATGGACTCTTCAGCTCATTTGGCAATGGCAAAAGTTACACACTAAAGCTTTAAGGACCGTGACAACAAATTACTATGATATTTAAAAAAAAAAAAAAATTGATTCATGAGTTGATTGTGATGAAGCTTGCATAATTTTACTTTTGTCAAAATTCATCTTTGCCTAACAAGACACACTCAGCAGGAGAGGCCTATTCCAGTGACAAGGCTGTCTGCCAACCTGCTAACTCTATGATTGTTTCCAGATAATTGTAGTTGCCCTCTGGACAGCACACCTCTCAGTTCTAGAATAATGGCCAATTACCAGGAGGCAGTTTGCTAAAAGGATGCAGCCAGGAACTACATCTGCCTTCAAACAGCCCTCAGACCCAAACATATGCTCTGGAACAAACTACCTTCAGAGATGAAATGCATTCAAAAGAACAGAGCCTCATGTGACTGTTGAGAAATGCCTAAGCCATGACTGACATGAGAACCAGGATATTTTTACCAGATAATGTTTACAAGAATGGAATGAAGAAACGGTTGATGAAAGCTTGTGAACACAAATGACATGTGGTGTGTATATAATTCAATGCTCTCAGTTTTTATCTTTGTCTCGGTTTATTTCAGAGGTCTGAAATCAAACGTGGCATTTGACTGGGAAACCCAACTATGTGGCTCCACACACAAAGCAAAAAACTTGACGTTGCAGCTATAAATGACACATATGAAAACCTATTTTTTATTTTTTTTGTCTGACGTTCTACATCTTTGCACTTACTAATGCGGCGTTTACACTGCACCTGCAGTCTTTTAAAGAGGCTTCTATAAAGCCAAGAAGAAATAATTTAAGTAAACCAACAGGGGTTCCAACTAGCTTCTTTTATCACTGTGTCAGCTCAACAAATGACCGATACTGACCTGCTGCTTCTACAACCACCCTGAAAGCACAAGACAGTGTCAGGACCCAAAAAATAATAGAGCAGGACATTAGAAGGGGGAAAAAACATCCTCCTGCAGCCATTTACTCTGGTTTAAGTGTGTCACTGTTGGAACACCAAGTGTCTACCAGATGTTTGCCTGAACCTCTGATATATTTACTGGTTTTCTGGAAGCTATCAAAAAACAGCATATGAAAAGCTTAAGTAAAGAATAACCCATACGTCTACTGAAAGTAACAAAACCGTATTGTAAAAGTTACTAAAAAGTAAACTAAAGTTGCAGCGGTCCGAACTAGCTCGGCTCGACTCAAGCCGACTCTGCTTGTCAAGTTGCCAGAGGCTGGTTTTTTAGAATGGACGTCACCTGTTTAAAGAGCCAATAGCAAAGTCAGCTACAACACTAAATGAATAAAATTATCTATAATCCATTTTATGTCTACTTAACAAACTGTCAACTGGTCGAATTGGCAGAGTTTATGATGGAGGCTCAACGACCGCCCGGGAGCACAGCATTTGGTCAAGCGAGCTAGAGAATGACTGAAGAGAGGGACAGGGCAGAGCGCCATTGGAATAAAGCAGTTATTCACATAAATAAAATTTTTCACTGATTCATCACTAGAGATGCAACTGTAGCAAGCATCTCACTATCACAAACGTTATCCACATTCATATTTAGACACAAAAAAGCTACAAAAAAAGCATAAACGTTCGAATGAACGGAAATACAGAGTTGTTTCTACGGAGATGAAACACTGTCTCATCTCGTGGCATTGGTGTAAACTGGCAGGTTTCAGAACGTTGCAGACCAGTGTGTTACAAGAAGTTTCTACTCCTCTCATTGCAAATCTTTGGTCTGAACTGGGCTTTAGAAAACATGCTGGAACTTAACTGATGCTGTGGAATTAAAAAATCTGCACAATTAATAAAATCATTGCAGAACTTGTAAAATGAATGAATTATTTTTTTTAAATACAACTTTAAATACAATATCTTTTAAACTCTATCATCGAAAATTCACATTAGCAGTTAGATAAAGTGTGGTAACAATGCAGTTTTAAATATGATTCACAGCATCAGACTAAACAACAAGCTCATTGACATCTAACATTTTATCAACCGTTGTGTTTTGAAGATGACTTGGAATGCTGTCGATCATGTGTTAGCTCGACCCCATGCTGTCACCACAGCTGCTTCCTCTTACGGCTGACACAGGGCAGGTGGAGACATGATCGGTTGTCGGCCAGATATTAAACTATTAATCTTATTTCCTTAAATACATGGCATTTATACCACCCAATGTATCGTGTAGACATGGCATGATGATTTAGGCTTATTAAAATCAAATAAACAGGCCAGTGTAGGGCCATATCCACCAGCTTGTGTGAGCTCTCCATGGTTTCTGTTGCTTTAAGAAAAAAGTGCATTAAAGGTGCTCTAATCGATGTTGGGTGATGGCACCTCTTGTTGACGTTCAAAGTATTTTCAAACAAAACAAAACTAGCTCACCCCTTCTTCATCCCGTCCCTTCTCCCTCCCTTCCATGCTTCTGTACACTAACCCCCCAACCCCCACCCCAACATCCTTCTTCTTGGAGCCCGGGCTGTCTACAGACACCGTGTTTTTTTTTTTTTACAGTGTGTTCTTGGGACAGGCAGCCAGCAGATAGTAAGGAGATGGCTACAATGTTTTTTTGTCACACACAGCAAGTATATGACAAACAATGTTGTAGCCTAAAAAACGCGTGACATCATTTAAAGCACTTTTAAATGGCTATAACAGAGACTCTTGCTAATAAAGTCATGTGCATATTTTGTGACCATTTCTTCAGGAAATCTGAAAAGATAGATTATCCATAATAATGATGCGTTTGATTTCCTGAGGGATAGACATTTATTTTTTCTGTTGTTCAACCCCCAAATAAAGCAGCTTTCTCTCAAATACAATCATATAATTGTGGTAAGAGTTTGATCTCATTGCCACAAGCACTTTAAAAATCTGTCATGTGAAACCAGGACATCCATCAGGACGCTGTGGCAAACCTCAAAATATTCCTCCATATTTTTGATGGAACCTTTCCACGTTTTTATTATCCACAATTTTCTTCTGCTACAGCCCCGCTTGAGTGCTCCTTTTTTTCCACAAATTTGGTCAAATTAACAGTCTCCTTTAATCTCTTGATTAGGTGCTGTTGTGATAGTGGATATCCGTGGAGGATAAAGATTGATTGACTCGTCTGATGCAATTGTGAGAATCCAAACAGTCCCGTTTCCGCCGGTGATGTCACAGCTTTGAAACCAGGTGCAGAGGCCACTGAGTGCATCAGGGAGGCCCACTGTAATTCAATGCACACTTTACAGCAAGTCAACATGGCTCAATATGATCCAGTAGAGTTTCTTAACAGCGTTAAGTTAAATACCTTGATCATATGTTTCGAATTCAGACGGTTTCCATTTCAATCATCTAATTGTGCCTGCACCTTTTTTATTGAGGATTTTGCTTCCTTTGTTTATGAAAATAATGGGACTTCAAGTGTGCAACATTTTGAAATTGGGCCTGGGGGCGAAGTTAAACCTCCACCTTTGCATGCACGTGTTGCTGTGGTCCTTTGATGATTTTCCACAGCTATTGCAGCATCCCTACAGGAAGTCAGAAAATAGAAACATCAGGTACTATAATACAGGCAGCATCCTGTTTTTCTGCCTCCATCGTGCTAAGATCCTGTTTCAGGTTGCTGTTTTTGATTCATATGAACCTACACAGAATCCTATAATCCCCTAAATTTACATCACTAGTGCAGTGAGTAAGGCATGATCCCTCACTGGTTTCTCACCAACCAACACCGCTAATAATGAACCCCAGTTGCTCCCAATGGTTAGGCCAGTGCCTTGCATATAGCTTGCTGCCATCAGGGTTTGAGTAAGTGTGTAAATATGAGGCAAATTTGAGTGCATTGGATAAACTTGTGCTATAAATGGAGTTGATTATCTTATTAGCTTTAATGGTAGAGAGAATTATTATCAGAACCAGTAACCTCTTCCACCTTCAAACTAAACTAAATATTTGTCAACTGGCAGAAGCAGGATAATCCACTCTATTATGTGAAATAACCAGAGGAAAGTAACATGTACACATATTAATTATTAGTAGCAGCAGCAGTATTACTGTTGATAGTATTTGAACATGTGTTCATTTATCTAAGCACCAGATGAGGCAGAAGGCAGGTCTGAAGTGGAGAGTGGGGATGTATAACCAGACTGCTAGCATGCTGTCTACTAAAAACTCCAAGTACATAATATAACAATATAGTCTGCAATCCAGTCTTTAATGGCATACATACTGTATAATGCCTGCATCCCCATTGCCATCTCTGTTCATGTTGTAAGGGGAAATGTTTACCTGCGCCACGGTGATGTTACGTCTAGACTCTACGGGGCTTTTCAGTGCTGAATTAAAGATGCAGGAGCTCTGGCTTGCAAGGCAACAGTGTGTAACTGTATACTCCCCCCACTGCCCGGGTTCTATCAATCAAACCTCACACTGGCTGAAGCTATGATGGGATAAATGATTACAAATCTGACTAAAGCTGTTTCTTTGACACTGGGGTATAAATCTAGGCCTTTAATTTAATAATGTGATCTCAAAGGGGTGAGGCACCTGGACTGCGATTGGTCAGGAGAGAGGAAGTCACAGAGGGGAGTCCTGGGTACTGTTTTCTCTTTAGCAGCCCTTGGTCGTCATTCGCTTGCTGTAATTCAACCCGCTTACTCTCTGTAATAAACACGGTTTAATTTTTTTTAATCACTTCCCATTCTACATGAGCTTCTTTCTTTACTCCTTCCTGTCAATCTGTCCACCGCTAAAGGTTCAAAGGGTTATGTCTCTGTTTTACAGAATTCTGATTAATCTGCTCTTTAATGTGTACTGTTGCCGGGAAGGCAGGAGAAAACAGGAGTGATTGGGTGAGCCGAGGCTTTTATTCAATGCAACTACCATAATACTTCTTGTAATCTCAGATCTGGTGTCTCCTTGGTTGATTTCAATTTGGTGGTCAGTAATCACTGTTCCTGAGGAGTTTCCACTTTATGTCCCCCTGTCCTCTTCTCATCAGCCAGCAGGTAATCTCATGAAACTACTCTTGAAAAGCACTGGCTTTTCCAGTTCTTTCTGATTGCAGGGGATACCTGCTGATAGAGACGAAACAGAACATGTTTTTAATTCTTCATATATACTTCCTTATGTTTTGAAGGTTTGACAGTGTTGAACTTAAGGATCTTTTAAGGCTAAACTTGAAGTGCACAACTTTACAATTGGAGGTCACAGGAGAGGGGGTCAGCTTGTGATACTCCGACAGTAGTAATCAATGCTTAGGGATGGAACTAACTGCTCCCATATGGCAGGGGTTTGTAGTGGAGGAAGGCAGACGTGCAGCTTCACATATGACCGTTGTGGGGAGCATTTCTGTAATGGAAACACATGTAGCTTCCCTCTGATAGTCAGGTGTGGGGCAGCACTCCTTTTCATTTAGAGATGTTTTACATGAAAAGGAGCCTTACTTTCAAGAGACGTCTCATCTTTTTGGTATCCCTGGAATTTGTTCGGTGCTTGCCACATGTTGAGAACTTTGACAAAACACAGCACTCGGTCTTGGTGAATCCAATGCATTTTTCTCCCTTAAAAAAACATTTTCAATCTCTGCAACATTTTTAGCGTCTGTGAGATTGTACCAGGTTGGAGTCAGTGGTTTGTGAGCTACATTGCTTGCCTTATGTATGCTTTGGTTTAACTTTACAGAAAAGAAGCAAATTGTATAACCTCACGAGTTAAAGTTTTTTTCTTTTTGTTCTTTGAAATCAAACCAGCCATTTGCAAAACTGGTGAATGATGAAAATTCTCCTCCGATCAATAGTCACTTGCTCATCACTTAGCAAGACTATCAATCTTAGACCTTTCATCACTCCTTAGGAAGTTAACTGACCATTACGCTGGTGGGTGGTTAAGTGACATCTAGCGGATGACTGCTCTCTCAGCTGTTGTCCTTTTGTTTTATTTGGAAATCCGGCAAGGATGACCTCATCTCCCTTAACTCCCGTTAGGTCCCCAGGCTATGCGGAACCTTCTATCCTCTCATTTGTTTTCCCATATACAGAGGTCCGACAGTGTGCAAGCATTCTGTTGCCTACAGAGTGACCCTGGACTAGTGGCCAATTAACATGTCACACAACACTGCTATTTTCACTGAAGGAAAGGATCACAGAGGATGCTAAATGGAACCAACCCTTATCCCTAACCATATCTATGAATGTGAGCGCTACACATTTTAACACCAGTAACAGACTCGGGCAGTTGTGTTATTGGGTAAATATGTCCAAAACTTATCATTGTTATCCACCTGAATATTAACGCTATCCCATTTCAAAATTGTTTTATCGCCCAGCCCTAATTGACCATATAGGTAAAACGATAGTTTCCTGTGGGCTGTGGAGAGAACTGTGAAGCTAATATTGGAGAGAATAATGCAGTGCTGTATTTGTGCATTGAGGCCAAAGTACAGGAGTCAGTCAGTAAATAAGAGAGAAAACACTTAACTACCCTAAAGACATTTCTCTGTTTGGTAGCAACTGTTCATCACACGCATTGCATGCATCACGCCCAGTCATGAAAAGCCACCATTGCGTTGTGGGGCCTGAGTAAAATGACCCAAGTGGCACGCAGTGGTTAACCCAGATGGCTTTTTTGAAGTAAAGTGAAGAAATGTAGAGAAACAGATCCTCTAGAGGCAAAAGTATATGCACAGGCCTCAATTATGGATTTGTGAAATCTCCATGACATCCAGCATTGTCCACAAACATTGTAGATGGTAAGCAAATCATACAAACTGCTCAAGGCTAAATCATGCAATCCCTCATTACAACAAAATAATATACACAGTAGCCATTTTTATCATGTTTTCATAATGTATAGTTTAAGGAAAAGGGGCATTAGGAATATCTATCAAGATATTCCACAGGAATTAACAATAAAGCATTCAGTTAACCTCATGGTTTTCTACTAAAAGTCTAAGGTTAGGTTTCTTCAAAGTAGGTCAAAGAGTGGAATTTGAACTCAGGTTAACTATATGAGCCTTAGCTTTACTCCTAAAATCTAAA
This sequence comes from Percina caprodes, assembly GCA_013375575.1. Classification (NCBI taxonomy): domain Eukaryota; kingdom Metazoa; phylum Chordata; class Actinopteri; order Perciformes; family Percidae; genus Percina; species Percina caprodes. The sequence goes on along the minus strand of JABXJD010000004.1, from coordinate 5,882,611 downwards.
TGCAATCCTTCTAGGACTTGCAAGGACTTGACAAACTCAGGAAGGGTTTAAATATGACCGCAGTGTTACTTACCAGAGCAATGGTTGGACATCTAAATGAAGACTTTAAAATAACGAAAGGCTAGGTGTCATTCTTTAGAGCAGGATACATATTTCACAATTGGTGTTAGGGAATCACAGGACAGAAACCAGTTAAAATGTGGTGGTCCAGAATACATTATGTGGCCCATTTGTGGCTCAGCCAAGGTATCCGGTGTCTCATGCATTCATGACAATCTGTGTGTGGTTATTTATGGAAGCTTTCCTGCAAAAGACGGAACCAAAGAATTCATTTCAAAGGGTTTCTCCCTGGTGGACTTGTCTTTCTGAGTTTCTTTAAGAGAATATGCAGGTACGATGAGAAAACAGATGATAGAATACTATGCATACTAGAGATTAGCTAACCTCTTTGATGACCACAAAGGGAAAAAAAAAAACATCGAGAATAGAGTATAAGGAGTACAGAAAGATATGCAAACATGACTGAGAATCTAGGGCATAGTTTTGATTGTTAATTGGTTAGTGAGCCACCCTTCAAGTGAAGAATCCAAACCATATTTGAAGGACTGTGTGTTATGTGTGCATAGCATCAGGGTGACTGACTTTTACATACTATAAAAAACAGCATATCTATCTTTATGATTTAACCTGCACATTTTCCTAACATATACTGTATGATCAGATAATGACACTACAATGCTGTCATAACTACTTTACTTAAATTTAATTTCTGCTCGTATTTTAGGATTCTTGTAATGGACTGTAATTTTAAAGTTCAAAGGTTTAGCAGCCATTAGCAAGTTGTCAAAGTGTCCTTGAGGAAGATGCTCCACTCCTACTCCTTCACTCCTGAGCTTAACTATCACAGTGGAAGTTACAGCAGGAAAACCAGAAGCTCTAGCATATAACTGATGTTAAAGTCTTTATTTGGTTTGGGCCTTGTTCAGCCTCCTAAAGAGACTTAGGGGTCCACCTAATCCCTGGCACGCATTCCCTCCAAAACACTCATGCCCCCACACCACCAAACAGGACATTCAGCCCTTCTGTGGTCTTCACTGAAGCACACATTAATGGAGGATAGATTTATCCGCCCACCTTTTTATTTTTTTATAGCATATACTAAGGCACGCAAGGAATCGATTAGCTCCTTCCCTCTGACGGGGCTCTGTGTACACGTATTCATATTTCCACACCATACCACCTTAGGCCTTTTTATCCTTGTCTGCCCTCAAACTCTGAAAAAGAACTTGATCCAAACCAGTCTCTGGACAGACTCAGTTTTGATGGAAACCAGGACCCTGTAGCATGGGGTAAAATTTAGCACGTTGGCCATTGGGGGAACAGTGTCTGTATATGTACATGTTTTGAGACACTGCACCCCAGAGAGGGAAACTTAACTTGGGTTTCTCTGCAAGAACTGAATATCTACTCAGGGAACTCTGATAACTGCCTCAGGACTACATTTTTAGATTTTATTGAGCTGTGGAAGGTTTCAAATTGGTTGGAGAGTTTTAAGCACACGTGTTAAATGTTGTGAAATAGAAAGGTCAGCCAAAACCTGTGTTTACTTTTCTGAACATTGTATATTATGAATAAATGATGCCTTGTGCTGGTCAGAAAACTCTTGTCCGAATCTAATGGTGTAATTGCATCCATTCTAAACAAAATAAATAAATAATTAAAACAAATAATTAAATCAATAAAACAGTGTTTTGAAATCAGTACTTAATGTACGTTTTATTTTGTGGTAAATCAAGTTGTTAAAATCTTTATTTTTTGGCTTGTTTGATTTATTAGGATTTTACTTGGAAATTTGACATGCAGTTAAAAACTATTGTAACCAAAGCTTTAACTGTAAAAGAGCTGCGTGTGTGATACTTAACTCAAAAAGATCTCTATTGGGACCTAGGTTATGATCGTTAATGGAAACAAACGAAATAATGAAACAAGGTGGGTAAAAACATTGTCGTTAACTGAAATACAAATAACGAGGTATTACAAAAACAATAACTAAATAAAACTGCAATGTCAGTTTGCAAAACTAATTAAAATAAAATGATCAAGTAAATGTCCTTAGTTTTTGTCTTTGTCAGTGTCTTGCATAGATCAAATAACGTTATATGTTTCAGATTCGACATTTCCGACCATAGACCTATTTTATCCAGTCCATGCTATAGACCTAGTATCCAACTGGGAACCCAGAAATTCCAACTTTCCATGTTAAATTGAACACAACATAGTCCATGCCCCTTGCCTGGCATCATGGCTGTACAGAAGTCTGAAGAAAGTGGTAGAGTCCTAAATGATATTAGATATTATATGAAAATATAAGAGTCCTATATGATATGACTGTCAGATAAAAGCAAGTGCCTTGCAGTGGAAGGTGGTAAAATGTATGGACAATTTATTAAAGAGATAAATCCTAAGAATTTGAAAGTACAATTGAGAAGATCGCACAAGGAGGCTAACCTAGCTTACCTTAACAAGGTAAAGGAGAACGCAATTCCCCCTTTCCCCAAAACAGAAGCTACCCCTGCTACAGGGCATGGATGTATGGCAGCATGACGGAGAAAACCGTAGGACAGAGAACACTACAGGAAGGCTTTCACCGGCGAGCCAGTAGCTGGTTAGTAAATACGCAGGAACACCATAAGCGGGATGAAGCGTGGGTTAACATGTGTATTGATACTGGGATGTCTACACAACTTTGAGTCGATTGACTTCAAAAAGTTCACCACTTTACTCGAACCAAAGTTCAAAACACCTGTTGATGTATGTCTTCTTTAGGCTATTGACTATTTAGGTTTTTTCCAGGCACACGCCATTTGCACATTTTGCACTTACTGCGGCATCTTGTGTGAACTGCTTACACATTTGTCATCATCATATTTTATGTGCTGGTGTTATTGTTGAATACATTATGAATACATATTTCAAAAATGTTATGGTATTATTGAGTTATTACACAATACTCTTTCTGACCTTTTTTGAATGTTGCCCCGGAGAAATAACCCATATTACAAAAAAGACTAAAACTAACACTAAAACCAACACTAAAAATGATCTAAACTAAACTTAAACTAATAAGTTTAAAAAAATAAAAACTATACTTAAACAAACTCAAACTAATAAACTAAAACTAAGCATTTTTGAAAAGTAAAAACTAAAAAAACAACTAGCAAACCGCTTTAAAAAGTAATTAAACTAAACTATTTGTAAACAAAAAGTCAAAACAAAATAAAAATAAAAACTAATGAAAAATGCAAAACTAGAATAACCTTGACGGGACATGAGAACATGTCTGTTTTCCTAATACTAATCAATGTGCACTCCCACTTGAGATAATTTTTTGAAATAAAAGTTTTTATTCAGAAAGCCAGTAAAGCTGGGCTTTTGGATTTCTAGAAGTCATTTATCGGGGCTCCGATCTCACCTCACAAACCTTAATGTATAAGAAATTATACAGCTTTATAAATGTTAACACGTAGCAAGAGTTTAGCAAAGCTAGCCATACTGCAGACAAACACTGTCCATGAGTTAACGCTGCTCACACTGCCTGGGTTTCAGACACTTTCTGTTTGCCATTGCTCTCCAATGTCAATGTTTTGAACAAGGCTCCTCACTAAGAAAGACAGCATGACTTTTCCTCTGGCTTTCAATGCAATGCTACTGCAGTGGAAACCAGTAAAGAAAATCCCTGACATTAAAAACATTAAGATTAGTAGCTGCTCTGCAGAAACATTCCATTCAATGCTTGTTGTTTAATTGCAACATGAGTCACTTGAGATGAGGTTTAATGGTACTGCATTATGAATAGAGAGACACTTTTCCCTGTTTGGGGGGAAAAAAATAAAAAATAAATCTGGTAAGCTAATAAGACATGCATATTTAACAGTATACTCATGTTTCCTGTTGAATATATTTTTGCGTTTGATTCAAATCTGTGCGTGTAATAGTATAATTTAAATGTACGCTGCTAAGCGTGCCAAACAGTAGATTTCATGGTGCGGGGCGTGTGTGTATGTGCAGTCCGATAATAGAATATGACTTAAAAGGTTAAAGGAGCGTTCTTAACTATTTTTAAAGTTTAATCATGCACGATAACCATTTGATGGAGTCCTCCCTTCAATTGCAAAGCTTTCCTGTTCATTACCCAAAATTGAACAGCTCACAAATCAAATGTGGCAGACCATTTTTCCCTCCTATGAAGGGAAAGGTGCACATTAATTAGCTTCTATTTATTTAGCTGGAAGCCTTTATAATTCCACAGGAAGAAAAAACCCCTTGGGAAGTACGCTGAGTTTTCTTTTTTCTGTTTCAAAGCCAGTATTTTGTTCAACTCTTGAGGAGGAAAATGTTCAGCTTAATCAGAGAAAGACCCATATTACATGTAGACCCTTTCAGGCTAACATTGATGAGTTGCAAGATACAAAATCATGGAGTACAGGAAAGGCAGTATGCATTTAAAGAGGCAAGTTTTTTTGAAAATGAAGATGGAAAGGGACAACACAGCAGCAATGGAATTCTGAATGAGACTGGGTTTCTCTGGAGCCAGATTAGTGAGCGGCTTGTCACTCCTGTGCTTTGCAGAGACTGAGAAATGATGGTCACAAGGTAACATTTCATCATATTTCAGGTTGAAGTAGAACGCTGGAACGGGACAAAAGGGTTGGATGGTGAGAGCTTGACTGTACAAAAATAGCAACATCCCGTTGAACAATTAATAAATATGTGTATGTATGTATATATATATATATATATATATATATATATATATATATATATACTGCCACTTTATTAGGTACACCTGTCCAACTGCTCGTTATCACTTAATTTCTAAGCAGCCAATCACATGGCGGCAACTCAGTGCATTTAGGCATGTAGACATGGTCAAGAGAATCTCCTGCAGTTCAAACCGAGCATCAGTATGGGGAAGAAAGGTGATTTGAGTGACTTTGAACGTGGCATGATTGTTGGTGCCAGAAGGGCTGGTCTGAGTATTTCAGAAACTGCTAATCTACTGGGATTTTCACGCACAACCATCTCTAGGGTTTACAGAGAATGGTATCCAGTGAGCGGCAGTTCTGTGGGCGGAAATGCCTTGTTGATGCCAGAGGTCAGAGGAGAATGGCCAGACTGGTTCGAGCTGATAGAAGGGCAACAGTGACTCAAATAACCACCCGTTACAACCAAGGTGGGCAGAAGAGCATCTCTGAACGCACAGTACGTCGAACTTTGAGGCAGATGGGCTACAGCAGCAGAAGACCACATCGGGTGCCACTCCTTTCAGCTAAGAACAGGAAACTGAGACTACAATTTGCACAAGCTCATATTGGACAATAGAAGATTGGAAAACGTTGCCTGGTCTGATGAGTCTCGAGTTCTGCTGCGACAGTCGGATGGTAGGGTCAGAATTTGGCGTCTACAACATGAAAGCATGGATCCATCCTGCCTTGTATCAACGGTTCAGGCTGGTGGTGGTGGTATCATGGTGTGGGGAATATTTTCTTGGCACTCTTTGGGCCCCTTGGTACCAATTGAGCATTGTTGCAATGCCATAGCCTACCTGAGTATTGTTGCTGACCATGTCCATCCCTTTATGACTATAATGTACCCAATGATGGCTACTTTCAGCAGGATAATGCGCCATGTCATAAAGCTGGAATCATCACAGACTGCTTTCTTGAACATGACAATGAGTTCGCTGTACTCAAATGGCCTCCACAGTCACCAGATCTCAATCCAATAGAGCATCTTTGGGATGTGGTATTCGCATCATGGATGTGCAGCCGACAAATCTGCGGCAACTGTGTGATGCCATCATGTCAATATGGACCAAACTCCTGAGGAATGCTTCCAGCACCTTGTTGAATCTATGCCACGAAGAATTGAGGCAGTTCTGAAGGCAAATCCAATATGTTACTAGCATGGGGTACCTAATAAAGTGGCCGGTGAGTGTATATATATATATATATATATATATGTATGTATATATATATATGTATGTGTGTATATATATATATATATATATATATATATATATACATCCAATTACACGTCTTTTAATTACACGTTTTAATTGACTGGAGTAGGAGGAGTGCAGTGTGTTGTTTTTGGTGGGCTAAACATACTTGAACATAATTAATCTTGGACTAGAGGAGTAATTTCTTCAAGAACTCACAGATATATCTCCCAGAGCTGTTTGAATTCCTAGAGACCACCATGCAAATCATTCTTGGTTTAATAAAAAAGTCCCAACACAGGATGATTTAGTTAATCAACTCTGGTGGCTCAAAGAGCCAGAAACAATCCTGGCCAGCTTCTACAGATCACTTAGGGAAAGCATGTTATTATGATCCACTGCAGTATATATCCATGTGAGGTAATAGGATACTGTGCAAAAATGCATGTATGTTAAACTCTACTAGTAAAGAGTAGTGAAAGGGCACTCGGGTCAGAAATTTAGAAATGTAAAATTTCCCTCGGGATGATCGATCTACTTCCTTCCTCAAAAAGTCATTTTTTCATTAAAACTATTACAAAATGAAATTTATGAAAAATAATGAATTGATAACAATCTACAGATGTGTCAATGGTCATTTCTGTACAGACAATCCTTACTGTTATAACGCCCCTTGGAAATCAAAAATAAGATGAGGTTCCAGACTAACACACATTTGCAAATCAGTCTAGTTATGCCAGGCTTCTGATTTTTACTGTAAAGTTGTCAAAATCAGATGAATCAAATGAAACACAAATTAGATAGAAAGAAAGCAGTGCTCATAAAATGAAGCATAAGGTGTTTTTTTGGAAGACAGACCGAGCGAAACGCAGAATAATGGATAAAAGGAGGAGATGGAGTGGCAGGTATAAGACACCTCATTACAACAACTCTCTCCCACTTGCTACAAACTAGGAAATTATGACAGATGTGCAGTAGTATCTCTCTCTCTCTCCCCCTCACTCTCTCTTTCTCCCTCTCCCCCCATTACCCAGTGTTGGTACGATATGACCCTGCAATCAGCCTTGTTTTATTGACTTGTGTTGAGCGTGGTTTTCCTGCTGTTGATCCCACTTTGTCTTGAATAAGCAGGTATTTATGGTGTCAGAAAAATCAACAGGCATCTGACCACATTTCTTTTTTTAAATGTTTTTAATAACCTTTACATTTATAAGTTTCACAGCATGTGTTATGGCTACTGAGCTCTACCTTTTTTTAAATTTTGGACGGAAGTTTAGCCCCTGTACATCTTCTGTGTTCTCTGGATTTTGCTTTAATGTAAGTGACAACTTGTCTAACCTCAGTTGGGCCAGCTAGCAGATTGGGAGAAAACCAGAGAGCCAGAGACTGTGTAGTGTAGAGACTGACAGATAATGGGTATTGGCATGAAATCCATAAATGTACAATTTGGTCTTGCTGTAAAACCTATATGCAAAAAAACAACCTCATGATAAAAATGCAGCTGTGCCCAGCAGCAGCTTAGCTTAGCATAAATAATAGAAACTGAGGGAAAAGGCTACCCTGGCTCTTTTTGACGGTTAAACATCATAAATTATTAATAAATAATCCTGTGCATAAGGCCTGTCAAATGGCAAACGTTCCTTTGTATGCTTCAGTTTTTATAGTAATTTGTTGTGGTTTCCCACTAGTTGGAAGTCTTTATGCTAAGCTATGCTAACCAGATGCTGGCTGTACATTCAAATTTACCACACAGACATGAAAGTGGTGTCAAATAGAGATGATCCGATACCAATTCTGATACCTTACCTTGCGTATCGGCCAATGCGAGTACTGATCCAATACCAGCGTGTCATATATTTCATTATATTTTAACAACTGATTACTACCATCCCTGTATGGATGTGATATGATTTCTATCTTTGTTGTCAGTCTGGCTCAGGTTAAACTTTATGTGAAACATGAACAAACACTAACAATGAATGCCACATAACTTTCTTTTTTTATCCAGTTTGACAGTCAGTTATAACGGAAGAAGAAAATAACCTACTCTAACTTAGATTTTCTTTAGGGCTTTATTACTTGTTATTGGATCGGTGCATGAACTTCAGTACTTACCGATACCAGTATCGGCTGTATCGTAGGCGAGACGGATACTGGTATCTGTTTTGGAACATCTCTAGTATCAAACTTCTGATCTAACTCTCTGCTAGAAAGTGAATCCACAGATGTTCCAAATGTCAAACTACTAGTCGAGGACACAGCTTGGTAGGTAAACACCGGCTGTGAGAAGACGCACGTTTCTGCTAGGCTCTTCCCTGACTGTCTTTACAGTAAAGCTTGAAAGAATGAGAACTACACTATGAGGAAACACCTGCTATCCATTTAGAGTACATTCTATTGTGTTTGTGCAATGCAGAACAAAGGAGGAGGTGGGGAGAGGAGAGCTGGTGTCCACAGCCAGTTGAGAATCTGGCCAAAAGCTGGTGTCATGATCAAGAGCGTAAAGGGACAACTACGTCATTTGGAACAGAAAGCAAAAATGCAATGCAGCGAGGCAAGAAGGTTAAGTTTTTGTTAATGGCAACTTGTCTTTGGGTTTCTCGCTAGAAGGGTGATGAAGACAATTTCCAAAGATTTTGTAATTATCAAAACGGTTTTGGATTTCAGACAACACACACACACACACACACATTAACCTTAAACTCTCAACTCACATCCTTCCCTGGGTAATACCACTTAGGCCGTATCCTTCGTGGAGCCATCTTACTGGAAATGTATCTGCTTGTCTTGTGTATTCAAGGAATCAGCTTATCTAAAGTTGACTTCCTGAGATCTTGCTGGTAAACAGACCTGAAGTCCACTGCTCCGTCTAAAAAATCACCACTAGGTCTCATGGGTGACTGTAAGAGGAAACTGAGAGGAAGGAGGGAAGATGCGGTAAAGGAAGGAAAAGAAAGATGTGAAGGGAGGGGATGAGATGAAGAAATGTACAGTTGGAGTCAAGTTAAAAAGTCTGGACAGAAGGTTAGACTATAGTTCAGTTCTGAGTGTGTGTGTTTCCTGAAGCAGGCTTGAGGCCTTAAACAGCAAATTAAAAAGACCAATAAAAAATAAACCTCATGTATCACATCCTCTCCTTATCTCTCCTTTTCTTTCTCTTTCCCCCCACCTCTCCCAGTCTTCTACCCCTGTCATGATGCTCTATTTCAACTGTGGTTAATGTTATTATAGCCCCAGCCGTGGCCGCTGTTCCAACTAAAATAAAACAACAATGCCTCCCAGGCCTGCAGAAACCTTACAGCTGGACCACGAGTAACTCAAGACTTCAGAGCTGTGTCGCTGCTTTCCAGTACATGTTACATTCACTTCTCAGATGTGCTCCAGATCCCTTATTAATGGAAAATTTGTATATGCCAATGTCAAGTGAGATAACACTTTGTGGGAGTAAGAGATGTGAGTCCTGCAGACTAATTTGTTATTTCTAGGGGATTTTTTGAAATTAGAGTAATGGGTTTATGGCTGAAGTATAAGAACTCCTTTTAGCAAGGCACTTCACATGTAATGTCTGGTCCGACTTAGCAAGTAAGGGGCTATGGTTGTATTGGGCAGTTCCCAGTCACAAATACATGCAATTGTTTTGGAAATATTATGTAACTTGAGTCATTTGTTGCAAGATCTGTAAACATGTGTTTGTGAGGTTAGTTTGAAACTGGATTAACTAATGCTATAATGACCTACGGACACTGTCCCGCTGACGGGACCAAAACGGGCTCGGCATATACGTCGTTATAACTTGCATTAAACAGCATTTCTTAATCAGTGGAATAGGTGCAAGACTTCATAGTTACCAACTCCTTGCTTATATCTTGTCTCCTTTTCTGCTTCACTGTATCAGCCAGAGAAGCTTAAGTGTTTTTGATTTGTCTTATCAGCTAACTCCTCCAAACCAAGCGACACGTTAAATGTAATTGCCTTAAAATGACCCACATTAGTTTTTTTCTGATTTGATGTCTTAATGCCTTTGGGAGGATAGTCCCTCTACTTTATGCACTGAAAGCAGAGAAGCTGCAAATTGTCTTTCACTTTGTGGACACAGTCTATAGTCAAAAGAAGCAGCAGTCGTATATGTACTGTATGTGCGCTGATTGTCACAGAAATATTATTGCACACACAATCCATGTTGAAGGAAAGGGGTGGGAACTCGCGACCTATCAGCTGGGCTGTAGTTGTCTGTTTCACTGGATTAGTAGTCACACCTCATTATCCTGTGTGCAGCGTTTAATCACAGGATGCCCAGCAGCCAGCAGGAGACCATTAGCACTCAAGGGTACCACGGTGGAGTGGTACACACGAGGGCTGCTTCCCAGCACGCAGCAGGTATGGCCATGTAGGGCACTAACACACCCACTCATGTTCTCTTGGACAGTAGTGCACACATGCAATTGAACACACACACACACACACACACACACCCCTTACACGCAAACATACAGTCTGCAGTAGCTCAACATACACAGGCAGACAGTCCTCGGCAGTTGTCCGGCGCTGCTCCAAAAGAGAAACTGAATAGCTTTAATCGTGGGAGAGCGGCAAATGGCCGGTTGATTTCAGCATGTGTGTTCATTTCCTGACCATCAATCCCACAGTCCATTTGGCTCAGCACACACCGGTGATGCAAACCATGCAATTGAAAGAAACCCAGTATCCTATTTTTTTTTTTTGTTTTATAACACAATTACCATTCAAGAGGGAAATGCAAAGAAAAGCCAATAATTAGCTGTCATGCTATTTTTAATTCCACAAACGCATTGTATGGAAACTTGTGCAATTAAATGTTGCCTGCTTTCAACGTCGAATTGAAACACTGCAATTAATGAAACCAAAATTTCGACTTGTCAACTACTTTGTTGCCATTGTTAAAACATTTTAGAACAAATGTGGATAGATGGAATATTTAATTAATATTTTCTATTACTTGCATGCTTTTGTTTCTATTTACCGTAATGTCATGCAAAGCTTTCATTGCTCGCATACATGACAAGAGCAGTAAACCTCTTTAAAAAAGAATGGCCTTTTGAAGTGATGGTGGCTTTTTTTATGCAAATTTATTTCATTATTAAGACTTCTTTGAGTGTCTGCTTTTCAACAAACCAACAAGAATGCACGCAATATCAACAAACAAGCAACAGAATGACGCACCTTCAGAACCAATTAACCCATTTAGTGTTCAAAGTTATTGTCTGAAGCAGCACATCAATAAACGCTTATTTTCTCATTTTACGCATTTATTTGCCATTCTTGCAATGTGAATTAATGGAACAACAGAGAAAGAAGGAGGTGAAAGAAAGATGACTGACATGACAAACTTCCTGAAACTGGTTCCCTGGAAAACCTTTTGTCATGTAAGCTGTATAACAGAATAGACAAAATAAAACAATAGTATAGGTCAAATGAAATAAGGGACTTTGCCATGCAGTACATAAAATGACCCAGCCCTAAAGTAGCAGCTTCATTAGTAGCAAGTGGTAGTAACAATAAAAGTAGTACTACCAGTAATACTATTGGTAGTAGAAATATTGTGATAGTAGTTAGTGGTGCATGGTAAATGATCTGCATTTATATAGCGCTTTCTACCTTATTGGACAAAGAGCTTTACAATTTGCCTCTTGCACCCCTTCACGCACACATTCATACACCGATAGTGGTGGCCATTGGTTGGTTTGTCTTGCTTGCTCAAGGACACTTAGGTAGGATGAGCTGGGGAATTGAACCTTCATCCTTGGGTTTAAAGGACAAATCGCTGTACCTCCTGAGCCACAGCCTGGTTGTGGTAGGACTAGCACCCAAGCACTACTACTGGTAGCACTAGTAGACATATTAGTACTGTAGTACTAGGACCAGAGTGAGTAGAGATACAAGGACCAAAACATTCAAGGCACAGACATGAGAAAAATATCAGCAAGCCCACTTGTTTGCTGTGAATAATAGCTCGGACAATAACCTGCTCTATTACATGGGCTCAATCGAACATTACACGGTCTTTAGGGAGCTGGCAGGGTAAAGTCTGGTCCAACGGATTTTGACTAGTCCAATGGATTCAGACATTTGCACTCTCACATTCAGCTCCTACAGTTAATGTCTAGATACTTTTGGGATGCAGTGCATGTGTGAGGTGCTATAGATATGTAAAGATGATATATTTGAATGGGATTTTGTTAACAACAACCTTTTTAACAATCACCTACGAAGCTTTCAATTCTAGGGTTTTACTGGTTGTATAGGTCTCTTTTTCAGAGAGACCAATGAAAGAAATGTTCAATGAGAGATTGCTTTGAGTTACAGGAGTGAATAGAACTATGGCTAGCCTACAGGTGACGTCAGGGCTTGATACTATAAAGACACTAACAAGGTGGAATGTTTTGTGGAAGGTTTGTGTGCACGTGTTATGTGTGTGAATTCCATTGATGTACTGTTAGTGAGCTGTATCATCCAGGATGATGATGTCCCTGTCCCCACAGCATGTGTGATGACCCATTGGCTTTGTGAGGATCAAACCAATGTCAGCATCTGGCTTATTTGCAGTAGCTCCACATATAGCTATCATTCCAGCAGAGCATTTATGGGGGATTTTCAAAAAGAATGTCATCGATGGTATTTTCCAGCACTATCCAGTCCCATCCCAGCTAAAGTACAGTGTGTATTATCACTCTAAACTGTCAATGACCTTGACTTGCAGGAAATGATGAACTGAGACGATTATAAGAAAGGCATTACAGTCTTTCACAAAGCTCTTTTTGCTGGTGGTTTTGATGTGACTACAGATCGCATGTTGTTTTGTTGAAGTTTTAAAGGCTTTTGATTTTATTGCTGTGGTCATGATGGGAAAATGATGAATTTAACTATTTTTGCTTTTTATTTGAAAAAACACCCACTGGCCATACTGTATAGAGCATTAACCGACATGGCTGTAATCTGTCAGTAACAGAATTAAAGGGATGGTATTTCAATGTGCAGGACATGTTTACGGCTGATCAAAAGTAATTTACATCTTAGTGAAAGTTAGCAGGTTGAGAATGCCCAGCAGTCACTATATTATGGCTACTCTTTGGTCTAGTTGTAGATTCTGAACAGACCTTGCCTACAATGCACAATCCAGAGGCTCTTTTCTGGCACTTAATCTCAGACATCTTTGAGGCAGTTGATTGTGAGGCAAAATAAAAGAAGGGTGTGGGTAATTTGACAAATTAAGCTAAACTCAGCTCTTTTTTTCTGTTTTTTTTGTTGCACTCAATGAACACACTCCATTAGTGAGCAACATACTGGAGTGGTTGTTGTGTGCGGGAGATCAACTTGTTCATGGTTGTAGCGTATTAAGCTCTGCTCCCTTAAGTATTAATCTGCCCTGCTTATCTCACCGCTTTGATCGAGGTGGAGCCCATTTCTTACAGTCTGCACAGTTATTTTTTAAACTTTAAAAGGGCTTAAAACTTCACTTTTTGGCTTTCCTCCTCTCAGCCTTATTACTGCCATGTTTTTGCAGTTGCCTCTGTTCAGGAACTAATGACAGTTAAGTTTATTGAAGCAAAGCTGAGCAAATAAACAGCTTAAATAGTATTATATCATTCAGTAGGCTAGTTATTAAACTCAATAGCTCTGTGGGAACATGTTTGTTTCCATTCTTCCCCCTAATCAATTTTGGCCAACATCAGTGCTCTTTAGTCATCTTTGCCTTCTCGACTGCTATTCAAGTTGTGTAAGGGCCAATAAAACCATCTTATCCACCTGGTATTAACTATGAGCCACTCCAGCCGTATCTGTAATTAGCATGACTCATGGGATGGAGTTCATGGAGTGTTTACATTGTGGCTTTAAGAGCTCATTTAGGGAAAGTATGTGTAAGACAAGTATTTATCTCTTACTGCTCATACACTGGCTACTTTCCAAACCAACGTTAGCAACGACCGATGGACCACAGGAAAACGAAAACAGAGCTTCTATATTTTGCACTGATGATCTGCCTTAAGATTTTTTACACTTGTTGATAAAGGAATTATCAACAGTAACAGTAAGTGAGTAATATAACAGAAAATGTCTCTCTATGCCTTCTACCTTGATTCAGCTCAGGTAATCAGCACATCCAAGGTAAAGTTAACGGCCTATTCAAATCTAATCAAAATTAATCACTGTGTTTAAAAAATGTTTTATTGGCTTTAATGTAAGCCAAATTAATATTATTATAAACTGTATGCTCTCTGTCCATAACATCAATACAAAGTAGGCACAAGGTAGGGTCACACAAAAACAGATTTTCAGGATTTAGAATTAATCAAGAAGATGAACTCTAAGAAGAACTCTGCCAAGAGTAATTTTCCATGAAAGATGCAGACTTCTCCGGTTTGCCCACAGTGGCAGCTTCCTGTCCTACAAGCCACATTAATGTCCTTACGGGACAAAAACCCTGCTGCAACCCCGCCCTGGTTTTTAAAGCTCTTGGTAGACACAGCTATGGCTTCCAGATGCTGTCTTCAATGTGTTTTTAGGGATAAGAAAGGAACTAATCTAATAAGTGTGGGCAGCACAGGAGAAACCTGGAAGGTGGGGAATAATATTAGCACATCTTTGTAAATCAGAGCCCTCGGACTGGTCCAGCACATACCCAGACCACCTCTATTAGGCAATTACTGGGTGTGAAAACACAGGGAACAGATTTCCCCACCCCTTACAATGTTTCAAACAATTATAGTGTATGTAATGAGAAAAAGGACACAAGTGAAGATTATGGTGATTAGTGTTTATTAGTCATCAATTCATGAATAATAAAAATCCAATTTTCCCCTTTGCTTCATTATATCAAGTCCTTATTTGGAGGTTTCTCTCCCACTCTTTCTGCAAGTTATTTTTTTCCAGACCTTCATATGGTGCTTTTATCTAACAACAGACAGGGCAAGTTGTACGTATTTATTCATTTATTTTGGGGAATGGAGTGGAAAATAGTTTTTCTGTGCTAATTTAACCAGTTCAAAGGGATCAATCTGAGGAGAGAAATTCCCAAGAAATAGCATCATATTGTCTCAATGAGCATGATCCTTATCACGCGGGCTCTGGCCCGTGCTGCACACAATCAGGAGAAATCCCGCATCAGGGGCTACATCTGTGGAAACTGTGAGCAGGGGGCTTTGAACCTTAACAATATCCTGGTGATAAAAGAAGGTAATTCTGCTGGCTCTTGTGTGTTGACTCCAAACGGTGTTTAATTGCCACAAGTGTAGGAGAGGATGAGCTATTTCTGACTGCATCAGTCCTTCTTCTCTGCATTTCTGTGCAGTAAGCCTCAAGGACTGCCTGGGACTGGGCTGAGGGCTCAGTGCTGTCAAGAAGTTACGTTTGAGAGAGCCAAAAAAAATCATTGAGATTCAATAGCCCAACTGAGTTTGTCATTTATTTTTTTTCCTTTTCTTCCAAAAAAACACCCCCAGTGTCACTCTCTTATACTAACCCTGGGGAAGGCTACCTCTCTCTCCAGCGGCTGTCGCAGAGGGAAAGTGTTATGTAGAAATTCACAGGAGGAAAATGCACGGTATTCATTGAAGATAGACAGGACCAAAACGTTAGCATGCGCCATCAAAAAGACACAGCTGTCCTCGCCCTACCCGCCTGTCATACTCTGTTTCTCATCTTCAAGGACTCCTGGCTCTGCCAAATTTCTCTTCCTCTCCATCTTCCACGCTCTCAGTCACTTCCTCTTGCAAAACTCTTCCACTTTTTCTGTCACTGCTTTAATTTCTTCTCTCCAATTTCCTTTTCACTTCCTCTCTTCCAGGCTCCAAGTTTCTCTCACACTAACCACTTCTTCTCTTTCTGCCTCAAAACATTCCCTCCTCGCCCACCTCCTGGTGGAATTAGGTTGCGCTGGGGTGTGCTGGTGAGATGCTAATTAGCAGGTGGTGTAGAGAGATGCTTGGGCATCCTTTCACATAAACAGGGAAACGTGTTGACACCAAGGCCACATGGACTACCTATACTGTTTATAGCAATCACCTGAAGGTCTGATTAATGTTTGAGTTAATCAGCAAGACAGGAAGGAATTCGGCTGTGGGCGTGCATCTGAAAGAGGAGTGGAAAGAGAGAGAGAGAGAAAGAGAGGCCAGTAATATGTACCACAACATATTACATGACCGAGTTCTTTCTGCAGTGATATGACTTTGTGTGTAAGACATGTAATTAAATTAATTTGAGTTCTTCACCAAAAATCTATATTTAATGTTGGTCATTTTGAACAAATACAAGTTTTTGTGTATAATTCTGGAGAACTTTGTTTTATTTATTTTCAATATTTGATCTCAGTGACAGTTTTGGGTGATGCATGACTACATAGTTACTTATTGTTCTTTTGTTTGAAATTGAGCCCTGTGATAAACTGTTGCTGTGTCTGGGGTGTACCATGCCTGTGGATTCAGCAGAAAGAGTTTGATACATACCCAGTCAAGTTAAGAGATCCTATTAACCAAA
Organism: Percina caprodes; assembly: GCA_013375575.1. Taxonomy (NCBI): domain Eukaryota; kingdom Metazoa; phylum Chordata; class Actinopteri; order Perciformes; family Percidae; genus Percina; species Percina caprodes. The sequence continues at coordinate 5,866,101 of JABXJD010000004.1, read as the reverse complement.
GTTTCCTGTGTTGATGTGTCACATGAGGCCGTCTGGCAAATAAGAGACAGGATGATGACTATCAAGCTGATGGTGGACAGCAATCTGTAAGTGTTATTACACAAAACTGATAGTATCTGACACATGTCATGAGCTATACATGTTTGCTTAGGCTCGAAAGATATGAAGCAAATACACCTGCATTTTTTTCATTCACTAATAATAATGTTGAGATCAAGATTAAAGGTACTTTCTGCTTCTTGAAAAATCAAAACATTTCAAAAATAATTTTTCATTTTACTTTCTCATTTTAAAAGGTCGTAAAGCTTCTGAAATATCACTACTTTTTACTCGTTTATACCACATCTGGAGTTGAGACACTGAATAGGAATTAGTGTCAAGCTGACTGGGTTTCATTATGATTACTTTTACATTCGTTGTCTGGGTTGTGTAGGTGAAATTAAAGAGAAGCCAGGACTTTAAAGTGAAAATGTTATGTATCCTTTTGGATTAATATAATTTCCTGAGTTTTATCATTCAGTTTCTCTAAAAAAGCAGATGGCAAACTGCTATGATTTTTGTCCACCAATGGTTTTGACCACATTTTTTTTTTTTTTTATTTAAAGTTGCTATAATTTGCTGTGAAATAATATTCTGCCCTTTCAAATTGTGACATCCTTATTTTTGATAAAAGCTCTCAAAAATGTTCGATAATTGTGTAAAAGTTTCATGATGGACAGTCATAATGAAGACCATGACATGAGCATGGGAGACAGAAATTATTCTTTATTGCAGATGTGACTTACATATGAATGGAGCTTCCAAGCTCCAAATGTGGTTTTAACAGTTTTGGCACAGGAACTATATAGCCTGTTGGGAGGGGGCACTGGATGATAATGTATGCTGAACACTGTTAAACGCCCACAGACAAAGGGTGCTTTCTTACTGCTTCTTAGTCAAAGTCAAGATGTATTTCCTGGTTCTGGCCACAGCATGGCACTCTTCAAATTGAAATGTGACCTTTTTCCTGACTTTTCTGCTCTCTGCTGTGACATTTTGAGGCATTTCTGGAGCATCATGTGAGACCCTCACCATCTCTGTGCAACCCCTTCCTTTATTTAGATTTCATGATGAATCCCATCCGTGACAAACCAATCACACATGCCTATCAGTGAAGGGACAGTACTACAATCGGGCACAGCGGGGTTAGAGAAGAGCTTCCTTTGAAATCTGAACACGACTCGACTGAAATCAATCCACTCTCCCCTAGTCCCTGTTTTTTTATTACAAGGCCCCTCTCCTGAAGATCCCCACTGGGTGGTTATTCTTTCCAGTCAACGCTGAGACTGACATCAACGTAGCCATCTCATTACTCTCCGAGGGATCTGGGAGGTCAGTGCTATCAAGTGGAGTGGTGCCATAAAATATATTGAATGTTCAGCTGAGGCAAATGTTGAAGGTGATGGACAGTGAGGGCCCCTGCTCAGAACCACAGCTCTCTCCAACTCCCCTGGGTGCTGCAGTCTGGGACCGGAGTTGAGCAGCTGGATGACTGTCTGGGGAAAAAAATGTTGCAGTCAGAATTAAACATGAGCAATGCGACCACTGGTATCTTGGCTATCCGTCACTCTCTGCAGCTTGAAGAGTCTACCTGTGCACGTCCAGTGGGCCTGTCAGGTATTGGAATAGACACAGTTGGCTGCACAGAGGTGGAATCAGAATTGCAGATGGGGAAGGAGAGGGAGAAGGAGAGTGAAGCCAGTCGATGTGAAGTGAGCGCATACAGTATAAAGCCACAGAGAGATGGTCTGTATTTCTCTGGTTTTGGCCAAGGATAATGTTAGGCTACAGTTCCACTTGTCATTTCAATGTGATTTTGAGCTCTGATTCTAAAGATCACAGCTTATGACAGTAAATGACTTTGATTCCCCACATGGACAGGAAATGTTTTGTATGTATTCATTTAAAGCAGAGTTCTGGTCATTTTTGACCTGGATCGTGTCCGGGATATTCCAAAGTCCATTTATCCAACGTTTGACCACTCAGTGGTTTGTTTGAAGAATTTAGTCTGCAGAAATGCCTATATTTACAGTATTTTAGGATTTATTGTGCATTTAAGAGACATTTTTTTGGGCTATTTGAATGATTAAACCATATTTCCAAGATGTAACTAGTGCCTTACAGTTTCACCATGTGGTTGCCTTGATCTAAGAGGCAAAATAAACAATGTCAGATGACATCCCAAAGTGGCTTGAAAAAATATCAGTATGCCCACTTTTCTATTAGCATCACTATGTTGTACAACGGCATGCTTTAGAGGCTTTGTAAGTGGATAAAGTATCCTTAGTCTATTAGGGCCTAATTTGAAAATTGTGCAGCCCATAGAGAGCTCATACATATCTCTATTGCATGATAAATAACTAGCTTTTGGTCAGAATTGAGTATTATTGATTGGTTATTATCTAAAAGTAGGGTTCAGATTGAAATTTTAATCTCTTTTGGAATTGCATTAAACCACTCCTTTTCCACATAATTTTGAACCTCCAAGGAAGAATCCATAAACGTGTTCAAAATCAAAGTTGTTTTTGCATCTACTGTTGTCACTTGAAAACATCTTGGAGTGTTTGAATGATACAAGTTAGATTGAAAAGAAGCCTTTGGTCGGACATTATTGCCTTGAGCAATCACAAATAGCGTAGAAGTAGGAATGCCATTCCTTTCTCCAAACTGCCTGGATGTTTTGCAGCATCTGTAATTTGTGGTGCTGATTCCCTGAGAGTGCAAGCTATCACATTTCATTTTCAGACACTGCAGACTTTGAAACAAGCCACATACGGTGTAATAGTTGTATGTTTTCTCTATAAAGTGCCATAAATAATATATCTAAAGTTATGCTGCAAGAGAATACTTTGTTGGAGAAAAGAATACTTTTGCTGCACTCTTGGGTTTCCTTGTAACAGCCGCTAACGCAACAGTGCAGCAGTGGCTCGCAGGCTTGGCACAGACAGAATTTGAAATGTGAGCTCAATTATATGTATTCATGCCCTCATAAATGACATATGTTGTTGGTTATAGGGAGAAACTAGTTCAAATGTGGATATGCATTGACAAACAGTTGAGTAATTATTCGCCTAAATAACTGAAATAAGGCATGATGAGTCGGACAAAATGTGTTAAAAAGGAAGGATAAAGGTGGCTGGAGCACCTTTTTCTCACGGGGCATTTTTACGAGAAGGGGCTATCACACCCAGCTATGCTTGAGATTAAGTATTTAAAAAAACTATTAAACCACCAAAAGCAGTATCTGGAAATGGGTAAGCTTACAACTATTCACAATAACTGTTCTCCAGCGCACTGCAGGAAAAGCAATTTGTTGAAAGTAAATCCATTTAGCCCCAACAGAAAGGTGGACTGCAGACTTAATTGATGTCTCCAGCTATATTTAAAAGGAGTAAATTATTTTTGGATGCAGCAGGTTATTTTGGACAGAGTTCAAATGGCTGAACGTACATTCCAGTAATGGAAAGATTATTTGAGTTGAAGTTTGTTTTGTAAGCTCCACATTTTCACGTCTTATCTTGAAAGAAGTTCAGCCTGTTCTCTGTTTGAAACCAGATGACTAATAACACTCCTTTTATTGTCTGAAAATTTGAAGTCTTCTGTATGGCCTGAGATGTCTGTTCTGCCAGAGTAAACACTGGTTTGAATTGCACAGCATGTCACTGCTGAACAAAACTGCAAGACTGTGTTAATACAAAATGTTGAATCGCTGAACAATGAATAACTTTTCTTTTAGTTTATCACTCTTCTCACACATTGCAAGAAAACTCTCTGAGGTGCAAGCATACTGTTGGACACACAGGCACACACCAACATGCACACTACCTACATAAAACACCTGCCTGGGGGCTTATATTGAAACGGTCCAGAGCCAGACGACTCTTTGTTTCACTTCCTCCAACACCACGAAAGGAAAATCACTATAGACTTGTGACCTGTAAGTCCTGCGTCTTTTATGACAAGTGCTATATAATTGTACTGGCTGGCCTAAATTATTGAGTGTCTCTCAAAATTGTGACACATATTTGTCTGCAACTTGCCCTCTTGGCCTCCTTTTCCATCTTATCTGTTCTTTTCTGATTTATATGTCGCCTCGCTGGCATGCCGATTTAGCCCTGTGTTTCCAATTATGTTTTCATCAGTGTTTTTCTAATGCATCAACTTGTAAACCAATTTAGCCGCTGGCGCCCGAAAACCATTCTGGCATGATACAGCCATCGCAGCGTTTAGCCCCCCCACCCCTTTCTCCACTGCCAGTAAATGTTTAAGTATGTTGCAGTTTTGTTTGAAGGACTGTCTCACCACACATGGCTAGTCAGCAGATGCCGTCAAGATAACAACACACCTTTTACTAGCAATGTTCCAGTGTTGTGGTTAGACCAGTCAGGAGCACACTTCAAGGCCAGTTTGTTTAAAAATATCTCAAAGATAGTTACCAAGAAATCCACTTTTACCCTCCACAAAGCATTGGATGTAATGATTAATTGCACTCTATTCTGGGGACAGGAGAGGGCATAGTTTAATCTTGGTAACTTAATCCACTTTTGGACCACTTGACCTTGGATATTCAGCTGTTCCCAGGCCATCCCAGATAGTGATAATGACGAAGAGGATCCACAGCTGGATACACAAACTGTAGCAAGAGGTATCTTTTCAGAGGTTTGAAGAACTATTATCAGGAGAAAAATGGAAATATCTCTTTTACTAATTTTACCTTTTGGTAAGGACAGTGACCTCTTTTATTTTTATATTTTTTTCCTTTATTAGACAGAGACAGTGGATAGACATGTGAAAGGGGGAGAGAGAGATTATGGATGACACGCAGCAAAGGGCCGCAAGCTGGATTCAAACCCCGGCCGCTGCAGGACTCAGCCAACATGGGGCGAGCGCACTTACAAAGGGAGCTATAGGCCGCCCCAGTGAACCTCTTTTAAATGTGCTCTTTTTCTTTAGTCTATATGACACTTATTATTTCTGAACCAGGAAATGACAAGTGGCATCTTCCAGCTAAAAGGCCAGCTGTAACTGAAGTCAATCAATACAGTGAGATGGATGACACTGCTGATCCAGGCACTAAGGGCTTTCCTTTGTTTGGATCCTTACAAACTTGTAGACTTCCATCTGCAGCCTTCTTCTTTACAAGTCCCAAATGTCATCCACTTCATCACTGCCATTCTTTGATTATTGCTTCCTTATTAGTCTTTTATCTGGAGGGCCATAACTCTTCAGCCAAGTGTCATTATTTTGAGTGTGACATTAATGGAATCAATATTTTGACACCTTGCCTTCCCAAACCAGGTAATTAAAGTCATAGGCATAGTGGATAATTGAGTTGTGGGGGGGTGACATGATTGACAGGTAATAGGATAAGGAGTCTCTCAGCTCTGAGGCTCTGACATTGTCCCGGAGCTTCTGTGCATCATGAAAAATGTTTTTTGGAAAACGAGAGAGGCCATTAGCGAGGCTAACCGCTTCAGATTAAGCTGCACCAAAACTTTGCAACTTTCCTCATACATTCTCTGTCATCTAGCAATTACAACATGCAGCAACATAAAGACAGCTCATCATATTGTCCTCCAGCTCCTTGTCTACCCAGGAAGTGAGCTCAGTTATTATCCCAGCAGCACCTGCTTCTCCGGAGGCAACTTGCATCAGGCACTATACCTCATTTGTGGCACCCAGTAAGATTTAATAAGAATGTTTCATCGACAGACACTAGTAATCGTTTCATCGACAGACACTTTAAAAACAAATGAGTGGGCTGGGCCTAATGCATTCATCATGTATCCAAGCTGCTGTAGATACTTTAATAAGTAGATGAACCTTATTGGAGTAAAGTTCTAATAAATTATGGCTCTGCTTAGTCAGCAGGACATTTTTACTCTTTTATTAATAAGCAGCTTAGTAATATAGACGTAATGATGAAGATGTTATCTTTTCTCACTGGCATCAAATTAATTGTTCTCTTTTTAACTGCAGAATAAAAGTCAAGACTTTATCTCACAAACTTATAGTAATTAATAAAAAAAAAAAGTCTCAAGGACAAAACATTTATCTTCTATTCGTAAAAACTGTAAGACACAAATGACTTTACACGGCAGCCTGAATCTGAATTGTAACAACTTGTATCAGGTATCAAGCAAAATGCATTTAAATTATTTTGTCAATACTTACATTGGAAAGGAAAGGTGCATGACATGCAAGACTGCAGACTGTACAGTATCTAACAACCATCATCTGTGTGCAAAACAATATCCAAAACAGTACTTAAGTAAGTGAAATGTAACTTAAATTACTTTTGGTTATCTGGAGCTTTTATTTCAAAAGAAGTGGGAGCAAACTTTCTTTTGAGGTTGATGTTAGCAATTTAATGCATGGGAGAGCAACTTTAGATCATGCTTTGTTCTTAGATGGAGATGTGCTTTACTTTCATTAAAAACTCCTGTGAAGTGCCTGATTTATTCCTACCCCCCCTTTCATTTGCTGGATTAATTTTTGGGATTTCTTTGCAAATTGCCAAGGAAGACTGGCATGGAAAAATCCTCTGGTCATCTTTGAGCCTTTGCACCAAAGTTATTTACTGTATGGGCATCTTTTTGATTTCATAACTAATTACTTCAGTTTCCTCTTCGGTTGGCAACGCTAGAAGTTTCAGAGTAGCATTCTGACTAGTTTCTGCTTTAAGTTTTGACTTCAACATTTTGTTAATCACATTCTTTTTTTTGTGTTTTTAGCTGTGACTACAGCTGCTTTTATCTTGTTTTTCCAGTGCTGAGCTTAGTGTTATCTAAGCTCACGTTTATACAGTTATACATGGGCAGAGCTTACAGTACAAGGCTACAGAGGCTGTGTCTCATACCTATATGCCTGAGTAATTTTCTCATTACGTATGGTTTCATACGTAATGAGTCATTTCTCAGCTTTGCTTTTACTGGAAAATCAAGATCTGTGTTTTAAAGACACAACTGCACAACTAATTTATCAACTTGAACAAATGCTTTTATTTTTGTTTTTACCTTTTCATAACTAAGATGCTTTGAGCATACCATGTTGGTTAAAAAAAATACTATTCTTCAAGTCTGTGCGTTGCATTGGGTCACACAGAGTAGGTAAATATTGTTGTTGAAGGCTACAAATGGATAAATTAACAAAGACCTCCTGATTCTGCTTGGCAGTCAAGCACTCAAGAAGCACACATTTCATCACAACGACTTAAGTCAGACTTGAAGTGGACTTGACCAAGTTTATTCCCAAGAGCACAAAATGAAGTCTTTCATGTGGAAGGCATATGCTTCACTATTACCACCACTCTTATCCCCAGATCTCTCTTACATGAACAGAAAGCATAAAGTGTTTATGACCCCATGTTCAAGAGGTCACATTCAGACTTTTATTCGTTACTCTGTCATGTCAAACGCCCCTATTGGCTTTCCCCATCCCATGCATTTATGTGACTAAGATGGTTAAACAAAAATGCAATTGAAAGGTGCTGACCCTGACTTTTGACCCAGTAGAAACATACATACAAATGTCAGGCCAATAACTAGCTTCCTTCTCAGAGCAACCTAAACAGGAGCAGTTGCTGACAGGTAATTTATTGGACACATCAGACAAAAAAAGAGGGAGGGGCAGAAATACATTAAACAAAATGGGTTGCTATGCGGGTCGCAGTATAAATACTTATAATGAGACTGCGGATTGGGATTCTCTGTATTTGTAACAAGGCATTCTGGGGCGGAGGAGATCTGTGTAATTGTTGGCCCTGTCTTTATTGGCCAAAGACATCACATTTAGAAAACTGCTTACCTGAAGGATGGAAATGTTTCCTTTCCACAGATAAAAGGGAGAACAGCATGCGTGGGTCAGTGCTGGAACCTGAGCATATAGGGCATTAGTACAATTAAACAATTACAGATTATAAATCTTAGATTATAAAGCACTTACGGACCTTTAGATAGCCACGACACTGTCTCTGTTAGCTGTTTCCAATGAGAGAGATTTATAAATTGCGCAAACAGTGTAAAAAACCCAAATGTTAATATAATTAGTAGACTGCAGATGTGGAAACATGAACGGAATATAGATTTTTCAATACAACCCCTCTATCCACCCTCAGCTTGTGAACGCGCTTGTTGCCAAATGATCATATTTCAAGTCTTAGAACCTTGGTGTTTGAGGTATTTTAGCCTTTTTAAGAGGAAAACCAGAGGGCCCTGCTTATTCAATTCATTCAGCGCTGGCTTTATAATTCACTGTGGGTATAGGTTCAGTGAGGCCAAAGCCGGGAATGAGGGGGCACTAACATTAGTGCCCGGGTAAGGCTTTGTCGAGAAGGGACACTGGCCTGCAGGCCAGCGGCAGAAGGCCTCATAATTGGCCCAATCCAAAGGGATTTATAGATTTTCACATTCAAATTTATATTGTCTGGTTTCCATTTGAGAGGTAAGAGGATAGGCTTACCTTTTTGGCTAAAGCACTACTTTATTAAACCTTACAGGAAAAGAATGGTGAGTCCATTGAGGGGAAACATGACAGGAGAGATAATACTGTATCATACGTTAATACTGAGTGAAAAGTTAGAAGAGTGCCAAGTGAAACATATATATTTTACATACTGAAAGCTTAATTTTACAAAATCTTCACATATATTTCCACAGTACACTTCAATACATTCTGGCACTTCTAATGTGCTATGTCAAAAGCACAGTTTTAGTTTAGCTGTTCGTAATGTGCAATAAAATGCTTCTAAATTAGAATATTTCTTTACTACCCATCACCCCAAAATGGATAACAGATATAGTTTCAATACTTTGCCTATATTTCAAGTATTATCATGCATCTTTTTATTCACTAAATACAACTTAGGTGGTTTTATTTAACACAACTTAACTTTTTCCTTACTAGAGTGTTTATATTTTATAAACTTTGTGTGTATGCTTTAAAAAAACAACAACAACTAGTGAATCTTATTAAACTTCAGAGGAATAGCTACCAGTTAAGAATGAAGCCATGCAAGATACACTTAGACAGAGCATGGTACCCATGCAAACCACCCACATTATGTAGACAAAAGTACAATACAGGAGAGGTATGGTTAGAATGATTCTGTTATAAATTATGTATCCTTATTTTGGTTTTCGAGCATAGACAATGCGGGCTGTTTAATATTTAATTCAGCCTTGCTAAAATGAAACTGTAAAGCCCAGATGTTGGACTAATCAGAAATTCCTTGGTAAACAGACTCTAGATGCTCAAAGATTAGCAGCATTAACATATTGTGTGTAGTGGTCTACCTTGATACAACACAAACCAAAACACTGCTGTTGTTTGTTTTTACTTTTCAATTTGTATGGCAGACAAAATAGAATGACATATTTACCATCTGGTAAAGGCTTTAAAAACATTTCTTTTATTCAATTTTTACAGGGATTGCATGCTCCTTCTATTTCCCATGCATATGCCCACTTACTGTATGTTCAGACTAGGCCGCTGCAAAATACATCTGCTTAGTCTAGCCATCTATGGTCAATTGCCTTACTGTGGCGCACCTTAACAAAATTTATTGAGGATGTAGAGTGTTGACTTTTCACATGAGGAATTTGTTACATATACGCTGTTACAGTGAATTGTGTGTTTTACTGTCTTCCTTCCCCCAACATGGTAAATAAGGCAAATTGAGGACATTTCAAGAAAATATAGTCTTTATTTGAGCTGAGTTTGAGTTGTGTTTAAATGTTTTGTGAAGATGTTTTTTTTTAGGATAATTCTGGGTGGATTATTGTGTTTACATCATTACTACTAAACAAAGATTTTTTTAAATCATCCAGTGAGATGTGTCTGCTGTTTTTAAAGGTGTATTTCTTACATTTTGAAAGTGACTGACACAAAAAGTAAATCCTTTAACTTCATACTGTAAAATAAGTGAGTAAATAATGATATTAACATTTGAAATTATATGTGTGCCTTGCCAGAGAGCTGACATGTTTACTGTATAAAGCACAACCTATTTTTTTGCAGTATTTTAGCTTGAGTGAATCCTTGTGTTTTGTCTATAACCAATGTCAGATTGACATCATGGCTAAATTAAGTATGATAAAAGCAGAACTGGGGTGAGTTGCTTGTGGAAAGCTAAACCAGATCTAAAAGCAACAATATCCAAATCACACACAATCTTATAGCAAATGTCAAGCAGAAAGGAAAGTGGTCCAGTTTTGGACTATTTTGTGTGACATGGACACGTGGGGCCTTTAGTCCATAGGGAACCATAACATACTCATCACCTCTGACACGGCTGCTTTACTTCGTCCAAATGCTTTCACTAAATGTCAGAAACCAAGATCTATGTGTGCTTTCATCTTTGCATAAGTGTGTGTGTGCATGGCCATGCCAGTATGTGTGTGTGGACAAAGAGGGCAAATATGATATGGCTTAATAATAATTAGAGAGGCTCATCATCTTTAGTTCGTATTTGCAAAAATATTAATGTGATTTAGATAAAATAATCCTCTGGTTCAGTTCTGAGATGGCTTTAAAGAGGGATGGAGTTTGTATCAGGATCATGACCTTTTTTACATGTCCTCTCATTTTCATTCTGATCCTGATAAAGGAGAAGTGCCATGGATAGCCCTGCGTGAAATTTGACCTTCACTGATAATTAACAGCTTCATGTTTTGGCCTTGGCTTATGTGTTCTGTGGTTTCCTGACTTTATCCTCTCTTTTCTGAGAGCCAGTGATGGTGTGTGGCCTTGCAGTATTAAGTAACATCTTGTAGTGTCTGCTAAGAACATGACCCCACCCAAGAGTGCAGTAGGTTGGCTCCATGGGGGGAAATGGAGACACGGCAACCATTCAGCTTCTTTTCTTACAGAAAAGGCCCCTTTCCTGGGTATAAGGCTCTGTAAAGGGGAGAGTAAATGCCCGTTGGCCTGTTTACGTGCAGGTAAGTGCACCCATAAAACAATGGGGATGTAGTTTACGTAAGGTGAGCGAGTGAAACGCTAAAGTTTCAGGAGAATGTATGCACTTATGTTTCTTGTAAGGCCCCTTGGATAAAAGCTTTTACTAAATGGCTTGAGTTTGTTCTACAAAGGGAAACAAAGTGCTATCATGCTACTGCATCTACAATTCTAATTAAGTGTTTCACTCTCAGTCATTTGACTTGTAAATTGATAACTACTGTGCAGGCACTTTTCCTTTTAACTTGTGGGATGCTAGTGAAAGGGGGGGATTCTGTTGTAAGATGACAACGTGTTTTGTAAATAACTTTGGATACGTTGATTTTTACATTATCTCGTAGTTGTCTCCCTGTTTTGAAAATGTCTGCATATTTTAAATAAGATTTTGATGTACCTTTTTGTCGGTTCAGCCTCCAGGTGTGAATGTTTCTATTTGAAGCAGAGAATTGTCGGAAACGGCACATTCTTATACAGTAAAATTGGCCTGGATTTAAAATTTAAAAAGATAAACTTCAAAGAACAAAAACAAATATAGTCAAAGCCTCTAAAAAGAGAAGAAAGGGGAACCTAGAGGGCATCGAGAGTTCACTTCAACACTTTTATTCATTTTTCATCAAACCTTCACTGGTTTGTTTCGTTTCTGTCACTTTCTCAAGCTCCCACCCCATGCTTGTTATGATTTGAGGAATCCTCTTATTATCTACGATAGAAAACATCCTCCCCTTGCACAAACCGTCTCTGATGTGACTTCTGACATTGTTTCTGACTCAGTATCTCAAGCTAAGCACAACCACTGGCAATGTATTTCATAACTAACCAGCTTTAAGTCAGAATTGCCAAACAAGTAGTGGAGCTGCCAAGCTTACTGTTGTTTTATCACAGGATTTCCAAAAAAACTCCCTACTTTGCTAGCATACAGATGGAACCAGTTCTGTGGCTCTGAATTAGATAGTTTAAAGACACAAGTGCTGAAGAATTAAAAAAGGACAAAGACCAACGGTGCCCTTGGTATTATCACTGTGGTACGTTGGACATTTCCAGGCACATCTAGAGCATGATTCTGTGTCTCTAGATTTTTCCTCCTACACCCACAATTGTGGGCGCTGCAGCTGTAGCCATGTTGGTGTGCTATCATGTGGCCAGGCATTACCATTACCAGCCTCAAGTGCATTCTCTCTCTCGCTCTAATTGACCCTTGTGGTTTTATATTAAATGAAGAGAAGGGATGCTGTCAAAAGCCACAAAGGCCTTAGCTGGGCCTACTATCAGTCGGTTAAGTCATTATCACATGCCTTTGTTTATAGTGACATGCTTTAGGGTGGGGCTTAGCTTAGTCTATTGTCTCAACATCAGTAAACGCTTGCAGTGCTTACTAATGACCAGTAATCCCACGCCCTTCTTACTGCTGTGTAATTGGCTATTTTATTAGTGGAGTGTGATAGCTAACCTAACTGAGAGCTTAGGGAAAAAGAAAACGGCAGGCTAATGATTGCTTTAATCCTCTCGCAGAGCATTTCCGAACTTTGCCTCGTGTTTATATTTAAATGTTTTTAACCCAAACTCAGTGTTCAAAGCCAAGCCACTCCTTTTAATTTCATGATAGTACTGAAAGCAATTTCCACCGGCCCAGTTGTGGGCCTTTGAAAATGTATCTGTGCGCCACTTTCCTCTGTTCTTTGGACCAGAGGTAATGGAGAAAGGCTTGTGGGTTAGAATGTCTAGCTACTTTTTGTTTTAATTGCTCTTAAAAAAGATTTTTTTGAAGATTCTTCTGTATTCTTCTATGCAACACCATTGAAACAGAGTGATCTATTAGAATAAGCACAACCCCACCAAGAAAACCTGTTAAATGTATTAAAATATACATTACTTATTTAAGTTTTTATCCTACAGATAGCTCATGCTGTATGTTTCTTATTGCACGTTTTCTCAGTTTATTTATGTGAAGCATTCATCATATATCGGTGAATCAACTACAGGCCAAAGCCTAATCACAATTGAGAGTTGCTAATAGTTATACAGCACTAGTTATTGTAAAGGAGCATATTAAGAAGCTTTTTTATTGTTAATGATGGAAGTATCAAAACTTAAAACCTAATCATTTGTACCTAAAAGAAATCCCTTATGTTGGCAAGCGTGAACTTCCAACTGTAAGTGAATACATTTTAAAGTTGTCAGTGGACGGATTTCTACTCATCTACTGTATTCAAAGTTAGAATAAAGACAATTTATATGTTATCAACATGCACTAAGAGGGGTTGTGAAGGTGGAATGGGTAGGGTGTTGACAGAAGACTCAATCAGTACGTTTTTAAAATGGAAAAGTGTGCAGCTTGTGCTTGTGAAAATATCGATCTGATAACAATGACATTTTTTGGTCTTTGCATATCTTTGCAGAAAGACCACCAACTCTCCCAATGCTTTCTTCATTTGTTTTTCCCTTCCCTTCCTCAATTAGCTCTCATTGGCGTTGGAAGCTCATTAATACCTTGTCACCATCCGGAGAGAGAGCATGTCATTGATTAGATTCTCACCCAGCATAACCACGGAGACTCCCAGACTCTATGTTTGTTCCCATGCTGGACGTTAATGAGACGGCGGAAGGCGGCAGAATTTAGCTGACTCCATCAGTGCTCAGAAGACGTGAAGCAGTCTTATAATTGCTAAACCCCCCACACACACACACACACACACACACACACACACCCAACAAGCTTCCAAGATGCTGTTGAGACGCAGCACTCGGAAAAAACACGTCTTTAATATATCTTCAAAGCAACAGAGAGAAACCTAGAGGAGGAAGATGACAAGATCCCCAAATTGGATCAAACTAAGTAAAAACGACACTACCAAAAGCAGACAGAAAGTACATATTGTTTATTTAGTTTTTATCAAATACAAATTTTCGGCAAATTGGGCAAAACCTTGAAGCAGATGTCTTACTTTTGAAATAATGGGTTTCTAAACTTTCAAAAGTGCAATGTTTTATGGACAACAATGGTTTGTTGTATTTAATTTTTTTAATGGAATATTTTAGGATACTAAAAATAATGTGACAGGAGTGGATGTATATAAGACTATTCATGATGGTTAGAGAAGGCTGAAAGTAAGGTACATCTAGCTGACCCTGGCTATCCCTGTAAATCATGCAGTGATTCTATTAAAGTTAAGTTGGTGCTCTAACGCTCTTTTAGTATTTTATAGAAAGTTTATAAAATAGTCTTCAGATCTGAGAAAGGGCATAGTTAGATTTACAAGATCGGACTGATTTTTAAGATTGATAAAAGCCAATATTGCGAGTGTGATCAGTGATTTGAACTCAAGAGGAATTGTGTCAGTAGATTTTCTTCAAAGCTGAGCAATATCTTTATCCATCACATGCCAACTTCAGCTGAAAGCAGATCAAACTCCACTGGATTCGGACTAGAAGAGAATCATCATCCGGTTAAGCTCCCAGTACACTTCATTGCTTGTCAGATATTGAATAGTTTCGGACACCCCTTAACTTTCTGACATTTCAAATGATGGGAGCTGTGACCCTTTAACTTTCTGAAACAGACCATCTGACATTCACACCCACTTTCCGTGATTGGCCAGCTGTGAAGAGACGAGAAAATGAGTAGGGTTTGAACTTCTCTCGTTAGCTCTCTTTCTTCATTTTATACACAACTATTTCTGTCACTTTTCAAGTGAACAATCAAGTGTTACACTATGACTTTTTTAAACAATATCACTTATCTCTATGACAGCCGGCTTTTCACTCTGCCTCTGAGTGTTGCCATTTGGATCACGTATAAAAACATTTGCCCTCTAACGTGGTCAGACAACATGTCATATGAGCTACTTCTTCTTTGAATACAACCCGACCCTAAGACTCTACTTTCGGATGTACCATAGATTGATTTTTAAATTATTCTTAGCCTGCAGCCACCCTTCATGTTTTCAAGTGCTCAAAATCTTCCAAAACAGCATGAGAAAACTGATTTTGATAAGATTTTATTTTTTTATATCAATCAGGATTTTACACTGACAAACTTAATAGTTTTGGCATTAGGAATGTTCTGAAATGTGGTTTAGAGTAAAACTGAAGGTGCTAATTTTAAAAAACAATTCCTATACATAGGTAGTTTATTCCAGTGTAATTTGGGACGTGTTGGATATACAGAACCATTCAATCAGGATCTTTCTGTTTCTCACTTTTATACATACATACATACACACGCATGTACGCGCGTATACACACGCGCACACACACATGCACACTCACACACTGCCCTGGAGTCACATCGTTTCCTCTTGCCCTTTCTTATCCGAGCCTGACAGGAAAGGATCAGCATCATCCCTTCCTTCCTCATCCCCTTCTTCCTCTCCTCACCACCACCACCTCCATCTGTATTTCTACACCTATGTCTTATTAATCCATTCCTCTCAGATAAGGTCTCGGGAGATGAGAGACATCTGCTGCGCGTACTTTGAAGATGCATCGCGTTGCTCAATTACATGCGGGGCCAAGGTCTCGTTTGCATTCAGTGGCATGGAGAGTGCATCGCTAACAGGTGGTGGGAGAGAACATGTACTGCATACCATTTGATAAATAAAATATATTATGGTAATGTCACTAAGAAGAGGCAGATATGTGACTATTGCTTAATGGGCTTGCTCTGCATTCACAGCCAGAGCCACCGGCACATGCGCACATACTAAAATGTAATGTCCATGTAAATATGTGCATATGTTTATGCTGTTACAGAAAGTACATTTGCATACATATTCAAACATGCTTATTTGTGAATATGAATGCAAATCAACTGAAATGTTGATAGGCTGGCAGCCAATCCACCAATACTGGTTTGACCTGTGCTGGCAGATGGACTATTGCATCTTCTGAGTGCGTATACCATTACCTTTCTCAAATCCTAAGCCTTGTTCTGGACAGAAGTTGGACAGGCACTCTACCATCAAGCCAAATGAGGAATGTGTACTTAATGAGGAAGGAGGGGAAGTGATAGTGGGGGGTAGATTAAACCACCTTCTTCAAATCTGTTACACATGCAGGCATGCAGACACGCAGATTTGGACACATGCAAGAAAACAAACAACCACACACAGCACAGAGAAACACTTCAACCTTTGTCTCAAATGCACACAACACAAAATCTGAGAGGTGACCCAAGGTCAAAAGTCGTTAGGCTGGAGGACATCTCATCTGAAAAATGAGAGCTTTGCAATTTATCATGCGTCTGATCTGTTGTCAGACGTTATCAGTCTTTTTTGTCATATCTTGCAGATGATGCAGATTTGTCACAATGTAATAATAACACAGCCCAACATTGTGGTACAGTACCAGCAATATGTCATATATAATACATTAGAAAGAACAATGCAAAACTAAACACAGACAGATAACTTTACTTTGTAGGGAGCACTTACGGGTAAAACTGTAGGTTAATTATATTTATTTTAGTCCAACCAACAATACCCAAGCTCCCAATATAGATTCATATAATTAATAATATGTACAATCCCATAATTATTATGCTTCTTTAAATTATCCCCTATTCTAAAAACAAGGCTTTAGCAGTGTAGTTATTTGGCACAGGATCTTAGGGTGAATTTGGCTTTTTGAGTTGTCAATCACAGCTCTAATGAGAAGGGCACGGCAAGGTTGGGATGAGGTTAATAAATGACAAACAAACAAGAGAGAAGGAAGCCCTCTGTTCTGCCATGATACCTGCCTGCTAGGGGGAATCAAGCCCAGATGTGTTATGGGTAACTCCCAGTGGAAGTGGTGACTTTGGGGGTCACGCTGGGGCGGCTTTGTGCGCTCCTCATGGCACACAGCTGTGCTGGCCATCCAGAAACCCCTCACCTTTGACCCTGCGACCCCTTGGTACACGTTTGGTAGGAATGTTGGGTGATTGGCTACTTCGCTCCCCTTTTCATTTCCTGTCGCTTCAGTTTTCACTTACAGCTTCACGAGTCTCCCGACGCCTCCCTGCTCATGCCTTAAAGGGATTTTCTCAGCTATCAAGGAAGATCCTGCAGCTTAAATATGAATTATGGATGGATTTGAGACTAACAGTAAATCAATAATGCCTGCTCAGGAATGCATTACACTTGTGCAGCTCATTATTCAATAAGCAATAACGGCAACCTAATCTCATTTATTTATGTGTTCGAACATAGTTAACCACTCTGACCTACTTTGATTATGGAATGAAAGGTCACGTATGGTTCAATATTGTACCACAGATAGATACAATTACATTTCAAGGATTTCCAGGGTGGCAATCTCAGTCATGATCTTGTAAGCATAGAGCCACCACGAAAATGTTACTGTTCATAGCTAGACCAAATTCCAGCATATTGTATCCCTTGGCACAGTTAGATTCATTAGTCATCCTTGTTGTAGTTTTGGCAACTTTACAAAACACACTTGAACTCAGCAGTGTAACAAAAAAACTGCAATGAGTCAAGGCAAGAGGTTAATTTTTATGGTGTTCAAGGACGAAATGTTGGTCTAGTCATCGGTATGTTATAAATCCTCATACTTGCCTGTTTGTATGAGCTATAATGTTAAAAGTGTAGAAATCCTTGTTGTGTATCTGTTTTCCAATGCGACACCTCCCCCAATGTACTCATCTCTTGTCTTTAATCATGAAGCAAACCTGAAGTAGAAGCAGTGTGCTCTAGAGTTTACTTTGTGTCTGTGTTAATTGACTTGAGTCCATTTAGTTTGGTTTGAGTAATATTACTTGGAAGTAGAAAAAGTTATTATTCTCTGAGCTCACCACATTTATTCGCCACCTTGTGAGTGACCCTTGTTCTAAAATCTGACTTGAGTTCAGCCCCCATGTTTTTATAAATCCCAACACTAAGCTGGATCCGTACTTGGAACAGCAGTTCAGTTCATGTGAGTAAAATGGAACACATGGTTATGTGTCAAAAAGCCTGTTTGGGGTTTCATAGAGAATCTGATAATTTATGTAATTTGAATGGAATGTAGCAAGTCACCTTGAAATTCTTCCCTCCGACATGAAATGAAAATAACTTTTTTCTTTAACAAACCCCACCTCATTACAAACTGCCCTCTTTTAGGAGAATGAAAGGATGGGGATTTAGACTGCCACAGATGATAGATGGGACGGGTGGTGTAGATGAGGTGAGATGTGAGATGATGTTCACTCACTTTTTTTTTTTTGTGTCTCTTTTGAGGCCAAATTAAGATGAAAGAGAGAGGCATTTAAACTCTTTGCCTTTGAGTTTCATCCCCTCTGAGGCTGAGCTCTGTTGTCTTTCAGATGCCTGGGACAAATCCATTAGCTCTGCCGTATCTCAGCTACTGCAGGCGTCACCTTAGTCAGTGTCACTCTGGAGGCAAGTAAGAGGGACGGATAGACAGAGCGTCACAGAAACAGAAAGGTTGCTAGAGCGAGGTAAAAACAAGAACAACAAGAACATGCACAAGTTCCTAAAGTAGACCATCAAAAGTAGGAGTCACAAATTTGATCATTATTTGGTTGGTATTTAAATTACAATACCATGCTTTGTTTGTTATGCCTGTTTTATGTAAAGCACTGTGATTTTTTTATCTGTGAAAAGCGCTGTATAAATACGTTTCACTTACTTACGCTCTTACGCACATGATAAAGAGGAAATAAGAGATGTTTTTGGTTAACATGGACTTTTATAGCCTAATAAATGCCATTTTTAGGCTAACATCGCTTGAAAATCTGTTTGCTGACGCAATGCAATTGCCAATTTTAAGCCACAAAAGCAGTTGATTTTGCATTAAATAGAATTGACTCTGCACTGAAACCCTGACAAAAACTAATGAATTTATTTAAAGTTATTTAATGTAGCTAATCCAGTACACTGGAAAACTTTGAATCTTTAGTATTTATCTTTAGTAAAAGTATTTGAAAATAATACTTTGAATCAGTAATTGTTTTCAAATAACAAAGAAGTTTCACCACAACATATTAAGTTTTTAGTCTCTTTTGAAGGCCGTTTAAATTTAAAGCAGATGTAAGCAAATCAATATCACCCTTTTGATTTTCTGACCTAAAACCAAACAGGACTTCACACTTACAAGCAGATTAAAAAGTGCAAAATATCTCCACACAGGACAATACACGCTTCTGATACATTTAAAGTTAAAAGGGCACATTAAAATTTTAAGTTTCATAAGTTAGTAATTTGACATTTACAGAGGATCAGGGAATTATGATTCAATTCCTAGGTGCTACATGAAGCTATTACAGAGTTAATGTTGCCTGTTCATTTCTTGTAAATCCACAGCTGTAAAAATGGAAGAGACTTGTAAGACTATAACAATGCTCTCCACTTAGAAGGAAAAATGAACCCGGTCAGCAGTTAACTTGTTGTTGTACAATGTGACATGATTGTGAACTGCCCTCTGCAAGGAAAGCAACACGATTTTCATCAGGATTAAATAAACCTAACCTTTTCATCCTTGTTCCACCCTATAAGACATTGAAACAGATCATATTGTATTGTTGTGGCAGTGCGCTGCTATTATGGTAATGGCTGAGACATGTCACAAATGGGAAAACAAAGGGAAATATTGGAGACATCAACAGGAAATTTTCACCACTGAAGTTCATTTTCTCCCCTCTCTTGACAACTTCTGACAGAATAAGGAAGTCGGTGATAGCAAAGTGGTGAAAGGGTTGGAAGGAATGCATGACAGTGCTGCAGCAGAGACATAAATATAATCAAAGGCGGAGATCGGTGTCTAACTTTTATTACCAGTACAAATTGCTGTATCATTATTTATATTTACATTCATACTTTGTTTGGGCATCTTTTGATATTGTGATTACATGTCAATATTTTTATATTGGTGACACATAAAAGCACATCTCTATGCTTGCGTTTTTCAACTTTAACTATTCACTTCTACTTGAATTTAACTCTTTGGGGCTTTGGGTAGCACTATGTATGGATATATTCTTATAATTTAATAAAAAAATCACATGGATAGATATGCACAAATTGTTATGTAATACTGCTAATAATGCATGTGCATTATTGACACATGGCCAATGCACACACTGTGGTTGTTTACCTGTTGATCCTAAAAGAAAATGAAATTTAAAAAAACAGCCAAATAGCACTTGCATGCAATCATTTGTATTGTATTCAGGTAGTGTAGTATACCAGATGTTTGCCTCAAGTAGCACAACAAACAGCCCTGATGTAGTAAACTCCAAGCAGATTAAAGCAAACATTACATTTCTGCTTGACCCAGGTGTGAGCTGGCTTGAATGGACAGATCTCTCATAAAAAGCTACACTGTCTGTACAGAAAACAGCATTTTGTACACCTATCTGGCTTTCTTATTGTGGTTAGTTCCATGGCTGTTTCAGACAGATGGTGAGATAATATTTAAACTGCGTAATAGCTTTATAGTTGGCAGTTGTATTATTGTCTTTGAACGTGAAACTGCTGCTTTTCATTGTGGGAATCCCAGCTTTATCAAACACACCGTGTCAGCTAGTCATTTTAAAGACAACATGGACAATGGTTTGAGACACCTTCAATTATAACTTTGTAGAATAAATTGAGTTAAGCAGGCCCCTGAGATTGGAACATACAGGAGGAAAATAGTCCTTGATGAACAGTTAATTTGTCATATCTAACAATTTCCCACTGGCGCCTTGACTGGTGAGTTACCGTATTTGCTCAATGGGATGTGTAATTTTCTAAGCCTATTTTCTTCACAATTATATGGTGTATATTTGTTCATGAATTCCGGCATTTAGTTAGATACTAGGAATAACTGAATTCATTTTATTTTATGGTTTTCCATTTAACTAAAACAGTTTTACTCAAGAATAACTGATTGTCATCTGCTTTGCCATCCTTTGATCTGAGGGTCAGAGGTCAGACTTGGGTTGTGGACACAATAACAATTTTTTTTTTTTTTTTACACCATTACTTTCAAAGGCCTGTGTTTTTAATTCCTCTTTCTGTGAAATCTAATCAGGTTGACCTGAAAGAGACCTCTGGGTTTAGTCTTAATAAATCTACTGCTTAAACGATTGAAACAGAAAACGGTAATATGTTGTCAACTTAGACCGCCGGTAATGGAGAGTTCGCGGCATCCCATGATGGCTGGAATGATTACATACTTTTTTTCAATTTATTTTAATTCATTGTTCATACATGCCATTGGCAGACCAGTCTGTGAAAGGAGGGAGAGTTCATTTTCTGTCATCAGTTAAATAGAAGCAGTCCGATGGAGTTACCAGAGTCGCCATAATCAGGAAGAAATTCAATTATTTAACATCTGTCATCAAAACGTTCACGTTGAGCATTTATGCAGACGGAAATTGTAACATGAAATTAATGGTCTGATTTGCAAAAAGTCCTTTTTCTCAATCCAATTTCTTACATCTTAAAACATTAAAATATCTTCAAGGGTACAGCCAACAAAGTATTAGCAACATTTCTCATGATCGTTTTTGCAATCTTTCCTAACCTTAAATGGTTTTTCTTCTCGTTGCTTATGAGAAAAAAGAAAGAAAGAGGTCATTAAGTGTAGAAACATTGTGTCTACTAGAACAATAAGATTCCTTTCTCCAAACCAATGATTTCATTCTGCCACCCTTCTATACTGACAATGTTTCCACTGTGTGTTTCCTCAGACAAAAAGGCTCATGTTTCATTCAGAGGTACTGTATCTGCCGACATGGTCCTCTGCATTACCCTCGCTCATCTATCCACAACCGTGTACATTGCTATGTCAGATGTAGCTGCACATTTATGTATGCTCTATATCCTGTCACTGATAAGGATTTTAGTTTGAGCATCGTAACATTGCGTGTTATCTCTGGTGCCATAACTCTGGCGTCCGGTGTTTTCTTTTTCGAGAGCAGGTCTGATACGGTGTGTTGAGGTAATCACAATACAACCATTCCAGTGATTGATACTTCCTCAAAGCCAGTTTTGTTTCTCCAAATGAAAAACAAATGGAGCTGGATGGAAATTGTACAAGGATGGAAAGGGATCACTACTTTTGTGGTTCCATGTCAACCACTAGGTCGAATACCAGAAATCGGGATCCTCCTCACTGGACTGAGCGTTTTCTTTCGACGGCAGCACATTTTAGTCCTGTCAGTGTTGCCATAATCATGGAAATTAGCCTAAAAAAATGCTTCAGTGGCTCCCACTAGCAAATGCCACCCTCCACATTCTCTGTGCCATAAAGTCACCTTTGCAAGACATTTCTACGTTTTTAGTTTTTTAATTTGGAGAACAGTACAAAAAGCCAGGAAGCTTAAAGAAACAAGTATATGACAAACTCTAATTCAACAATGCCTTGTAGCATGCACATTGTAGCAATGTGACTTTGGGTTGAAACCTAACCACAATAGCATGCAGTAGTATGGCATTTTGCATTGTACCCCAGAGACATTAGACCAATTACCTCGTTAAGTAATGTGTCTCCTTAACTGATTGGTCTGGAGAGAGCGAAAGAGAGAGAGTCAGAAAGAGAGAGAGAGTCAGAAAGCGAGAGAGTCAGAAAGAGAGAGAGAGAGTCAGAGCGAGAGAGGAGGGGGGCGAGAGCGGGGAATGTGACTGTTGTGTTGTATAATGAGTAAGCTATGGGCTCTTTTCAAAGTATCCAAAACAGCATTTAATAGCTAGCAGATGGCTGAGGGAAAATATAGTGAAGGAACTTGATTACCTCTAAGCGTTTTCTCTTAATTGTACTGAAGCTCTGATATACTTAATACCACAAATGCTGTATTCCTTTACAACATATTCTAAAGTGGGAGTTCAGAAGCAGTAAAGAGTGCCATCAGCTACTTCATATGAGCTCATGATTTATTGAAAGAAATAACGGAATATGGCACACGCAAGCTTGTAGTCTTTTAAAGTCTTCTTTGAATAATAACTTAACCATCAGTGAGTGAACATGCTAATATTTTAATAGATTGCAACATTTTGGTTCTAAAGTTCCCCATTGGGTGAGGTAAAACCTTCTCAACCTCCACCATAACTTCTTTGTCTTCGTAATATGCAGAGCAATGGAGGTGAGGGTGTTTTTTATCACAGCGCTTTGTGAAAGTGTTGAAGCATTGACAGTATAAAGCGGTAATTTCCACTTCCTCAGGAGTGTATGCCAGTGTGTCGGGGCAGCTGGGGTCAGGCCCTGTGTGAGCCAATGACAGGACTCGGAGGGATGAGGTCATAAGTCAGAAATGGCTAGAGGATCTCTTGGGTGTACCATATATGTCATCAAGGTTCCTGTAAACCCAACACTTTGCTGATAGATCGCCACTCTTGCAGATAAATTATTTTAAAGGAAGTGCTGAGTCGCTGACGGAGACCCTGCCACATAGCTGACATATCTTCTCAACGAAAGCGTCCGCAGCTGAAACACGGAGGCTACTATGTAGGACATACTTTTTGCAATCTCTGATGATACTCAGTTATGTACAAGCATTTTAAATCTTACCCTGCTATGACTGATATTATCAGACACGTGGACCTTCTAAACTATATTAAATTACCCAGAGTGCTCGCCTCCTTGTCTCGTCACAGCAACTGCTATGTGGCGCTCCAATTGCTCCTGGCTGCCAGGTTGGCGGTGTCAAGGAGTCTGCTCTGTACCTAGTTTTGCAAACACAAGTCAATTACCCCAATTAATCTGGCGGGAGAATGGAATGGAGATGGAGATTGTTTTGCTTGAGTCAAAATAAACGCAGTCTCCTTCCCTTTAACATTTGCACACATTGCTGTTAATGAGTACAGCCCGCTGCATTTTTGGCATTTTAGCAGGATAAATGTGCACATTAAGTAGATCAAGATCATGTTGTGCATTATGTGCTGGAAAGATATGTACAAAGCTTGTTTAGACTCTCAGTCTCAAGCTCTCTTCTGGCATTATCAACTGCAGACAAAGTGAATGGGTAAAAGACAGACTTTCAGAATGACTTGGTTACAGATGGAGAGGATCATATCTTCAAAGGGATAGAAATAAAATTTGGTTTGGTGCAGAGCACTTTTACAAGAATGGCGTGTTTTAAATCATCTTTCACATAAGAAGAGCAAAAGAATCTAGCACTATAAAAATATACATTAAAAAAATTGACAGAATGATGGAGATATGAAGCATGCTGTAGAGAAACATTTCTTGGTTCTTGGTGCTCAGGTGGTGTGACGGTTTTGAGCGTTTCACTGGTTGCATTTCCACTGTGCCGTACACTGTCCCAATGAAAACCAGGACCCCGTTAGGCCATTTGGACTTTGTCTGTGTCAGCCATCGTAAGGTGACCAGCTGGTGGTTTATTAGCCAGAGCAATCTGTTGACCGTTCTTGTTAAACTCCTGAACCTTTCTTGTAGCCCCATACCTGCTCCAGCAAAAATCTGCAGTTGACAATGAACCCAAATTTGCTGATCTTGAGCACAGACCATGTGGCAAAAATGATAAACCCGTAGAGAGATGGATCAAAGCTTCCCGTGACCAGGAGTGTATGTTCTAAGCTTTGAGTTATTTTTAATATGCGTTATTCAGAATATGAGGTCTGCATGCATGTGAATAACTACAAAAGCAGAGTTGAGCTTTGACATTCATAAAATATTTACTTTATTGTACTGCATTTTTAGAGGGGTTGCTCTTGCTATAAGCCATTACTCATGTATTATTGAACTGGGTGAAGACATTTGTCAGCAAGCTGTGACTTGATATTCTCTCACAGTGTTTGCTTGCCCACATTTCAACAGTAGTGTAATGCCACCAAACATGCTCTTTTGTAATGTTTTCCAAAGTACTAGATTATCTATCAAAATATAGATTAAATAAAATCATACATATTACAAAAGACGTCCTTGAAAAAGCCTCTGCTGATTAATAATAATGCTCAATGCAGCAGGTAGAGCACAATTTCACTGTGTTAAAATTATTCTCATCCACTGACACCCTCCTGAGGTCTCTGGGTTGGGATAAAAAAAATCAAAAGATCCCTGATAAAGAGATCTGTGAAATAAAACTCCAATTTGTAACCTTTGCTCTCCTTCTCCACACTAAACTCTCTTGACTTCTGAGAAAAGTGCCACCAGTTTCCTCAGCTGTTCCTGGGTTTCTAGCCATGCCGATCCGACAAGCTCATTCCTGCCTCCCCTACTCTCTGACCTTTGCGCTTCAGCGTAATTGCCTCAGAGTTTGATGGACCAGTGTCTCTAAAGCAGATGATGTCTCACTACAGCTTGTGATAACAGCTAGAAGTCCTCCTCCCTGACCACCAAAATAACGTTTTCAAGAACACGTTAACGTTGGTGGTAAAGGAAGTAGCCATCTGCTAAGGAAATAAAGTCTCCGTTACTCAGCCCCACAAAACTCTGGTTTTCATTTCCACTTGGGGGATAACTTCAGGCTTTCCATCATGCACCTTTTAGCAGCACTTATGGTGCATACTTACTGTATGTGGCCTGTCATGTGCATATTTCTGCTTAATACAGATGTCAAAATACATGTCCTTCTTGTTGTGATCAAAAACATAAGAAACTCTGCTATCCATTTTTAGTGCCTGTCTTTGTTTTTATTCGCCTTGCCAAGCCAAAGGATCCCTTCCAGCAGTACCAAATGTACTTCCATCAAAAACATAACGTGATGTCCATAATTACATTTAAGTGACAATAATTAGGTAAACAGCCAGATAATGGAACAAAATATAGGTTTATGAATTGGGTCACATACATTCTGATACAAAGCATAAGCTGGCAGAGTAGCAAAGAGCCAAAAAATGTTCACAAAGAAAGAAAACACATGTTTGCAGGGACTGGGACTTGATCCAGCTTGAAACACTTCCTTCTGCTTTATCTCTTGTTTTGAAGGTGAAAGAAAATGCATCATCCCGGACATCCAATCTTCATCAGCAGAACTTACTTTGTCAGAGAGCAGAAAGTTAGTTTGTAAGGCAGTGAACAGAGATAGACAGGTTGATTGATGCACAGGCGCTAAGCCATGCACGTGCAAAAAGGAGTTTACCCTGTCTGGCTCCTGGGCTGCCCCTGAGCCCCGGTGGTGACGGACAGGACATTGGATGATAGATGAAGATGTACGACTGCAGATGGACCATCAGATTAGTGGTTTGTTATATCTGATGTTATGGTGTAATCAATCCCACTCATCCCCTCTCTGTCCCCCACTTGACGGTTGGATCTGCTATCTCTGAATGTCTGGCCCCAATGACGTCCAGGCACACACGCTAAACTAGAGGACTATGCAATCATAGAGCAGCGTCATTATATTCCTTCTTTTCATCTAAATCTTAACTCTCAATGCAGTAATAGAAGACAGTCTTTAAGGTTTCGCTGGTTCGTCACACATCTTTAGGTGATTATTTTTTCCTTTCTTTTTTCTAAATGGGACGTGATACATTTTAAGACTTCACATATCACCAAAGCGCTTTCAAGTCTTGCCAGTTCTGCCATTTCCCTCATGGAGATGAGCTAATTGCTATTGGTACCGTTCTAGTGTGCAGGACACAACAGCATTTGGATTTAAAAGTCAAATGTGTGAGGCACATGTTGAGATAATTTTTGGAGCCAGACAAGATTGGCCATGAATACATTCACAAGATACAGCATGGCTGCAATCACAACGTGGGCGTGAACACACAGATAAACCCAAAATTAATTAAAATTTGAGAGCTTAAGTATCTGGTCTTAAAACTTCTCTATCCCTTCACAAGCCCAAAAAACAACAACAACACCAAACTGCCTCTGAGAAAGTTTAAATCATTCCCTGATAAATCTTTATGTGATGTGTATGTACATTTGTATCGGTGTTGTTTTCACAATTCACGAATTGAGTATGTTCACTGGTCTAACTTGAAGTGATGTAGGTCTCTGCAATGCATAAGCAAAAGCTCCAGGGATTGTTATCCTCATCCCGAAAATTCCCCCTGTCAGCATTTGAAATACACAAAGTCTGACAAATTCATGCTTTTCTCAAGATGAGTCGCTTCTGCCTTACTAAAGACGTGAGAGATGCACTCGGAAAACATGCTAGTAAGCTCAGCCAATTAGCGTCTGTTTTCCAGACTCGGAGCTATGCCTTTGACTCTGTCAGAGTTGTGGTTGCATAGTGCTGCAGACCTACATCTGGCAGCCATGACAGGTAAAAGGAGAATAAAGCAGTATTCCACCATCAGCACTAATGGGAATAAATGGCTTACCTGAGCCAGCTAACAGCAAACCACATCCTGCTGAGAACACCCAAAGGTTCCCCGTCAATCCCGCGTCTTAAACGGGCCTTTCAGTGAAGAAAAGAACGTCTTAAGGCAAATTGAAATGTTTACGTTATGAAAACAACTTTCTTTGCTAAGTTGGCAGAAATGGAGAGAAGAAAAGAGAAGCACCTTTTACACTCAGCTGGTGTTTGACAGATATGGTTGACAGCGTGACATAGCTTTTAGATGTGAGCCAGTCTTTCCTGGCATGACTTCGGGGGAATTTGGTCAAAGTGGGCAACATCTTTGACTTAACTCATCCCAGTTACTTTAAGTGAGATTAGCACAAGTACCAGTGTTAATTAATATCACATGGAAGGGAAATTCAGTCATTGGGGGTTTGGAAGTGCCACTCTTAGGTGATGACAATGTGAAACATCTTGCATTATTTTGTGGTGTAGGAAAACTCCTTGCAAACAATTCTGCTCATGACCTAAGCTGAATGATTGGCTTTTCTCCTCCTTTAGAAAAATTCTACTGAAGAACAAAAGCAAAGTCAGGGAGAAAAGACAAAAGCGCTCCAATGGTGCACACTCAATTTAATCATTTATCAGCAAATGCTTCACTTCTAATCAACTCTGAACTTTCATTTCATTTTCATTCCAACCTGTAAAAACTGCTGTCTGTGAAAGATTTCAGAATTCCTCTGCCTGTTAAAATAGCTGAATTGGTTCATAAGATGATGTGTGCTATATAAATAATTAAATTTGGTGTAATTACAGTATAGTGGACATTATATCACTTCTAACTTTAATTGCCTGAGTCCTGAGTGTTCTTTTAAAACACACTTGGTTGCCCATCCTTCTCCCTTTAGAGATACCACTAGGATCCCTCTCTTGCGGTTACCAGAGCAAATTATTGTCTCATAATTATAATTTTCCCCCCCAAATGGTTTATGCATTTAAAGACCAATACAGTTTTTTTAGCCTCACAGCTATATGCTGCATAATCACGTCTATGGATGCATACAAGTTGAGCTTGAGTTTTATAATAAAAAAATATATATGGATATTAAGTTGTTGAAAACTCTTACTCATTTTTTTTTTTAATAAAACAAATCACAGTATTATTGTCTTACAAAGGCAATGTATACATACTTACATAGTAAATGAAAACGTCAATAAGACAACTATGTTTGCAGTCCTCCAGAGGATACAACTGTAGGGGATGAACTCAAGTGAAAGAATCTTTTATTTATTTAATTAAATTCTAGAGCAGCAATTTCTTATTTTCTGAATGCAGGACTTTTACTTGTAATGGAGTATTTCACATTGTGCTATTACTACTTTAGTAAGTAAAGGATCCGAGTACTTCTAACACATCTGGACTGCTGGATGAAACAACACACATTACAGCACAAGTTGATTCCTTTTTTTAGCCTGACTAGATCTAACTTGTATTCAAATGTCCCTAATGTAATGTCATTAAGTCATGCGCTCAAATCCTAAAACAAGTTAACTGAATATTTTAGTAGTTCACACTTTCTTGGCAGGTGTTCATTTCACTGTTAGACTGCAAAGTTAAAAACGAAAACACACACTGATGAACTCAACTTCTGGATGTTTTGTTTAAGCCCAATTCTGACCAAACTAATCCATTTAATTTATTATATTATATCCCTAATCAAGACAAAAATTACAAACAGGTCTTGCACGAGGAAAATGGAGATGGAAGCAGAGTTGGTCTTGTTTACCAAATGTTAAGAAATGCAAAATGAGATAGAAATGAGAGCACAAATGATTTATATCAAACATGCCCCCACACCCTACCCTCCAGCCTTACGCTGTATGAGCTGTGTTAGCTCCAATGATCAGATCCACATGTGAGAGCTTTGGAAAAAGTTAAGAGAGGATATACTGGGAAAAACACAGGTTGGAGAACAATGAGGAAATAAAGAGATGATAAATAAAGAGATGAAGGGAGATTGGTTTTGGAGAGATACTGGTGTGTGAGTGTGTCTCATTAGAGAAGCTGGTGGATTGCGATATGGGGAAAGATTTGGTAGAGGAGTTAGAAAAGTATGGGGGGCGAGAGGGAGAAAAGTGGGTGTGTAACAGGGGAAGTCTGAGAGGAATGAGTGTTGAAAATAGGGAGAGAGAGGGAAAGTGCTTGACAGGAGAGAGGGGGAGCTGGAGGACTATAGCTGAGGCTATATTCACACAGCAGCTCAAAGTGTCCTAGTTCTGATCTCCCTTCTTTTACGTTTGAAAGAAAACCAATCTGATATTTTCCTTTATAGTTGTAAGGGAGAGAAACCAGCCCTAATGCACAAAGATTAGAATTAGAAAGCTGTGGAACACTTCAGTCTTTAGGCACCCACAGCAATGAGTCACAAGTCACTACTCATACAGCAATGGAGAATAAGCCGCAGGAAGTCCACTATATAAGGTTAAGCCTTAAAAAATGTGATACTGTACAGCTCAACAGACGTACAGGTTCTAGGCTAATCAATTCACACAGAGGCTGATAACCCTTTTTTTCTTTTCAAGCTTACACATCTACTGGTACATTTACATCTTCTCAAATGCTTGAATTTGCGGCTTTTATTCATTCAATATGATCACAAATTGAATGTCTTTGGTTAATATGCAATTGAAGGAGTCATCTTGGGTAAAGAAATTGGGAACATTTTGACAATTATTCTTATTCATAGACTAAATAATCAAGAAAGAAATCAGCAGTTTAAAGGGCAATGACAATAAATGTTAGTTGCAGCTCTTTAGTGAAAATTATATGCATCACCATGTAGGGATACTGTATTGATTATAGTCAATAATATTTGGCTAGAATTTTTGGTTACAGAATTTAGAGAATGCATCCTTTTTGCCATGCAGTTTATAATTACCTCTTGGAGAAGAACGCACAATTTACTATCACCAGATTATAATCCTGTAAAAGGCCATGTGTCAATTACATCTTGAATGCACAGGTTGTGAAAGACTGAAACAAAAATGCGCTTTGGATGTTTGAAATGTCTCCTGGCATCCAGGCATAAGACTGAGCATGGCAAATGTAGTGACTGAAGGGTTGTGTGCACTGTATAAAGGGTTGTGAACTGTTGCTGAGATGAGTGGTTTCAATTAGCCTTTCTTCACTACAGACTAGCACATATCCCTTAGACTGTTGATAACTTGTTTTTCTTTCATAGTTCCATGTAACTGTAAAGTGCTCCAGTGTCTCCATAAAACTCATTCAATTTTATTAGTAAGATGTAAGCACTAATCGGTCCTAACATTACATACCATTTCTTTTTACTCAAAAGGCATTTGGAGACTACTGCCAGGAGTAAACACACATGCACTTAGACTTTTTCATACCAGGTGGCAATAGGGTCATACAGATGGGACATCTATTACGGATTCTTACTCTACATGCATGTATAATTGATAATCATCACTTCTTCCTACTGGTATTTATTATAGCTTGAATTAGATAAACAAAGGTAATAAATTATTAACAATTCAGAACTGAATTTTAAGACCTGTGTGGTGTGAATGGAGACTGTGACATGTCATGATGATGATGATGATGATGATGATGATGATGTGATGATGATGATGTACTAAGAATGCACGGTAGACGATAGGAACAGTAAAATGAGTCAAAGAGCCTTTTTCACCAGGCTCTATATCAATTCAAAAAAAGGGTCTGACTTTTATAGGCTCCTACAAACAATCTTCTAATATCACAAAGTATCCACATAAATGATTCCTCATGCTGGTAGATAGTAGATATTAGAGGGAGTTTTATCCACCGTGAGAGTGCATCTGGAAGTTTAGCCTTTGCTTGGTCATATTTTGAAAGATACAAATGAGTACAGTGTTTGGTTTTTGATAAGCAGTCTCTCTCTCTCTTATCATGTCCTTTTTCCTGGACGGGTGAGATATACTGGAGATGATGGATCACAGTTAATTTAAGTTTAAGAGGACGTCAGGATTAATGAAATCTCGCCCACCTCTGTGTGAGCATTCGTAATTTGTCAGAGTTTATGCTACAATAATTTACTGATAAAGATTTCCAGGGCAGTTTGAATAATCAACTGCATGTGATCCAACATTCATAGCCCAACTTGCTATGCTATCCCTGCTTCTTTTTATAAAAGTGAGAACTTTATTTATTAAGTGACTTCCAAAATAACACAATTTAGCTGTCAGTACAATCTATCAGAGCTTTTGTTTCTCATACAGTATAATGGTTCAAATTAAGATAAAGTTCAGTGTACTCTCTTTCTAGCTGGTGGTTGAAATTGCTGAAACAGACTGATATTAGATGGCTCGTGAAAATGACCTCTTAGGTGTTGTGATTGTGTGGGAGAGTCTGGATCACTTAGCGCTAATCCATCTGAGAGTCATCTGTGCTTTTCTCCCACTCACCTTTGACCTTTCTCAGCTCTCTGGTCCAAAATCCATTGCCGGTGAGGAGCTGGGGAGGGGCGTGTGGGGGGTAGGGTTGGAGAGAGAGGGAACATTTTCCTCTGGATGTTTCCTGTGGTTCAGAGTGTTCGTAAATGTTTCCAAGCCTCAAGGTCTCGCAGGGCTTTTTCGGCAAACACTGGAGGGCAAGCACATTATTTCTTTCTGACTGACCACTAAACGAGAAAGGGGCGATCCTTAACCAAACTAATAGCTACCAGAGGGGATGTCAAATACTGTGAGAAACACAAAGTCAAAGAGCACTGACATCACTTTAGCATCCCAGGAAGCAGGAGCATTGCAGTTACAAAGACAATCGCCTCTGTAAAATCAGTCTTTTGTCACAAGAGTTCGGCATGTTTGAATTTGGTTTTGAAGGACAAGGGCACTGGGAAACTGAAGCCGTGGCTGACCCACCACAAAGCAATCTTAAATGTTTTCAGAGGGGGCTTTAGTGGCGGAAAAAAGGGACAGGAAGATAATTGAGTGGTAAGCATAGCTGAATAGTTTGCAATGGGCCCAGGGGCTTTTAAATTAAGACCCGCTTTGACACTTAGAGGGAGGCCAAGCCAGTTGTGTGAGATGAGATCCTGTCTAGGGCCACATCAGGCAGGAAAGGGGAGCAGGGAGGTCGGTATGTGGGGGCTAGGGAGAGTGGCACCCCCACTCCTCCTCTTTGCCGTGCATGGGGAGGGAAAGCAATGCGGATTTGGGAAAGTATTGGTAAGGGCTGGGGAAGAAAAGGGGGGTTAAGAATCCACAGTGCAGCGCGACACAGGACAACGTCTCCATTTAGTGCAGCCAAAAAAACAGCTGCTTCTAAATGTTCCCCCACAGTAAGCCCTGGTGAAAATGCCCCATGAAAATGCCCCCCACACACACACACACACACACACACACACACACACGCACGCAGAAATAGTGGCACCACTAGTTTATATCGTTTAGAGAAGCTGATTTCTGCTGAAACATATCATCAACAGACTACTTGACACACCGCACCTTTTCAGCACACAAACACCACAATCTCAACACTATCCTCACAAAGTATACTCATACACTCACAAACCTTCTGTATCCCCTTTATGCAACTGCCAACCGTTCCGTCGCTGTGCAAAGAGTGAATTCCAGAGATTTGCCGCTAGCGAACAGTGAACAAATGGACTGTGGACCACCCCTATACTCTTCAGATCCCCTCACGAGCCCCAGTGTCTTACACAAATAAACCAACACAGATTTAATGACGACAGGCTTCAGGATCTTTTTCACTCTCTTTATCAAAGGATCAAACACTTAAAGAGTGCCTGCACATGTGTGTGGTGTGTGTGTGTGTTATTGTCATTTTTCTGGGTTTTTCACCATGTGCTGAAGTTTCAAATAAAATGGTGGCCACACTGACTTCCATCATAAAGCAAGACTGCCAATAATAAATGGTAATATATTCAGCACAAGATGTACACAATACATTTGTCGTAATATTTAGCAGTAAAACTGTATTTAAAAAAGAAAAACCTTTTCTAAACATACAGTATGTTTCTGTAAATATAGATTATTCTATGCATATTGCATGCACTGCGTGAAAGAGATATGGAAGTTCCAGTGTTTATTTTCAGTACCAGTATACAAACTGAGGAGGATTGAGATCCTCAAACATAAACCAGGGGTTTTAATAAAGATTGATGCTTTATACCACACAACACTGATGTTTTTTTTTGTTGATGTTTGTTCGTCCCTTGGGAATACATGCAGCATATCTTTCAACACATCTTTGAGACGAACACTTGCAGCACAACAAAGCGGAATCACTGACCCACTCCAAACTGTTTACATAACTCAATCATCACCCTTGCTGATGAGGCATGCAAAGTGTGTGCTGCTAGGCCTGAGTTGGACTATTATTTCATGGTCATGCTAGGAACTGGGTACATAACAAACAGTTCCATTCATTCACAGTAGTAATCTCACATTAGCTTCTGTATTTTCAGTCCCTTACCCACATTGTAGTGGTCTACAAGGATTTTACTCCAGAAAAAATGTATTATTCACCATTGGTTCCATTTGCAATTCTCATTCATTTTGTATCTGAAATGTAATCAGTATCTCTAAATACTGGGTTAAAGTTGAAATTATAAATTCAAAATAAACTTGAGGTGTGTCTTGCACAATGATAAACAGATGTTGCTTGCATGGTCTTTTCTGACTGGTTTTATGAATATGCATTTGACATTTGCATAACTGAACAGCAGAGCTGCAAAATGTCCACTGCGGTGTTGACCTAATTCTTACGGATCACAGATAACATAATAATTATGCTGAAGCAGATGTGGGCTAACGTTCTGTGTTCTTCCACACATTCAAAAGCATTTAAGGTATTTCCCTTTCTCAGTCCCACTAGTTCTTCTCACTTAAAGTTTAAGTGAAGCTTGTGCATAATTTAACTCCCCAAACCACATATCAATACGTTAACTGCATGGTTATGTCGGTAGCAATTAGCTGTGTTTGGGGGGGCAGAGGCTGATGACAGAAATAGAGTGTGTAATCGAAACGCAGAGAGAGTGATTTACGCTGGTCAAGACAACTTCAACACATACAGGAAGTGAATACTGTTTCGAGGTCAGCAAGCCACGAGGCACCTACTAGACTTACCTTATGAAATCCATGTGAGTGGCTGGTGTGAAGAATATGTGTGTGAGTGTGTGTATGTTTCTGAGGGAGGGCCAATTAAATGTAATCACAACACTCACAATAGCAGCAGTTAACGACGGTATGAGCACTGATACACTTCACAGGGCTTAGCTGGTGGTCCTCGGCCTTGCAAGTGAGCACATGAAATACTGTGCTTTTTTATCACCTATGAAGGAATACATGTGGGATATTTTAAGAGAACGAGGTTTAAAACATATGCAGACTCAAACTTTCTGAATTGCCATCCTAGTGTCTGAGAACGTTACTGTAGTTCCCTAATTGTACCGTGAGAGAAAAAATTAAATATGTTTTAATATGTATTTAATAGTTTCAATGTAACAAATGATGGAGTGACATTATACTGATTATTCTCTATTTAAAAATTAAGCACTCATTTTCCAAGAAAAATAATATCGTAGCAAATGTTGGTCAAGACCAATATGAATATATGATGTAGTTAATGTGGTGAAGCAATCAAGGCGCACGCAGTTATGTCTGAAAATGTAATTTTTCCACAGTTTTGACTGTATATTCACTGCTGTCTAAGACCATTTCAGGGCAGAGCCGGTGCTGTATGCACACGTCGTCAACAGTGGTAGTGAGTAGTGATGCTTTCCAGATTATGACTGACTGCTGACACACACACACACACACACACACACAGTCAGACACAGACACTCGCACATAATCACACAACCACAAACTCAGACCCTTTTTCTGTCACATGTGTACACTAATTTTTTACACACATTCTCCAGCCCAGACGGGCATACACCCAAACACGCACGTCAAACTGTGCCAACGGAAGTGGAAATATGGAGCACATTTTCAAGGTGCTCACTGTGTCCTTGTGGTGAAATCCACTTAAAATGTTCCTGACCTCATTGATTTTGAAAGACGAACCAAGCCAACAGTTGTGTTTTTTTTATTGAGTGATACCATCACTCCAACTTTGAATCAACTCACATAGCAAAAATAGGGGATCAAGCACGGGTTGAAAGAACAGTGTGCCAAAGGCGGCTTGGGGTGGAACTGTGTGTGAATACAATTATTTTGTTATTATTGCACAGGCAAGATAGCACATGCCTTTCACTTTGGTAATTGAATCCAAGAGAGAAGCTAATTGGTTTTCAAATGAAGCATTAAGAAACAAAACCAAGGACTTACGATAACAAAAGAAAGTGTGTCCAGTCACTCTGAATGCTGAAGGGTGCAGGGGCGGAGAAGAAGTGATTAAAAAAAAGACACTATTGAAAGAAAATTGCCACATTGGAAAGATACTTTGTAATGAAAATGAAAACTATAATAATCAAATATGCTACACTATACTGATACTGCCGATAAAAGAAATCACGGACATGTAAAAGAAAAACCTGCTCATTCCCAAAACCGGTTCACATGACTGCTGACACAATGCCAAGTAAAACCTATTGAGCGCCCTCAGTATTTACAGCATTAAGACAGAAAAAGAAGTCCATCTGTCCGGCAGTCTTTGATGGAGGAGCTATTGTGAGCTGTCCTTCACTAATCAAGTATGTCTGCGAATAGCCAGGCTTTTGATCCTGACACAGGCGTGTACAAAGTCAGCAGCGTGTGTGGGCCATGGCCACAGCTAAGACACACACACACACACACACACACACACACACACACACACACACACACACACACACACACACACACACACACACACACACACACCAGGGTAGCCAGGGTCTGCGGCCACCAAGGCACCTTCCCACAGTAACTGAAGAGCACATGTTGTTAACTACATGGCTGGTAGCTCAATCAAGAAACTGTTGGGTTTTTTTTTGTAAAGCTACATCAAGTTTCCGAGGAACACTGACATGTGATCTGCATTTGTCTTATTCATCATTTGACTTCCAGTTGGTGAGAGTAAGTTCTCTATTCTATACTCCATTACAGTGCTCCCTTTCCGCCTCTTCCATTGTACTACTTCTACATTACTGCTGTAGAATAGAAAAGAAGAGTGTAGACTGTTTCCACCTTAAATGGCAGGACTGAGCACCATGTGGCGTTTTGGACTCAGAGTTTACTTGCATTTGTCTTCCAGTTTTTGTTATGGTACAAATTCTTGACACGGATCTTAGGTTTCCTCCATGATGTTACTTTTAACTTTAATCCGACAAGCATATTATTAGCACTTAAAATTTTGAAATGGGTGGTTCATTCATTTAATTCCACCATACAGGACCTTTTGATGGTCCTGCGTCAGGTCTTAATGATAACAAAATTTTAATTACTAAAAGGGTGAGTGTAATTTAAATATAAAGTATTGGTAAATAAATATGAAACATTGCATAATAAAGTGGTTTACAAAACATTTTACTTTATTACTTTATTTTAACATAAACTACAAAAATAAAGGAGAGTAAAAAGTTAAATCTGAAATTCAACTGGGACCTTCTAAAAATGGACTTTATATAGCCGCTTGCACTTACTTAGTCCAGATCCATCATGCATTTTAGGGGTTATCTGAGACAAAAAATGAAGTGGGGTTGTCAAGAAACATGTGGTGGTAGTAACTTTGTCTTTTTCATCTTTATGTGTGGTGTTACTCATGGATGATCAGCCAGATCAGACCGGACACACACCCACATGCAGGAATGCTAACAAGGTAACCACTCCGACATCAAAGTGCAGGTTTATTGAATTGCCACAAAGCGATGTTGGTTGTTTTTTATGTTCAGCCCTGAACCAGATTAGACAAACTAAATAAACTAAAATAACCATTTATAGTAAACTGTGCGTATATGAGCATGTGTTTATTGTCTCAGGTCATTCTGTCACTGTTAATGTGCTCTGGGGCATCTCAAGAATCCAAACACAACCTTGTCCCGGACATAGTTTCTTGTCAGCAACCATTTCACATCTCCTCTTTTTTACTCCTTCAAAACATTTATGTTTCGTCAAGAGGATAAAGAAACAAGCCGGGCTGAAGGTCCTCGTGTGATGCATAACAACCACACTCAAAGAAAGCCTCTGGCACCTGTTGCTGACTCTCTATAGCAACACGGCCTGGTGGAGAAGCTGTCAACTGACTCCTCTGGGACTCTGAGGGATTGGGTGAGAGAGCCATGGTCCACTAAGTGTGACTGGCTGGAGATGTGAGGTTGACTTGGGGCTGCCCCTGTTGCCATCACCAGT
Source organism: Percina caprodes (assembly GCA_013375575.1). Lineage (NCBI taxonomy): Eukaryota > Metazoa > Chordata > Actinopteri > Perciformes > Percidae > Percina > Percina caprodes. The sequence continues at coordinate 5,828,573 of JABXJD010000004.1, read as the reverse complement.
GTGCTGTGCTCTTGCCTATCCTTCATCTGAAAGAGGAGAGAAAAAAGGCTACATTTCCTGCCTGACTCGACAGCTCATGCTGCCTGAACCTTAATTTCACCTTTTGACAGTTGTCACGGCCCAGCACCATGCTGCCATTTCCTTGCACCTGTGACTGACCACACTAAGCAGCTTCCTCTGGTTTTAATAAAACCTAGAGCATACCTGGTATGTGAGTGCTAGCTAGAATTAGTGGGTGAGATGCTGTCTATTGTCTATTTCAGCCAAGTCCATTATTTGGCCTTTTGGACCTTGTAATATTGATTCAAGTCAATTTAGTGAAGCTAATAAAGGCTCCCTGGCAGTACAACCTAGTGTTGGCATGCTTGCTATGTAACATTGCCAATAATGTGGCACATGTTGACAGATAATATAGTACAAATCCTTGTACTTTATCCCTTTGGCTTCCGCTCCCCTCAGCTACAGCGTTCCTACTGTAAGGCTTTAATCATATCCAGTGAGTGTTTATAAGAGCTGTATGATAGCATTATGCAGCAGGTGTGGAAGATCTTGTTCTTGCTGCATTTCATGTAAAAAGTCCAATTACATTTATTGTAACAAATGAAATGATTTTCCATTTGATTATTTTAGTCCTGACTGCTCTAGGTCAGTGTTTGGTCAACTCACACAGTTTTTAATCCTATCACAACAGGCTTCATCGGATTGTTTGACTTGATGGTGTTACAGTACCGTGACATTATGTGTTCTCAGGAGCATGTCAATAATGTTTTGAGGCTCATTTTACTCTCCTCACATACAGCATCTTTCACATTCCAGCTGTGTTTATTTGTCTCCCCTTGAGCGGAGGACACCAAAATCATATTGAAGCCCTAGGAAATGCCCTGGAAAATTCATGAAAACCTGCGGGATGCATAACATCCAACACTCTGGAGAATGCAGGCACCACATTTTCATGGCTAATCATTTTGAAGAGCAGTGGATGGCTTACAGTGAGCACGGTGAATTATGCACATTATACCAGTAAGCTTATGTCGAATGCAGCCTAGCTGTCTGGCAGCTTTTCCACAAGAATATCAATCAGAGTTGCTACAATATGATGACAAGTCCAGCTAAGGCAACATGGTGGAGATGATTCAGGGGTTGAAGGGAATGTTGCTTCGCTGGTCGTAGTCCGTGTCAATGTCAGGCAGTTCTGTTAGTTGAATATGTAATGTGTGAAGAAAATGTATTATTTTAAGAAAATCAAAAAAAAAAAATTTCCGTTACATAAATGTTACTAACTGTGAAAGATATGTTGTATGTTCAATAGGCTGGCCTGACCGATGGGTCAGAACGCTCGTACACAGAACGCTAAGGGAAGGTGTAAATCTACTCACAAAATCTATTCAGTTTTATCCCAAGAAGGCTGAATTATGTACTCATGTGTAAGATGTGTAAATAATCCAGATGAAAGAAGAGGCAAAGCGCCTGTCTGTTCACTGTGTTCCTTTTCCAGGCTCACTTGACAGAAGGCATCGAGAGGACGTTTACTCAGGCAGCGTCTAAAATCCACAGTCAACCTCTCATTGACATCTCTCTCTCATTAGCACTGTCAAACATATGTAGGCTTTTGAAGACCCTTCCCTCTAAATTTGTCATTGCAGACAGATAAACACATCACAGGTAGGCACATACAGATACATGGGCCTGTGCATGGATATAAACACAGCAAACACATTATTTACTTTTGGGGTCACTTTGCTCTCCATTTTTACTTTTGTCTTGCTTTATTTGTGTTTTCTACTCCATTTAAACCCCCTTTTTCAGCCACATCAAGTGGGAGAGAGAGAGAGAGAGAGAGAGAGAGAGAGAAAATTATGATCATAATGAAGGAAAAACAAACAAAAACAGCGGAAAGCATGAAAAGTTGTTAACAGTCCTTTTTTAGAAAAATAATACAGGATGTCTGGATGTGGTCAAAGCAGGATTTCTCTGTGTCAACACCACATGGAAAATTATAGTATCAGGCAAACCCAAGAGGAAATGAGAAAACACAAGGGAACAAACAGATATTTGCATGTTTATGTGTCATGCAAAGGAAAAACTGCAGTTTCGGGATGCTGTACAGGCTCTTTGCCTGGTATTCTGCAAACCCTGCAGCACTGACAATCAGATTCAGATAACTTCATTAGTTCTCAAGGGGCAATTCAGTTTTACAGGCAACCCATCCATTAAGTGTTAAAGTTAAAAGTGCATTAGCATACAATGTATATAATGTTAAAAATAAAATAAAATTACTGCATCATACATCATCCTGTATACAGATGCTTCTCTCTCTCCCATAACATCCACACATTTACACATCATTACACACACATACTTTTTTGTGACAAGTTACTAGATAACTGATGCTATTTAAAAGGTACTTGATAAAATACTATTAACAATTTTACCATCATTCCCAAATAACCTAACCTAATCTAACCATTTTACCAAATGTGATAACTATTAGAAAGCTAATGGACTAATCAGTGCTCAAGTCAGTGTTACTATACTGAATCTTTGATTTCAAGAGCACCATACCCCATTTCTCTCAGCACAGCCTGCTGCCAGTCTCTATAATTCAGAGCCTGTCATAGCCTGGATTACTCCCTGGTCGTCTCAAACAACACCTGCTAGACTAGACGCCCTCTGCCGCAATGCTTGGAAATATCCGAGATGGCCACTGTGACCCAAAAGAACTTGCAAAAGTATACCATAACTTTGCCCTAACACACCTTGCAGATGTGACACAGGCCTCATCCATCAGCTTACTTGGCAGTAAAAACATCCTCATGGAGAAGTCTGACAAGGTGGTATGGCTCCTTGTTAGCTTGATACCATTCACAGACCGGATGAGGCCTTGGGTTTTGTCCTGATGGGTGAGCAGCAACGGCTTCCAACACACAATCCTGCAGTCTTTTTACACACCTTATGTATAAACGCATGCTTCTCAGAGGGCGAACCGGCTGAAAAGCTTGACGCATTAGAAACTCAAATCAGCTTATGTCTGGGTGGATGTTTCACAGAATAAAAGCAAAGACTGGCTCTGGCCTAGCACATTTGGAGAAGCAACGAAACCCTCTCAGGTTTCAGCTGTCCACCGGCAGCCCTCAGCAGCTCTGTGGTGCGAACGTGAGAGGAAGGCCAAAATGTAAGCTGCCCTCACACACAGAGTCCACATGAGAGCTGAGGGGTTAATCCTCTTTCAAACGAGCTAGGTTTAACCCTCGTCAACCTTACCACCAGGGCTGCTAACACTCCCACCCAAAATTATATATCGGGACTTCTCACATACACACTTGCATGTACACAAGTACACAGACTATTAATTTGACTCACAAACATATTTTGTCCACACATAGCACAGAGGGCTTCAGTGTGTCGTTTGTTCGGTGTTCCCTACATTTAAACAGCTGTTGGTGGTCAGGCAGCAATGTTGACAGCTGAAGGCCTGTTGTTCCATAAAACCATTCAGCCTTTCACAGTTTAATGATATCTATAACTTATGTTAAAATACACACAAACACACACACAGCAGGTGAGGTGCACGCTCACATGGATACAAATATTTTTTCTTTTCCATGTATGTCTGTGAACATGCATACACATAAACATGCATGCATGATCAGGCAGGTGATCTGGCCTTTCTCATAGCCCACACTGCCAGAGTGTTAGCCCACTCCTCCCCCTCCTTAATTCCATACCCTCATAACTTCTTAATGGAGGGACTGACTGGGAAACTAAAAAGATGCCTTGTTGAACCATGTTGGTGGGGGACCCATAACTCTCCACATTTAATTTGAATACCATTTTCTGGTAAATTTCAAGCATGTCAAGAGGTCTTCTCTTGTAACATTGCAAAATATTAAGTTTCACAATTTCAAAATTCCCTGATGAATCAAACACAATGAAAGCCACAGAGTGGTGAATGAAAAGTGACCTTGAATGAGTTGTCATTCATAATTCTCATCAAATGTGTAATGGCAGAAGCTCCATCTGAAAGTGGGATTCTGTGAGACAAATTAGCACTGTGTTTTCTACATGCCCCTGCTTTATTGGGCGACATCCTTTCATTAAGCACTTAATATATTTGTCACCTAATCTTGTTAGATTTAAAAGAATAATTTGTCTTTATGTGCATTTGTGTGCACACACTAAGACGTGTATGCTAGTTTTGCATTAATGGTGCATGCAATTCCATAGTATTAGTATTTCACGTTAGACAAGATGATGGACTTTTGTATGTTTGTCTGTGCCCACAGACTTGAGCATTCTATCAAAGCTACCATCTCTCACATCCTTGATCAAACCACTTGTCAAGTACTTATCCAATATGTGCACTAAAGATGACCCTAATTACACGTGATATTTAAAATGAATTTTGAAAAGGTTGACCAAAAGTTCTATCTGTCAAAGCCACTTCCATTTAAACTAAGGAAAGGCCAACCTTTGTGGCTTGTGCTGTATCTTCCATGCTGCAAGTCTGTATGTTTTCCTGGGACAGATATAAAACCGTATTATAGAGAACAAATCAGTTAATAGCTTCTTTATGGCATATCCTTAATGCCTCATTTAAATAGCTTTCCAAAAAGCAGTCCTATCATGTGGCCTGACTGCATACATAGATAATTAACTCACACTCCGCCATATTAGTTTGAATTAGGAATGAAAATGTTGTATCATTCAATCAATGTTTGCTTACCATTGTTACACAGTGCAGTGAAGTTTTTTTTCCTTTCTCCCTTTGTGTGCCTTTGACTGTTTCACATCCGCCGCAGTGATGGAATATGTTTTGAATGCATACATTCTTCGTTGGGCTACATACAGACTCTGCTAGATAGTGACAAAATCCAACACGCAAAGAACCGAGGAATAGTTAATAGTTTAAAGCTTCATCAAATTCAGAGAAAGTGGATAATGTTTTTTTCTCAGAAATGTCATATTTGCCCGTCTTCCAATGAAATGCAGACATGCTGCTGTAGTGTATTGTTACCATGTCGTGTCAAATATAATAAAAAAAGAAACTGCTGTAAAGACAATAACAATACACAAATAGGCACCTTCTGAAAGGAAGGGAGAATATTTTGTATGCTGGACTTCATAGTTTCTAGGCCTTCTCTTGCAAAGAACATATACAGGCTTGAGAATGCAGGGTAAATAAAGAGTTTAAACTAAATTTGATACTTCAATTTGCCTCACATTTTGTGTAAGGACACACAAAACTTTGTATATTGATAGTGCTGTTATTGTGCATATTTTCAAATAGAAATTTTTGGAAACAGCATCTCAACTTCAGGCCTCTGGGTTGGTGTTTCCCATTGCAGCCAGTGTTACCAACTTGTTAACTTTTTTTGTTAACTGTTTCTTGTTAACTTTATTTCTAAAAGCAAGTAGCGACAAATTTAGCAACTTTAGACCATTAGGGGAAAAGCAAGATATATTATATTGTAATAGATTTCCATGCATGCTGCTTAGAGTTATCAAAGTCCATGGTTCTCCTGCCAGTGTCTCTCTCTCCATCTCTCTTCTTTTGCCGTGCAGCAAGTTGTTAGCCAACACAACCACTAAGCTTTATGCAATTGATACATAATGACGTCACCAATATGTAACTGAGCGTATGACTTGATCCAGCAACTTTTAGCAGCTTTTGGAGCTAGTGCTAAATACTTTCATTGGAAAAGAGTTGGCAACACTGTTTAGCCCATTCCGAAAATGAGCCCGGAGGAATAAAGACTAAAGACTCAGACTTAATTGAGCTCAGGTGCTAAGTGAATGAGTGTGTGAGGCCAGGCCAGGTTTACTCAGATAGGTAAAAATTGGATTGGGATATGAAGGTAAATATGGTGCAAAATGTGAGAGCGCGTAGGCAATGTGAGCAATTGTAGAATATGATTTGAGAGCTTGTAGAAAAAAATCTGTACTCGTATTTTTGTTTTTTCACTTCAGTCACTTTTCCAGTACAACCACAACTCCGTGACTACAACCTCTCAAATCTATCGCTGTAATGTGCTCTCTCGCATCACACAGCGACGAGTCTGTGCCCTCGACTTTTGCAACACTTCTTGCGATACATTTGGTGCAAAACTAATTTGTACCTGTGGACTTATCTTGTATCTGTGGAGCTCTGAGCCAACAGGACGGCCGGGGACAGCAGGGTTTCTATTGCCAGATGAGTGATAACTCTGTCCGGCTCATTTATGAAAGCTAGCGTTAGCTAATTAGCTCAACACTTTTAACAGTCACACTGAAACACTGGCGGTGAGCTGCAGGTCCTGCAGCCGCGGATGGACCGCCATCAGTGGGGCTTGGCCAGCGTGGAAACATCGCTAGAAAGCTCCGCTGCCGACCTCGACCTGATCTGATCTCCAGCGGGAAATGGAGAGCTCCAGACCCAATAGTAGCGGCACATCCCCCCTGAAGCTCACCGCCAGTGTTGGTGGAATAGCAAGCTAGCATTAGCGAACTAACCCCGCTTATAAATGAATACATCTTATTTATCCTAACACTTTTAACAACTCAATCTGAACCACTGGCGGTGAGCTCCATGTCCTGCAGCTACGGACGGCCGAAGTGTGCTGGTTGGTTAGTTTGCTAAAGCTAGCTTGCTTTTCCACCAAAACTGGCGATGAGCTCCAGGGGGGTTTTGCCGCTGCTACCGGGTCTGGAACACTCCGTGTCCCACTGGAGATCAGATCAAGGTCAAAGTTTATTTATATAGCACATTTACAAACAGTCACTACTGCCCCAAAGTGCTGTACAAATATAGATAACTACATAAGATAAAAGCATAATAAATAACTGGAAAACCCATTCTAAAATAGAATATGCCAAAAACAATAAAAAACAGATAGAAACTTTACTCAAAACAATAACAACAATAAAATGACACAGCTCAGCTTATGTTAAAAGCCAGTGCAAAAAGATGAGTTTTTAAAATTGATTTAAAACTCTGAATAGAGGAAGCTGCTCTAATGTTGAGAGAAAGAGTTCCAGAGCTTTGGACCTGCTACTGAAAAAGCTCTGTCCCCTCTGGTCTTCAGTCTGGATCTGGGACAGTCTAAAAGCAACTGGTCAGCAGACCTAAGTGCTGACTGGAATGTGCAAAATATCGGAGAAATATGATGGTGCCACCCCATTAAGAGATTTAAAAACAAACAATAAGATCTTAAAATGGATTCTAAAAACGACAGGCAGCCAGTGGAGAGACGACAGTACAGCGGTGATGTAGTCACTGCGCCTTTTTCCTGTCAGCAGGTGTGCAGCTGAATTCTGGATTAATTGTAATCGGCAAACGGAAGACTGATCAAGGCCTTAGTACAATGAGTTACAGTAGTATCAGATCAGGTCGAGGTCAGCAGCGGAGCTTTCTAGCGATGTTTCGATGCTGGCCGAGCCCCACTGATGGTGGTCCGTCCGCGGCTGCAGGACCTGAAGCTCACCGCCAGTGTTTCAGTTTGACTGTTAAAAGTGTTGATATGATTAAAAGGTATTTACAGTATTTAGAAGTGGGCTGGCTGCTAGTTAGCTAACGCTAGCTTTCATAAATAAGCAGGACAGAGTTGTCACTCATCTGGTGATAGAAACCCTGCTGTCCCTGGTTGTCCTGTTGGCTCAGAGCTCCACAGACTAAGTCCATAGGTACAAATTAGTTTTACACCAAATGTATCGCAAGAAGTATTTCAAAAGTCGAGGGCGCAGACTCGCCGCTGTGTGATGCGAGAGAGTGCATTGCAGCGACAGATTCGAGAGGTTGTAATCACTGAGTTGTGGTTGTACTGGAAAATGTGACTGAAGTGGAAAAAATAAATAAATAAGAGTTCAGATTTTTTTTCTACAAGCTCTCAAATCATATTCTGCAAATGTTCACATCGCATCGATGAGTACAGATTTTTTTACAAGCTCTCAAATCATATTCTACAATTGCTCACATCGCATCTACGCGCTCTCACATTTTGCACCATATTTACCTTCATATTGACAGCCCTTCACGAGATCACGTTACCTTGGCGATGTTTAATGACGTATAAAGATGTTGCTGACACCTTGCGTTGAGTTGCGCATGTGTCACTTTGCAAAGTGACGGATACAAGTAGCATACAAGCTTGCTAACATGCTAACGAGAGACTTCTGTAATGTCAATACAGTAAAATTGGACCTACAGTACGATAAAGTAACAAGTTTGTTCACTGCTGGCTACAAGCTAGCAATCAAACACAACAAAGGTTGTAACTTGAATGGTGTTTTGAGCTAACGTTAGCAATCAATCAATCATAGATAGCTATGTTTTTAAATGTCGGCTAGCTTAGCTACAAGCTAGCAATCAAACACAACAAAGGCTGTCACTGGAATGGCATTTTGAGCTAATGTTAGCAATCAAACAATCATCGGTAGCTAAAACGTTTTTTTAAATGATTCCCATCTTCTGTTATTGTCTGTAATGACAAAAGTTTATTATTTCATGGATTTCACAAATTTCAGTATGACACTTTATGCCGTAAACCGTTTTTAAATCTGAGCATGCAACTCAAATCTGCACTCGACATACATCGGGAAGTGACAACACCTACCAGTTTGGGTATTTTCATTTTAAGTTTGTTGCTTTCCACACGGCCAAGGCACAGGAGATGGCTGCCTGATTCCAAATTTTGCTTGTTTTACAAGCTGGACAACAGGTCCGTTCCATGGTCATGGAATCATGCTGTTGTTTATCTTTTGTAACTTCCTGATTTTCCTATGGTCTCGGTAAACGTTTTGAACTATGGGTAATTCCCTTTGGTGAAGTCTGCATCGATGTAGACTCAAGGAAAAGGCTCGGTAAGTAAACCCTCAATAAACCTTCACACCCTTTGAAATTCAAAATTGGGACAAGCCCTTACGAATGTTGCAAGAACATGCACCAAAGTCTGTGAGTCTGTGAGTCCAGACTTTGGGATTGGGCCATAGTAGCAGTTGACTATAGAGAGCTGCTGTTGCTAGAAGACAGGTTGTCAACTACAGTGGTGCGCTACAGACTGGACCATGTAATAGCACTGTACAGCATACAAACTTCCACCGACGAAGCACTGCTTATGTACTGTTAGCTATTAAAGACATCAGTCCCTTTAACATTCAACATTTGGAAGGACCCATCATGCTGTTAAGTTTGCATTCCATTCAGAAGGTGTAAGCTTGTTAGCCAAGCTTGCTAGTGTTAGGGATTTCCACTAGACATTTTTAGTTTAAACACTTGCTGTCTTAAATTCTGGTTTTATTCAGGAACTCTCTGATCTTTTATTTTAGTTGAGTTTTAACATACTGGTTCCTTTACCAGGATTTTATGGACATTGTAAACTATTTTAATCATGTTCAGTCACGTTAAGGAACACACCCTTGGCATTGTTCTTTCCTGAGATTTTATTCTTCAAAGGGTGTCCAACCACAAAGCTAGGCATTTAAGATCCTACTTCCACCTCTTACTCCAATAGTACTATAGTAGTATTTCTCTGGCTTTAGTTTTCATAATTTCCACGTCCTGCTATGCCCTGTTACCATCTACACCCTACAATGCCCTGCTATGCCATGAACTACTACAACTACTATTTCTAGTCATTGTTCCATCATCTTCATTGTGACTATAATTACCACTGTTCATCAAACCCCCAACCAGCACCGTCAGACACCCGCCTACCAAGAGCCTGGGTCTGTCTGAGGTTTTTCCCTAAAAGAAAGTTTCCTCACCACACACGGTTTCTGCCTTAAAGGAGTTTTTCTCGCCACTGTTGCACTAAATGCTTGCTCTTTGGGAAATTATTGGCATTGTTGGGTCTTGTAAATTTAGACTAGGGATGTCACCAGAACCAATATTTACGGTACCTTCCGGTTCTAAAATGACAAAACACTGATTTTTTTTTTAAAGCACCGTAGGCACTGTTCACAACGTTGTCAGTGTTAGCAATATCGTTGCTGCGTCTCTTCCGGAAATGATGGGGGCAGTATACGCTTCAGAGTGTTCCAGTCAATACATTCAGAAGAAGGAGGTCATGAACAAGTGGCCAAAGTCACACCCTTCTATTTACGGTCCATATCTTTTGGAAAAATATGAATGAGAGTCAACAGTACCCAACCTAAAAAAAGGCATGTTTACTGCAAACTCACGGTCCTTTCTTTCCGTTTTACAGCCCCCCCCTCTCTTGGATTCAAATAACTCACCGTTGTCGGCTACGGCCGCTGAACAGGCTACACATTGTAAACAGCCGTGGCCACTTGCCTGGTCCTCTGGTAACGTTAGCTGTTAGCAGGGTTAGCATGGCGGTGTTAGCCACAGTTAGCCAGGACCAGTTGGGATCACTCTACTGGCAGTGTTTCAATTGTTTTTGCGAGTAACCAACTCTGGTAACATTACTCTAGCTATATAATTCAGTGTGAGTACACAAATGTTGAAATGACATTAAAATTCCCATCCCTTGTAGCCGTGATGAATTAGTCTGAAGCTAATCCTTAGCTACCTGTTCAGGAGGATGAGGCTCTAAGCTGTCTTCATCTTTCAAATACATCTCAGGTCTTACCCAGGTCTCTGGTCACGCAACAGTTTGAAAAACTACTGTTGTTTTTGTAAAGTAGCTTTTGAAAAGATGCCTGGAAGTCTTGAATGTGTCTGGGGACACCAGTGGTTGCACTATGACCATTAAATGCACTTGATTATGTTATTCTATGCTCTATTGCACATGTTTTGTATGTCTTGTTATGACATTTTAATATTTTTTCAATGTTAAAGTACATGGAATCTTAGAAAATCCTTTTTTATTACCGTGGTATCGAAATCATTATTGAGAATCGTGTTATTTTACTAGTATTGCCACCAACTACTGAATTTTTGGTATTGTGACACCCCTAGTTTAGACCTACTCTATCTGTAAAGTGTCTTAAAGTAACTCATGATTTGATACTATATATAAAATTGAATTGAAAATAATGCCTTCTACTGAGAATGTTACTACTGAGTCACTACAAAATAGTTTTAAAGTCCTATGCAAAACAGTGCTGGATCATAAAAATAGGACTTCAAATTTCAGTTTGACTCCCTATGCGAGACATAAAGCATATGTGACGCAGGGTTTGTGCCCATCACAATGTGAATGCACATGAGAGACACTTTGCAGCAGAAACACACCAATAGTATGAGAAAAGAAGACAAAAACAAAACTTTTGGAAAAACCAAGGGGAGGTAAGAGAGCACTGGGTGAACTGAATGTAATTAACCTATACTCATCCAGACAAACCTTTTTGGTCAGGGGATTGAGTAAGCGAGCTGTGCAGTTGCTCAACTGAAGCTGGTAGTTTCTAGGCTAATTAGGACTGTGTTGTGGTGCAGTGTGAAGGGATTCCTATGTGGGTTCCTGATTCGTTGGCTGTGTGCACATCCAGACTGCTCATTTGTGGTGAGGTATGACAGGGTGAGACCCAAGGAGTCGACGAGAGCATGCACACGATGAGTGAGAAGTATGTACGTTGGGATGAGAGCAGGAGTAGAAATGGAAGAAAAGAAATGAGAGGAGGAAATTAAACTGTGGAAATCAAAGCATGGATGAAGGATACAGGAAAGGGAAGTGAGCTGAAGAAGAGACAGACAGAGTGTTGAATTGGGTGGGTCTGGGAAGGTTAATCTGCTTCTCTTCACAGTTGTGTCTGTCAAGTGGTACAGCTTCTACAAACAAAGCATCTCCTTTGAGATTCTGCAAGGAAACAATAACTCTCCCACTGCAGAGGTGCAGTTATTGTGCTTGGAAATATACTGCACCTAGAACTATGTGAACTAACATCAGGATGACTTGTGACTATGGTATTTATAGCAAAACTGTTTTAATATTTATCTTATCTAGTATTAAAAACACAAATTTTACAGGAGCATGACGTGACACACCTTATTTGGTGTTAGCATGCAATTTCATTAAGAGCAAGTTGTCTTAAAAGACAAATAATATATTACAAAATAAAATGTGAGGAATTTCACCACCCACAAAGGATTGCATGAAGGAGACATAACTGCATGCATAGATAGATGCAAAAAAGATGCATGTATAAATAGTGATGCTATCAATGCTATCATGAGTATAGTGTGTATATTTTTCTTCAACTCTGATGAATGATTACGTTTCGATTGTGTTGGACTACAGCAATAGGAAACTAGAAAACTGCTTTAAATAAAGTCAAAATGGAAATTAAAATACCCGTTAACGTTGTCCCATTGAGGTAAAGGAACAGATTCTTATTCATTTTCGCTCATTCCAAAGCATCCATGTTTCAGAGTTTGCACTCATTTGATTATTACTGTTGTGACTGTAGGGTACAATGAAAATGTCCCAAGACATTAAACTGCATTGTCACTCTGATGAAATGTGCAGCTGTGTGTCTCTGATTGTTATGTCATGGAAAAAAAAATACGAATTTGCTCTAAATTAGTAATAGTATGAACTTTTAAAAGCTATTGGAGGTTGTGTGGACTTTTTCATAGTGCATTCATCGCATTGCATGTCTGGAGGGGATCTATTATCCTGGTCTCTATCCTTCCCACATTTGACCAGTAACAATGCACAGCACTACAGGTTCATATCCTCCTCTGGGCTTTGATCTCTTTTCCAACCTTAAAGCAATCTCACACACACACCACATTAAAATCTTAGTAATGTCAGCAGAGGGAGGAAGTATCATCCACAGTGAATCATGCAGGACTCTCATATGCATATACCAACATAGAGTAAAGATGAAGAGCCCTTCAAATTCACTTTCCTACTAAGCCAGCAAGGTTGATGTGTGGGGGCTGAATGCAAGCAGGAGGAGGCTGAAGCAGTATTGTACTTTTTACTTTTACATGTTACAGCGACTACTCTGTAAAGACTTGTTGGTTCTAAGCTGGTAACAGTATGCTCACAATTACACAATTAAAGGATGATAAAGGCTGGACCATTTCCTGTTTCTATTTTTCAACGGCACTACAGGGTGAAATCATGTCTATTCATGATGATGTTGTAGTCTACTTAGAGCTATACATTTATGTTTTAGTCCAGCTACATTTGTATTGCAGTTCAAACATGGAACAGCTTGCTTTGGAGGATTCAATAAGTACTAAGAGCCTGAGCTCTTGTTTTTTTTTTTTAATTTACGGAAATGTAATTCTAAAATTTTATCTGAATCAGGGTATGTAGTCATTATTGGACGGAGTCACTGCTGTGTAGTAGATCCCCTCTCATTAATTTTTAACGGGTTAAGTTTTACCACAGCAAAGCTTAAAGCTCCAATATTTTATGTAGAGGCTCTGGGTCAGGACAAGGGCTGTGTTGCATTTGTTATGGAATGCCAGGTGGAAGGAAGTTACAAGTAAGTTTCCTTTAGTTTAGTATTTTCATTTCCATTAAGTTTATATATAGGTTGTCACTGTGCCTGAGTTGGGCTATGCCATCATAAAGTGGTGAACACTTTCATTCTTGTTATTTAGTTATTCTTTTTGTTTTTTGCTTTTGGACTGTTTTCTTTTTAAGCATAGAATAAATGTGCTGTTTCCTCCTTCAACCCTTCAGCAAGACTGGCTGTTTTCACATATTAAGAGAGATAAGTTCATTTGAAAGTGCACCTGCAGATTTTAATGAACAGAGCAAAGTATGCTATGCATTGCTTTGTTGTATCTTTCCAATGGAAAAGTCAATCTTTTATAGTGTTATGAATGGAAATAAACTTGTCTCTCTGGCCTAAATACTTGAGTTAAGAGCTGGGTTCATTTTCTCAATTGTTTGGGTGAAATACTTATCACCATGGCTTAGTTTGTGCACTGGAGAATCATTTTGGTTAACCAAAGCACTGTGCTCTACATGACATCTGCAACTACTGTTAACAGTAAGAGACAGTAAACAGAGAGAACCCCGGATTTATTTTGTATTTCTCATAATAAAAAAAAATAATTAATGCTGCAAGCAGCGTTGGACGTCACCAATGAAAAGGAAATTCCCTGCTGAGTTCAATGACACCTCACACAAGACTATACCTTAAATGGGTCATCAGTTATGAAAGGGGCCATGGCTTAAGCACAGGGGGCAGGCCAAATCATCACCAATAAAGAAAGAACTCTCTGCTGAGTTCAATGACATTAGGGTGACCAAACGTCCTTTTTTGCCCGGACGTGTCCACTTTTCACGTACTGTCCGGCGGGGTTATAAATTCATGAAAATGGACGGTTTTCACTGTTTTTCATGGGACCATTAAGCGTGTACTTAAATTGACTGGCACTTTGCACACAATACTACAGTACTTTGTTGCGTGACATAATTCCAGAGAGGCTGCCTTGTGGGCGGCTCTGCGACGCGCACATACAAGGAGTAGATCAGACAGCGGAGCACATACAGGGAGCAAATCAGACAGCGGAGCACATACAGGGAGCAGATCAGACAGCGGAGCACATACAGGGAGCAGATCAGATAGCGGAGCACAAACAGGGAGCAGATCAGACAGCGGAGCACAAACAGGGAGCAGATCAGACAGCAGAGAAGCATTGAACACAAAATGCCGAAGCGTAAGTGCAGCTTCACAGTTGAACTGCAAACAAACACTTTCCACGCACCGTCCCGGTCGGAACAAGTGGAGGCGGAGTGCACCGTGTGCAAAGCTAGAACATATGTTTCAGTGTTTAATAAAGGTGCTGGAGATCTCAAAGCTCACATGGACACCAAAAAACCTTATCTTATTACACTGAAAAGGTTTTAAGAGATATTTATTTAAAGCTGGATTTTGAAGCTGACACAGAATAGGTCATATTTAGAACATTATTTCATATTTATTTGATGAGAGCTATTATTTTGTTACAGGTTGTGCTATTATAAGTATTTTTTTTTTTATTTTTTTATACCATTGAGGCATAATAAAGCATGTTCATTAGCCTGTGAGAAGCCTGTCTGAATTTGTGTTTCGAGGCCGGGCCGAGTGTCCTCTTTTTTTGGAAATCAAAATATGGTCACCCTAAATGACACGTTTCAAATTATGTGTAAAGGGGCATGGCCTGTGTGAGTGGGCGTGGTTACCCACACATAAGTTTCATGTAAATCGGATGATAAGGCTGACTTCCCGTTGCCAGTTGGTGGCGCTATAGACAAAAGTCAATGTTGGCCTGTAGATGTCCTCAGGCCCGGACTCTTGTTGATTGTGGGAAATTTCAAGCAGATATGACAATGTACACTGTAGTTACAGCCACTTTCTCGTTCATTGTTAAACACTCAAAATGGCCGCCAGACCACTTGACGAAAAGCTTTTCTTCTAATAAATTTTCATTGTTAAGGTCTTTAGATGCCACAGACTGAATCTGAAGTTGATCTGATGAAATCTCTAGGAGGAATTCGTTAACGAGTTATCATACGGGTTTAGGGTATGGCTTAAGTTTTGTGAGTCTACGTTAAACGTACTGCAGGGGCTAATCTCTTTTAATTTTGTAAGAAGCACTAGCGAGCCATTTTTGTGCGCCTATTCCCAAAACCCTTAAAATACATACATTTTCACAAGAATTGATGCGACCACCAATTTTGGTAAGTTTTTTGAATATGTTAAGCCCCTCAAAAAGGCAATTTCATTTGCAGAAAAAAAAAAAGATGAATAATTCGGGGCTCAGGCCCTAATAAATCATATCCAGGCTTTCAAGTGCGCTGTCTGTGCATTTAGTGTATACTGTACATTCGCACCACAAAAACAGTATTTGTACTATATATACCAAACTCTTTTCTGGACCACATTGAAGCTTGGTAACAGCTTTTCATAATCATATTCCAAACTCTAAGGAAAAGTGTCCTTAGATCTGTAAAAAACTTTTGGCCCAAGTGTGAAAACACCTATTCACCCTCTCTTTGTATCCGCAAGTATAACTTTGTCATGCTCGATCTTAGCTAAAGCTTAAGACATCGTCAAACCATCAACTGACACTGACCACAGCTCCGATTGCCCAGCCAAGAGTAGCAATTTCAGGATTTTAGAGCAATAGATTGAGCGGTCTTAAACCAGATGTTTGGCGTGTGTCACCTCACTTCCTGAAGGGAAGCTTCCCATATGAAAATATTTATAATTCCAAACTTGTAGGTCATGTTACAACAGGGCTGTGATAAAGTGTATTAGCATTTTGATAACGTGCTGTAGCCCAGAGCAGTCTCCACCTCTTCTCTCTTTGGTTTTGCAGGGTGAGTTAACACACAAGGGGGATGATGGAGTATTCAGTAGTCTCAGGTGGCTTTTTACAGTCAAATAAATGGAAACATCCCATATTTCTATGATGGAAATAGTGGACTCCCCATACAGTGCACCATCTGAGTACTAGTGATAACATATTTACTTTTTCAAAATAAAAACTGCTGCCATAGATTAAGTTGTATGATTACTACAGCCACGGTTGGGATCTCATGTCCTAAAGTAAAGTGCATACTGTAATATGCTCCCCTTTACAAAGGTCCCTTTGTTCCAGCGGCTGGGGGGTCTGTGCACCCCTGAACCCCCTCCTTCCTTCTCCACTTCCCACATACATCCCCCGATGTCTATTAAGCATACTGATTCCCAGTTCAAATTGGCCCCCTGTTATTAATCCCAATCACCCGGAACACATCGACCACAGCGCTCCACGAAAACACATGTGCCCGGCACCCCCACCCCCAAGCTTGGTGCACTGATTCTAATTAATTAATTACATCCCAGGTGATTTTACTTTGAGATGGAGAGGAGAAAAATAGAAGAGGGAAAAAACTGCCTCCCACGGGCACCACCAAATTGGCAACAAAAGCTCCCCAGCAAAAGAAAAAAAAGGCCCCGTTCATTACTTGAGGGAGAGTCGGCTTCTTGTAGCTGCTACCTAACTACTGCTCTGCTGTCCAAGACCAAAATACTTCTTCTCCCTTTTTTCTCTAACTTGTCCATCTGCCGCCCACAAAAACCCTTGCCAAAAACACACTGTGGAACTAACCCGCAACAAATTGATAGCATATTTAAGTATTCAGGAATATTTTTTGAAGAGAATGGGTAAAGAAAAGGGGTTTGAGCAAATCATATTTCTGTCTAGGGCTTTACTGGATAGCAAGGGGACTATTTAGCATAGCACTGGAACTGTCTTAAATAAAAAGGACTACATATTTGATATATCTCAGTTATTTGAAAGAGGGCTGGTTCCTTTCATGTCCTTCCAGTTTACATTTCTGCTCGTTCAGGATGCTCTGCTTTCTCAACATAGAAAAACTTTCTCTGACATTATCAGAGTAATCTGCTGATGTGGAAATGTTTGACTCTGCACTTTTGTTATGCACCATGTTTAAATAATGATATCTATCAATAATCTCCATCTGTAAAGTTCAATTTGAGCTGCATTTGACATTGCAGAAGTTTGCAAAGTGCTGTACAATTCTTTTTGAAGAGAGTTTTAGTCAGAGATGAGATATGCACTGAGGAAAATATATGACACGTACATGACAAAGACATTCCTGGTAAGTGATTCTGAATAATTTATCATGAACATTTGTTGAGTTACAGAAATGTTAGGGGAGTGTTGAAATTAATGCAAGCCCCCAAATAGAAAAACTTAGGGTCATGTTTTAAAGGATTGTATGTAACAAAAGCCCTTGGCTAAGCATACTGTACATACACTGAAACTTTAAATGATGAGAGCAGTGATTTTACAAAATGGAAATTAAATCTTAGGCGGCACTTTATAGAATTAAGAAAAACCTTTCCTTTAGACTCCAAAGGAAAGGTTTTTCTTAGTAAAACATTATGGGCTGCGGTTTTTAAGAACATTGAAATGTACGTTCCTCCTGGGCGGTTAAACAGCTGAATATGTAAAAGAAACACAGTATATGTTTTAGACTTATTTCAACAAAGGGACCTATGTTATGGATATCCTCCTCAATTTCTTGCATTTTACTCGTTTATTCAAGTTTTTCATTTTTGTGTCAAGATCACATTTAGGTAGCCAGACAGCTGCAACAGCCTGTACAGGCAGGTTCTACAATCTCCATTTCTCTCCACATGGATAGATGCCACCCACTTTTCTCACCTCTTTATGAATCTGCAAAGCGCTTCAGATGAACTGATAATCTCTTGGCAGGTTCTTATGCCCAGTCCTCCTTAGGCACCTCCTCACCTACATTAGCACTCATGGGTACTCTGGCAGGCTTTTACTAAACATCCACAAGTGCCAGGTTAGGATTGATTTAGCAGGCAGGAGGAAATATTCGTTTAGGTTTATTTTATTTTTTTTCAACCAGTGATAAATGAATGAAGCATAAAAGCTGGCTGTGGCCACTGGAGAAACATGTCCCCCCTCCCCATCTTTAATGTAGTATGGTGATGAAGCCATCAAAGGTCTTAAAGTCCGTATGTGTTATCTGGCACAAGAGTAAGGGCTTAGTCCATCCAGGCTTGGTTAATGGAACGGAGACTCCATGCTGGTAATTTACAGGATTTGCCAGCTCTCTGTCTTGGCAAAGATGCTACATTTGAAACCAATGTCATAAGTGATGCAACAAGATATGGCAATAGACTACTGTAGCTTGCTGTTATCTGCAGTACCATATTAACCTATAGTGAAGTTACCTTGCTGGAGGACCCCCTCTGTAAGGAGGTCAGAGGTCAAGGCTAACCAATGAACAGCCTCCCTGGAGCTTATAGGGATTAAGCAATGTGTTGAAGGCCACCACAGTAGGTGTTTGTCATCATGACAGCTTCTATCTGGGCCTTATGTTTAAAGACGGTCTCCTACTTGGTATACTATCCCCTGCGATATATATTGCGATATGAAAAAAGAAAAGTAATTTTTGAAAGATGACATGAATAGGTCTGTTTGGAAATAATAAATCGTTCTCGACTACCGCGGTACTGCTGATTTTGTTGGGGATTACATTTACATAGAAAAAGTTTTTTTTTTCAAATGTGAACCATTCTTTGTTGAACTTTAATGCTTTACAAACACCAAAACAAGTAAGCGCTGTGACTAACGTTAAGTGGTTTTGGAGGGGAATTAGGTAGAAATATGCTGGTTGACTAGCATGACACCATTGTATTCATATAATAATCAATCCAGGCTAAAGTGAATGACAGTGACTGCATGTTGCTTCCTCTAAATTCCAGGTTCACTGGAATTCACGCACACTAGCAACAAACTCTGTGTATCCAAGAACAATTAAATCAGTGGAAATTATATTAAATCAGACACAGACTTCTGTAGTAGATTAGTGTTACGTTTCCAGTGTCGTGGCTTTGAACCATAACATTGGTTGGGACAGACGGACCCACTGCCTGCGGTACTTTTCTACACACGGAGAGCCTCACTTCCTATAACAAACCCCGTCGGACTAACGTCACACGCTGCCCCCATGGCTACTTATCTTGAAGTGGAAGGGTCGGACGGTAATAATCATGTAAAAGGAGAACGGTGAAAGTTTACTTTTCTATCAAGCAGCAAAAAAGCATTAGCCTCAACAGTGCAACGTCCTGCGATGTGACTATCGCGCATGCGCACATCGCAATGTCGATGCTAAAACACAAAATTGTTCAGCCCTAATAGAAGATGGAGGTGTAGTGGATTTTAAACAAAATGCATGCATGCATGCATGCATGCTCTGTTATTGAAAAGTGTTGACCATGGCAACAACATCTAATCTTTAATCTAACATATTGCTGTTGTTGTTTCAGTTGGACATTTTCCCTGCACATCAGCGCAAGCAACAATTTTTTGTTAAAGTACACTGGTTACTCTGTCTCGTTGTCCTGCTTGTTGTATCTTGTAACATGAACATTACTTTTATTTTATGAAATAAAAAAGTTATTACTTGGGATAATTTACATGGAAATTATGGCATCGGTATTGTTGACCTACACTGTAAAATATGTGGCAAGAATATGGTGTAAACGTTTTTGATAGTGTTTTCAACAGAGGGCGCCCTCTCCCAGAGGTTTCCGGAGCGCATATTTTATCCGACAACAGGTGGAATTTGAGAGGTTGAACAGAGCAGAAACATATCGTGACAGATGAGCTGCTGTAAAACTGTGTCCATGCTGAAACAGGCCACAAATAACCAGTAGCTACTGTAAGTGTACACTGACACTCAGACTGCGTTCAAGATGTCAAACCTGAATCCTACAAGACACATGAGATGAGCACAAAGTGGCGCTGAGCTAGTTCTGGTTTGTGTAGGACAGGAGTGAACTCACTCACAGTGCAGAGAAACCGTTATTTTGACAGTGTGAGACACATAGCTTGGAATTACAGCAGAGTATGTCATGTATTTGCTCCACCTATATTTTAAAGAAATGCTCAAAGTTCGGGGGGAAACCTTTGCCAAAGTCTTGTGCGATGTTCCTAGGAACCCTGCCGCAAGCATGATGTCCAATGGTGGAATGTGGAACGGAATGCTGTTCTATGAGGCGCAGATCCTGGACACACATTTATTTGCTCATTCATCACTCCTAGACAACCTCTGACCTACTACTGTGTGTTTTTGCTCTCCTTTACTCCCAGGTTTTATTTTTTTTTTTCTCTCTAGTTAGAGAAAAATAAGGCCAGGGAGACGTATCGACAATTTAGCATATGAGAGACAGTACTGATGGGGCAGAGATGCTGGATGTCTTTCAGGTGCTCATACTGCACTCACTATATCTAGAAAGTGAGACCAATATTACTGGCTTAATGCGTGTAAGGAGAAGTGTTTTTTAGATGTGTCCTAGGTGGTGGGTACTTCTACTTCATTGAGTATCTGGTTGGACGCAGTGGTAAAGAGAGACAACAGATGTTGCTAATACCCAATGGACACTCATATGATATGAAAGACTATGGTATGTAGAAGCTTTGTGAAGGATAAATGGGAAGTTTAATGAGATTTGAATCCTCTGGTGAGAGACTATTTTGGTCATATAGTGTGCTGTTTGTAAAGTGGGGACTGCAGACAAATTCAACACTGGAGGAGGTGGTCTAAAACTAGAGAAGTAGGCCTGTGACAAAAGGATTGCCAGTGCATATTCTAATGTCACATCTTGGTGAGAAACATGAATCAGTCCTCCCAATATAGTTGCTCAGGGTGCTCTTGGGCAAGGCACCCAGATCCCGTGGTGCCCATTCCAAACTGGATGAATCAGACTATTTTATCTCAATAGATGTATTTTGATTTGTGGTTTTGATGAAGAAGAGACTGAAACAAATGGGGACAATGCACCCAAAAATGAAACAAATGATAAAAGTAAAACGATTATCCTGCATAGTATGAGGATAAAAATAAGAATGTGTATAAGGTTTTATGGATATCCAATACTCTTTATAGACTTTATAGAATATGCTTTCTCTGTATGCACCCGTGCAGTGATTTATACCCCAACTCAATTTCTGCTTTACTTTGTTACCTTTCAAATGGCCTGTAAATAGTAAGGATAAAATAAGGTTATGTGCTGCAGTCAATTGCTGCACAGTGGAGCCACGAAACATCAAGCACACTAAACATCTGCCAAGAGAGAAGCAGAGAGATTTGTGAGACAATCTGCTCTTAAGGGCTGAAATGCAAGCATCTGCCTTTGAATATTTAAAGCATCTTACATCTTAGCACACTAACTGCATCAAATTAATATGTGGATCCTTCTGTTTTGCTTTCTTCCCAGCTAACATATTCATGTTGAATTAAAGTTGGCAAAACATCCTGCAACAAAATAAAAACCCATGTAAAATATGGCTGAACATGGAGATGTTGTCTGTGGCTGTAATTTAAAACATTTCCTAAAACTAGTATGTAAATGTATTATTTTTCTATACACTAAAAGGCAATTTTGAGTCTGGGTGTTTTAAACTTCTATTAAATGTGGGACATGTTTTCTAAGGGTCCATTTCCTTAACACATATACAAACATGCAGAAAAGCTTATTCATGTATGATGCTGCCATTAAACAATCTGTAGCATGGACAATCTATATAAAAGAAGTGTTGTCCGGAACGGCTTTGACCAAATCAGTAGCTCCTGTCTCTGAGTATCAACAGAAGACGGATAGCTTCTGCTATCAGTGACAAAGTAGCTTCCTCTTGGACACAAATTAATAGCATCAGCTTGACACCAGCTCCTGAGGTTAAGTCTATGTTGTCGACATGCTTGGGCATGCAGGAGACAAATGATGCCAAAGAAGCCACGCATTGTCTTCCAGCCTGCAGACACAGTCAAATGTTGTGAAGCCTCTTCTGTGACTAGCAGAGTATAGGGGAGTCTTAAGCTTGTGTTTAATGTTTAAAGAAAACTAGTGTCAGATGTACCACAGACAGTTTTAAAAATGAAAGAATAGGCAGTTTGTATGAATTACATATTTTTCTACTTTTAATTCTCACATGTGATCTTGATAAGGAATAAAAAGGAAAAGAGAGAAGATATTTTAATTGAGGAAAATGAAACAGTGTGATGCAGTGGTTAAGGACATCTTGATCTTGCCCTTGTTCCAAACATCCAACTAACGAGACTTGAAATTCTATTCATGTTCCTTTGATCACACTCAAGTTTTCTTGTGAGATACAAGTGCCAGCAATTCAAACTTGTGTGCACAGTGGCTGTCAGTGTTGGACAGAAAGAGAAAAGTTGTCCTTTGGAAAGCTGATTAAAATTCTTATCTAATTCTCAGTCTTTTAAAGGGTTTCTTAATTTTGCTAGCATCTGTGTGAAACTGCAAATTCTTTTGGTGATTTTAAAGAGATAGTGAGTAAATCTTAGTAATTTATGAAATGGCAAATATGTCAGATACAATATCACACAATGGAATATGGGATAAATAAACAACCTACCTTTTTGCATTTCTATTGGAAATGCAAAAAGGTCTTTTAAAGGGTTTCTTAATTTTGCTAGCATCTGTGTGAAACTGCAAATTCTTTTGGTGATTTTAAAGAGATAGTGAGTAAATCTTAGTAATTTATGAAATGGCAAATATGTCAGATACAATATCACACAATGGAATATGGGATAAATAAACAACCTACCTTTTTGCATTTCTATTGGCCATTATATGCCTAAAAATATACCTCCGGGTGGCCAAATTATGTGTCATTCAGATTTAGTGTATTGGCATTGCCCAGTTGAAGTATAGAACAGTTTTGGGTGATTAAAGACTTGATGAGTAGTATTGCCCTGTTTTCTTTGGACCCACATAACTTAATTTTAACTTCTAGCTCACATCATTAAGTTTCCAAACATTAAAGAAATATTTCATGTGGACTCACAGGATATTAAATAATGCATAAAACATCTAAAACATTTTCATCTGTTGTAATGGTGCGGTCATACAATATGACCTGAATATTTCATGCCCATGATATTGCTTTAAATTATTCCTGTAAAATTCAGATAAATAATATCTGTTACATTGTCAAACAATGTGGGGAAAAAGGTTTTTATCTAACTTTTGTGTGAAATGTGAATGACACATTACAGAGGTTAAGAATTAAAGGAAGAATAAAAAAAAGGAAATTAGATTTTCCTCCAGGTAAATTGACAATTCTCTCAAATTAGATTTAGTCTGACCAGTTAAATCTAAAGTGAGTGCATTTTCCAAAATTCATTTTTAAACTCTGAGCTCCTATCAAACTGGGTCTCGATTAACTAATTCACCAAACAGTTGCTAAAATTTTTCCAATCAGACTCATAAATCTTTCCCAATGTTGTTTCGTGAAAGGGATTACGAACTGAATATGTGTGTGATTAATTAAACTGACATTTAAAACACGCAATTTACAAAGAGATCACCTCTCTCAAGGACCTCCACTTAAGAGCAGTTTCTGCAAATACTGTAAAGATTTTTCAATGAAAATGCAGTTTAAATCCCTGCTGACATGCTGTGTAATATAACATCAATTGAAATTAAAACCGATCCTTTCAAGGTAAATAAAAGCCAAGGGAGACTTCTGTAATTTGTAGGTTTTATACACTCTGGGAGCCACAGTACTCAAAGAAATCACCTCTGCATTAAAGTTTGTGTGTATGATTTAAATGAATAACAATGTGAGGAAAAAAGGAAGTTGATCTTGAAGAAGATGAAGTGTAACTTTACCTCAGGATCAATTTTGGCAGTTTGCATTGCTGGAATTATTAATACAAAACATGTATTGCTGTTCTGAAGGATCTTTTTTTTATTTTAGTTGTTTAGTATGTTTAGTTTGAGTATTATCTTATTTAAATTAGGGTTAGTGTTAAAGGGTTTAAGATTGACCGTATTTTCGTTTTGGGTCAAATGGCCTTTTGAATGGGAGTAACAGGGCGCTTCTATGATAACATTAAAATCACTATTTTTAATATCACCAGGGGCTCTACACATGAACTTGAGCATTTAGAACATTGTTTACACAGAGTTACTAAAAAGAGTTTTTTAACGACTCACTTTAGCTGTTGGTTTTTCTGGTTGCTGCCATCTCGCCAGACAAAAACACAACAATGTTCTCAATGCTCAAATTCATGTGTAGAGCCCCTGGTTGTACGGTGAGAAAAGTTTCATTCTTTGTAGTGTTTTAAAAATAGTGATTTTGATGCTATCATAGTAGTGCCCCTAGCACTCCCATTCAAAAGGCCATTTGACCCAAAACAAAAACACGGTAAATATTAAAAGTGGCGCTTCAGTCCTAATTATGAAACAGTGAATGTTTAATGAAAGTTTGACTCAGGTAAATTCACAAAAAGACCCTAGGTTTTACTTTGCAGAGAGTTATGCTTTAACACATCTGTTTAACATTCCTGCCTAACTGCAAGATTTATTGAGCTCAACGTTTTCTTCTTCCTGCTTCCACAGAATGTTTCAGGTTTATACATATCACCAGAACAGCAAACATTTGGCTTGTAAAACATGAAACATATTGCCTGCATTTTGAAATGGTAAAGACAGAATTGGTAATGTCTTATTCATAGGATTGGAAAAAAGAATTGCTTCAAAGATGTCTCCAGATTCTTGCACATTTGATGGTTATTTAAAAGCAGGGATGGCAGCCTGATAGTGATGGCCTCATAGCCTTAAAGTAGGTTGGAGAACAGGTGCCTGCTGGTAATGTGGAGCTAGTCCCTGTGTCCCAACGTTCTAGGGAATCACTCTTTAAAAGGAAAGGGCCATTGGCAGGGTACAGGATGAGCTCAATCGCCGAATCTGACCTGGTAAAAATGGGAGCTACATTGCTGTCACTCTATGGTCCCTCCCCAGGGATGGAGTGTAATTATAAGAGTGAGGGCCCTGGGGCCCAGCCGCTTTAAGATCCACCCACTAATCTCAAATCACACAACCCTGGCACAGAAGGTGTCTTCCCTTAGAAACTGAACCAAAAACCTTTTAATGGGTAAAGGTCAGACTCAAAGGTAACTTAGGCGTCAGTTTGTATATTTGTGTATTTAAAAAAGGTAGAGAAAGAGAGATCGCTAAGAATAGTTGCATAATATCTGTCTTGCGGCCAATTCACTGTACAGTTACAGTTACACTTCCTGATGCCTCATTCTGGATTGTGTTATCCTTGATATTTACCTATAATATGATGGCATATGTATTAATTAGCTAACAATTTTTCTTCAGTCATTTCAATAAGTAAGTGAATGCTCTGCAAGTCATTCATTAAAGTTATTTCAAATGAAAACATTTGGAAGTCTGAAGAAATTAAATATCTTGTGAAATGGGTCTGAAAATGGGTCTGGTTTGAGCTTAAAATGACACTTTTTGCTGTTGGATTTATGTAACCCCCCTAATAAACACCCATAAGACCAACATGTTTTCTCCATGCTACCTCGATTGGTAATTGATCCAAAAGTGAGCAGGGGACATGACTACAGTAAAACATGATATTGAAACACACTCACAATTTGGTTTGCTGCCTTGACATTATGGAGACAATTAATTAATGTAACAGTGTGGCAGAATTTGATCTGAAAGGTGAAGTGGTAAAATTTTGATACTCCAACTCAGAGAGGAATGCACATAAATCAAAACTGTGCTCCGTGTTCTGTGCAATGCTAACTTAACCTAGTCCACTTTGAATCAATTTTCTTGATATCAGTGCTTTCTTGTAGTTGTCTCTTTTATCCATCAAAGCCTCAAATACTAGCCCTACACCTCATTATGTGTTATTTTGCTCCTTTGCCTACTCTCATGCCACAGCACCATTCGATCTTGCCTCTTTTTCTCTTTGTCATCTCTTGTATCTATCGCTGTCTTCCTAAAGTCTTCCTGTCCCCCTTCCCCTCAAACCAGAAGGACTTTCAAGGTCTACTCAGATAACGTCACTGTGGCTGTGCAGCTGTTTCCAATCCTGTGTAATTAACCAGGCCAGCTTGGGAATGTTTCTTCCTTTTTCATCTTCCTCCATTTTTCTCCCTCTCTGCCCCTTTCTCTTTTTCTGTCTGTCTAGCTTCTTCTCAGCCCACAGTTCACTGGAAGATGGGCATTCTTTATGTGTCACTCAAATCAAAACAACGTGGAATCTCATCATATGTTTGTTTCCTTCCTTGGGTGGGCCACTTCATAAAAACTGATTCTCTCTTGCTTATCCACAGCAGGACATCAGTAAGATCACTTTGGTGATAAAACCGCTGCTAGAAAAAACTCCTCAAAGTGAAATGAAAAAAGAATTTGCTTGACCAAAATAGCACATGCCAGAACCGTAGATATAACATGAGCGATGTGTACAGTTATTTATGCAGTCTAGTCTGTGGCTTGGTAAAAGTTCTCTCATACTTTTTCTTGGTTACTGTACAATAACCATCTGCAATGTACTTTTATTCCTTGCTGAAATGAGTGCTTTCCCCGTCTCCTCACTCCACCAGGCCATAAATCCTGGTCCTGTGAGGAGTGCTTCAAACTCAGATGCCAATAGCTGCAGGAGAAGGCTGGGAAAGAGGCGGAAGTTCCTTATGTTTCCGGGGTTTTTTACTAAGCCAGGCAACAAGCCTCAGCAAAGTCCTTAGCTGCTTTTTCAGGAAGGTCAACAGGTACAACTGAGGCAAAAACCACTGGCCGCCAGAGGCTTAAACCAACAAAAGCACTGACAACGACCAGTGACAGCTTTATAAGCCTGTGGCCTTTACAGAGCACATTTTAAAGCCAAACTGTACTTTGGCTTTCTCATTGTCTGGTAAACATTTGGCAGCTGCACTGGAAAATAGAAAACTTTACTATCTTTTACAC
The DNA here is from genome assembly GCA_013375575.1 of Percina caprodes. Classification (NCBI taxonomy): domain Eukaryota; kingdom Metazoa; phylum Chordata; class Actinopteri; order Perciformes; family Percidae; genus Percina; species Percina caprodes. The sequence goes on along the minus strand of JABXJD010000004.1, from coordinate 5,801,402 downwards.
ATGGTCAAAATATTTTCAATTTTTATACACCCCAATGCCTTATTACTATCTCTGTATTTGCCTCCCCAAATAGCTGAAAACCATCACAGAGGACGCCAGATTTGGACTTTAGACAGATGACATGCATTCGCATCCAGATATCATGAGCCAGACTCAGGCGAAATTTGAATAGGTGGGAAACGATCATATGTCTGTGATGACAGTTGTGTGGCACTCAGTTAAACAATGCAAGAAAGTTATTGGTGTGCTCTGTCATTCTGCCCTTGCTGCTTGCTCATTTATGGATTAAGTTGTAACAGTTTGACCAAAGCCAACCTTTGTCCCTGAGGCGATGAAATATCCTGGGGCCTCATGTATAAACATTGCGTACCCACGAGAAGCTTGCGTATGCTGATTTTTACTGCACACGGTGTGATTCATAAAATAAATAAAAATAAAAAAAAAAAAACTTGACGTAGGAATGTGCGGGCCGTCATGCAAAGTCTTTTTGTTACGTGACAAATTCTAAGTTAAAGGGCCGAAACTCACCAAACATTACAAAACAAAACTTTCTGGCATATGTCTGTGCATTGGCACGGAATGCAATAGTGTCTGTGCATCTGTAGTTGCTGAGGCTCAGACATCCATGTCGTACAGGAGGCGGGAAGCATGGATCCATGTCCCCAGGAACGTTGCGTCGGGTGGGCAAACTCATGTGATGGATAATTGATCCCGTGGATGATTATTAGGCTATGTAAGTGAACAAAGTGTACCCGGTCCACCAAACACTGGGCCATCTTGACTGTCTTGATTCTGCTGCTATTTCTGTTACTGTAGGCCTGCCGTGGAGACGCTGGCCTCCTAACCTCTCCTTCTCCTGAGTTGGGTCTCTAAACTAACACTAAACCTACTAACACTTAGATAAATGGCATTACATCAGTTGGTCCAATCTGCTTATTGTGTGTAATTTGGACTGACACTGAGATGCATGTTGTTCGGCAACTGGTGTGATGCTGCCACTATTCTCTTGATTTCCCCTTCAACATTAGACCTCTTTTTAAAATTTCTGCCATGACTCATTCACCACCCAGTCACCATTTGCCACTCTAGGCATTTTCTTTTATTGCTTATCCAAGAACAGAACATTTTTTCTCACTTCCTTGTTCAGCACCTCAACCAACCATTGATTGTCATGTAAAAGAGAGGTGCACAGGACCTTGGGTACACCCGGTTTTATACATTTTCAATATTTCTGTGTTTAGGTACTTTTTTGGCTGTATGCCATCTTCTGGTATGAAAGCTACTCATTCTTTTATACATGAGGCCCCTGGTGTGCTACCTCTCTTCCAGAATATGTTACTTTTGGTCAAAGCTGATTGAAATTGGGGTGTTTGGCTGCAATCAGGCTTGTTTTATGTGACTTTTGTCCTCTTGCCCCTACTGCTAAAAGGTTCTAGCAGCAACCTATATTTTTGGCAAGATCCAAAGTCACAGGCTTTCTGTCATGTTGGTGTCCCCCTTTAAATGTCCTAGAGACTTTTGCAGGGGAATTTTTCTGTGATAAAGAGCTACATTTACATGCTGTTACTATAGTTTTATGAGCACAGATTAAGATTTCCAACCTTGTCACACTGCTTCAAGCACTGCTTCAAGCAGAGCTTGTTTTTGCCACCTGTACTCACAGTACTTGGGTTACTATGGATAACCATTGTTTTTGACCAGATATACAGTACTAGGAATTATGTACCTTTCTTTCTGATCCAAACTAGCCACTTATGAAAACATTGGGTACTTTTAATGGTTGTTTTTCAACTGAAATTCAACAGTGTTTGTTTGGTTTGGATAACCGTAACCTTAAAAATGTAAGAGTTGACTTTGATAGCTCGCCAATGACCCGTAGGCTTGTCTCAGCTCAAGTGGCTGGTAATTCAGTATGGAGTTTGTGTATTTGTACAACACTGGTAGCTCTGGGCTTTAAGCATAAATTATGCATAACCAATGTATTTTATTTAAAATTAATTAGCCCGACTCACAGCCGTGGATTGTTTGCCAATGGAAACAGTGGGGGAGGAGAAGGGGGTAAGAAAAAAAAAAAAAGAAGCAGTGTGATGGCAGCTGTGACTCCACTGTTCCCCCACTGCTCTCCAGGAGAAGATTAATAGTTAATGGAAGGCCTTTAGGCTGTGGAACTGCCCCTTGTGGCCCTTATTCCTGCTCTGGGAAAAGCAAGGATTATTGTCAAGGTATCAGAGCCTGTCGCAAAGCAAGCCCTCCCCTTACATTTTCCAACCCCCTGAATCTTACTTCCATTACCTAAATAAGAAAAACACTGGCTACATTTGGCACACACGCTTGGTAAAATCTGGTTTATGTTTTATTCTTTGTTTATGGGACTAATTCACATGTACGTAACTTCACACCACTGGGGACCTTTTTCTTCACTCCCTGCTTGCCATAGGCTCATGTGATCTTTAAATAGGAAGAAAGTGAGGTCAATTTTTCAAACGCGGCACAGCATATTATCTCTGGCAAGGCGAGTCAAATCAGCCTAGCAATTAACTTAGACTCAGTGCTGCAACGCCAATCATCAAGCTCGTTCAGGGCCAGGCAGATTCCTCTCTCTAGGCAATTAGCCTCCTTCATTAATTAAAAATTCTAATCAGGATGTTGGATCGATAGTGTAAATCACATGTGCTGCAGCTCTCTCAGGGAAGTTGCATCTTACTTCCAATGCTTCCATCGACAAAGTAATCAGCCTAACCAATGTGAAGGATTAATGGAACACGAGTTGAGACGATTGACATTGTTATAAATCTTCCAAGATGTATGCTGAGGTATGGCGCATGCACCAGAAAAATATTGTGTGTCTAAGTGGCTGACATTAATTAGTCTTATTAGTCTTATTAGGTAATACAGTAATATAATTATACATAACAAGTTGAGAACTGTCAAAATATTTGAATTGTGCAAATACTGTAAATATTATTTTTTTTATTTGGGGAAAGACATAAATGCCTTACTTTATTTTTAGAAAAGATTCCAATGACTTAATAAATGTAGGGTATTTAATTTTAACTTCAGGAAAAGTTGGCAATGCCTAAAAATAATCCGGTGATTTCTTTTATTTTTGTAGGTAGATAATCAATAATAGAGGCACTTAAATTTTGCTCGTGTTGGTCAGTCCCGACTCTTACCTCACATGCCTGAGCCACTAATAAAGGCTCTGGAGACCAATTATTCTCTGGCCGAAAGAAAGTGCTTTTTCCATTTTTTCCAGAATGTGTATGTGACATGTACTGTACACATTCTGTAGGTCAACACACACACCCACACTTGAATGCACACACAGACAACCATGCCCAAACACGCACTGCACGTATATTTACAAGCATGTGATTTTAAGCACACAAGACACAGTGTTGTTTGTCTGCAGTGCTTTCCAATAACACTTAGTTTTGTTTGTGGTCTTGCAGTTGTGGTTTGACTAAGAAACTATCCCCAGTAAACGTTACTGTTTTGCTTAGGTCAATTTGGGAGGAAAATTAAGTCATTTTGGATACCACAAGAAATCAACACAGACCCAATATTTCCCTCTCATTAGCAAAAAAAAAAAAAAAACGGGTAGGAGCCGGTGCTGCAAGAGTTCCATTTTGTGGTTGATAAATTTCAACAGGAGGTGAATTACAGCCCGTGGTGCAGCCTTTCCTCAAATAGTGTCGGCGTATATCAATATGTAGTTACTGTTACTCGCCTCATGCTTAACTATGAGGCTGAGTGGCTTGCAGAAGATTTGTTGCTCTGTACAAGTTTGGCCACAGGAAATTATCCGAGACCGGCTGCAGGTGTCCCTCATGCGTGGGACACTGAAGCACGATCAACATTAGCATCATTTATTGACAAGAGAAGGATACGTCCTGCAGGAAGGCCATCAGTAGCTTTGCTCTCCACACATCTGGTTAATCCTCTTCCTGGTATCTCCTTACCACCAGGAGAGATTGTTATTTGGTTTAGTCTCTCGAGTGTCAAAGCATAAACCAAGAAACTATGAGCTCTGCTGTTGTATGTCAACACAGCAGGAGGTGCAGAATAATTAAACCCATTTTGAAGCACAGTATGTGTCACAGACCACCAGCTTGATGTTCAGCAGGCGGAATGTTGTTAGGAGCAATAGTCTTCAAGGTATAATAAGAAAACTAAACAATACAATATACACCATTCAACATTTTATGCATAAACTTATGAGACATTTTTTTTATTGAGAAAGACAATAAAGAAAGTTCCCTCACCAATAAATTATTTATAATGATTCATGGGGTGGTAGCATTAAAAAAGACATAAATACAATAAATAAAGTCCTCTGCCCTTCCTTTCCCCTTGCATTGTTTCAGTCTATGGTTCCTTTTCTACATATCTGGTGTTGTTTTGAACCCCTTTTGTGTGGAGCTCATATCTGGATTATGCACATTTGCATTAGTCCTCATTCTTTGAAGTGTCAGGAGAGCAGGCTCAATCTTCTGGCATCCTTTCTCACATGCAAAATTCAGTCATTTTTTCTGATTCAATGTGAACGCTGTTTCAATGAAATCTGGCCCATGGAAAAAGAACTGATCTGGTGTTTCTCAAATCGAAGGAGACATGACCATGGAACAACCAAAGCTCTTTTCTACTGTTTCCCAGCTCTGGAAATGAGGACAGATTGTCTTTGTGTGGTATGTCCCTTCATTTCTTGCTGTAAGATCTTGTCGTAATACATCAACTGTACATATGAAGATTAATTGATCTCGCCCACAGCTCTTATAAAATCTTTTTTGTTTTCCAAAAATATGCATTCCCCCCATTAGTTGAATTGAAAATCTGGTAGTTATTTTGTTGTAATGTGTTTTTTTTCTTCCACTTAATCAGCCCTTTTGAAATGTGGTGTGTTCCATCATTTTTTTGGCTGTTTACTAGAGCTCTATCATGTCTTTCCGTTTGACTAATGCAAAGTTGCGTTTTGTACAACAGCCAAGATTATGCATATTCTTATTTTCACTTAAGACTTTTGGTCTTATTGATTTTTTTTTTCCTCACACAGAAATTAATGCAGCACAAGCCATTAATAAATCAGGTTTCTTTCGGTATCAGCAGCAAGTTTCCCTGGAGTCAAACCTGTGTCCAGCTAGTCAATTTTCTTTTAAATTTATGCCATTGCTAATAGCATGTCAGCTATTGCTGTGGTGCTGTATATTATTATTATCAAGCCTATTGACTTTAAACAGAGCTGTGGAGCTAAAAGGCAACAGTTGAGAATTAGTGGGGTCTTAGTCATACCCAGAGATTTCTCATATGAATCTGGTATGGGTACATTCAGGTGAAATTATTTGTTTTGACTCTGTAAAACACTCAGCTGCTCCAGAGCCTTCTGTCAGTTTGATCTACGAGCTGTATGATGAAGTCCTTCTTGAGCACTGTATACTCAATGGTAATGGTTTTCATCCATAATGCACATCCCAGTGTTCCAGTACGTTGCATTAACAGCTACGCATTAAACAAAGAGCACCCTTGTGTCTGAAATGGTGGGAAAATCCTTGATGTATTTAAAGATAGTTTATGATGTAATTCTGAAAGGACATGTCAAGTTCAAACTGTATACAACCATGATAAAAGTGCAGTATGTGTTGTTATAAATATATACTGAGTCAGAGCTGAACATAGATGTATGTTGGTCCAAAGTAGACACATAACTGCTGGAAATGGCCCTCCATGTGTGAGAGTGGAGGACTTGACACTTAGTTTTGACCTGTCTTGCTTTTAATTGCTCACAGTTTGGACGATGTGACTGTGACAGAGCGCAGAGTGCTGCCACACTGCCTCTACAGCCCTTCACCACGACTTTACAAATTGTAACAAAGGTGAAAAAGGACAGTCAAAGTTGTTTTTGCCCCCTATGGACGGCAACAGCAGCTGTTTCCAATTCTTACATGAAATATGAAGTGAGTGATGTTTACATAACTAGCAGCACATATCAGTGACTCAAGGAAAAGTTATTTTGTAGAAAAAAAAAAAAAATCCTGAGAGAAAAAGGAAAAAGATCTCCCACTCTGGCATTTTGAGAAGTGGCTTGAGACATTGCCAAAGAAATTCCCTCAGACATAACAAGCTTTTAAGACAGGGAACTGCCCTATGAAACTGTCCATGCTTGATGTTCTCCAGTGTAGGCGTTGCTGTGGAGCTGCAGTTTTGTTCATATTTGTGTCATATCAAAGTTCACAGACACACTGATTGTTATCTATGGGGGAAGAGCCATTTCGCCCCCACGTCTAACAAGGTTACCATGCTGTGGCTGTCAGCTAAATGGTGACTGGTGAGGTCAGAGGCAGCACTGTAACCCAGAGTCCTGAACAAAACAAAGTGATGATTTTCAATGGGCCAACCTTCCTATGAGGACACAGGCCAAATTTTTTGGCAAGGTTTTCTGTCTGACATTTGCCTGACTTTTAACAGGCCTCCATCACTGAGTAATGTAAGGAAATTGCTCGCTGTAATCACAGAATCACATTTTTTCAGAGTCATGAGCGCAGTTCATAACAACACCCAATTGGCAAGACAGAACTTAAAATGAAACACCATGCAGAAAGTGTCATATATTTTCATATATATGTTATATATTTCTTTTTTATTATTAACTAAAATCAAAGCCCTAACAATTTCTTTAGATGGTATACATTTAAACAAATGACATACCTCCTCTGTACTCGTGCATTACATTTAACACTCAAGGTTTTTGAGTGTCCAAAAGCCGGCGTGATTACTGTTTCAATTAAGGTCGCTCAAGTACAGGTTGCTGTTCACATACACTATGCCTTAACTGTGTTTGTTGATTCAGAGTATGCATTTATGCCAAACCAGTGCTGCTCAGAGATGGGATAAAACATTGTTATTGAATTGATATTTTAAATTGTATTGTCTTTTTATATTAAAGTGTGCAAATAAATGGAATTTGTTTATTCTGCAGGGCATGCTTTGCAAAATAAAGAATGTATTCTGGCATTAAAGTTATTTTCCATTGTCACTCTGGATAATGTACTGCTGGCCTCCCCTGGTTTTAACAGCTTCCCTAACTTCATATACAGTGAGATCTGCCAAGTGAACACTCTGAGGTGACGACTTGGCAGTTGCAAATAGCAATCTGTGACACCACTCCAACACTGACTCATAACACTAATAAATCTAAGCAAATATTAGAGCTGAAAGGGAGAAAATATAGAATGGGGGCAATATTGTAATGAGTAATATTTAACATAACGGTAGATTTAATTGGTTGTGATACAGTGGATATAAATTATTGCATGTTTGGGAAGATGGGGAGAGTTATGATTATGTTAATTTCTTTTTTCCATTTGCTTTCGTCACTTGATCAAACTCAACACAGCTTGTGCACTCTGAAAGCTGTTTACCCTTCCCTTTTCTTCAGCATTATTTGAGCATTTCAACACAGATAAATACAGAAAACCCAAACAGAGGCACTTGATGATTACCAGTGTGTGTGGATCGTTGCTAAGTCTGCCTCCTTGGCGATTTCAAAACCTTCCCAGTTTGACACATCATTTATTTAATTGGTTAAGCCTTTGTCTCAGCTTCCTGTCCCTGGACTCTCAGCTAATACCTAAAGTTGCGACTGGAAAAAATGAAACTACTCCCTTTCTGTCTTCTCTCACTCACTGTCTATTTTAAATCCCTGCAGCTTAGCTCCTTGTGAACAACATTAATAGTATGTTTACTTGTCATAAATTTTCTGCTGTGGTTTACCTCCATGCAAGATCAGATATTTTTTTTCGTCTTCTTCCATGAGACACTGCATTTCTGAGTCATTCTGCGGTAAGGTCTTCTATCAATCACCTGCTGTATCTTCTCAAAGTATTATTTGAAATGGTTCAAATACTCTTTTTCCCTGTGTGTTTATTGTACATTTTGTACAGCTTTCTGTTGTATTTCTTAAAGCTCAAATCCTTACAAGCGTTTTTTAAGGAAAGTACGCTTAAAGCATTCATCCCTCTTCCCTCTCACATGGTTGATTGAGATTGTGTTTACAAAACAAGCACCTTTTAACAGGTATTATCCCTCTTATTGCCTCTAAACACACACCCTACACAGGCTTCTCCACTTTTCTAAATCTCACAGATGCACAACTCCGCAGTCACATGCCAGTACAAAGAAGAATGAAGAATGACAGTGACTTCTTCAGTGCAGGTTATCTTTGCCTCACAGTCCTGCAGTTTCTCCTTTAATAAATCTGGCTTTTTCTCAGCGGAGAGAACACTTTTTGTTGAAACAGATTGTGCAGACAATAAAGGCATCTCAGCAGAGTTTACAAAGCCCAGTGATTTTTTTTCTCTCAGTTTTGACATGACTTACTGCAGCCGATACTGCTTCATACGTGTGCTGCAGTTGAAGTAAACTCTGTGGCAGCATCCCAACTTTGTCTTGTGGTTGCATTCACAGGGAATTTTGCAAATGGATGTGTTTCCGTGTGTTTATGTGTGCCTTTAGAGCTGAACCCGCTGACTGCACTTTAGAGCTCAGCCGACGATGCTTGTCAGCGTGCACTGACATCGTGCACACTGGGCTGATAGAGTAGAATGACCACTCCACTCCAGAGTGAGACCATGGACAGAGCTATCACTGTGATTAACTGTAATGATTGGGGGTGGAAATGGGTGTTCAGAGGGTTGTCGAGAGGATGAGGGCCATGTCGGCCCAATCTGGAGGGGCAATGCGCCGCATGCAGGCCTCCGCTGGCTCAGCTAATAGTCCCCATGTGTAGTGCGCAGGGCCATATCCCATGGGGCACTGCGCACACAGGAGGCCACTTGAAAGCCTATCTGGATGTAGCAGCAATCAGAGTCAGAACAAGCACACAGGGGAGTAATCTGTTCCAGCTTTTGGAGCGTGCCAGGGGTTGCGGGAACAGAGATGAGACCGTGTGTGGGGGTGGGGTGGGGGGGGGGGAGGCGCTTATGGCTTAATTTGGACAAGGTCATGGTTAGTGAGATGGCAAAAACATGTCTACCCCAGATTCACACATGCGCTTTTCCAAGTCCAGTACACATCTTAGACACAACCGTACGATTTGTAAGCAGCGCTGGCAGCCTGTGGTATAGCCGCATCATTAAAATCCCTTCAGCGACTGAGTTATAGGTGGTTTGTTGACTTCCAAGGCCATGTCACGGGCGGTAGGTAATGCTTAAGATCCAATAAGGTTTTTTGCGTCAAGCAACAAATATGCAGAGACAGCTCTAACCATCCCAAGCAGTACCCAACATGCTAGAAACCAATTTCTTTCTCTTTATCCTCACAGTATTTAATGGCATACTTTAGTTTTACAACTGCAACTGCACAAGATAAATATTTTTAGTTTACTGCGGCACATACTACAGTGCTGTACACCGGAAAACCTTGTAATCTTCCTTCTGCGCTGCCAACCCTCTAGCAATAATAAAAACAAAGTATACTCAAAGTAATTTGATATTATCTTAAAAGCGCTCCAATATGGTGACCTCCTCAACCTGTCAGACAAGATTGGTTTTCGGATCCAACGGGATACATCATGTCGGTGTCGTGCCATCCCTTCTTCAAGGAGTTGTTGAAGAAGAAGCAGTAGGAAAAAGAGAGAGGATAATCAGTAGGCAGTGACCTAGTGGAGGTCACGCTGAACCTTCGGGAGTTGACTAATGAAAAGTCCAATCAGCACAGCAGAGGACGATTAGAAGAAGCCCCAGGCCGCAATGGAGAGATGAAGGTAGGAGAGAATGAGAGACAGTGAGACGAAGGGTAAAATGAATGAGAAGGGGATGAGCAGAGAAGAAGGCCCAGCAGATGCTAAACAAACACACACATACATCAGTACACACTGACAGTTGCTCGTGGTCAAGTAAAAGTAGAGAAACAGGGAGGCCAATATGAACATGTGTTAGTACTTTGTCGTACCATCGGTTAATGAGGGGGAGACATGTTAATAATTGGTTTTATTTGTGTTCTTGAATTTATTGCTCTTCTGTAACTGATCGTGTAATGTAAGACTTTATTTAGTAAGCTCCAGCTCCCTGCCATTCTCCTGCTCTGGGTCATTGCATCAAATTTGTTTGGTCTCAGGCAAAAGTAAAAAAAGATACTTAAAATTTAACAGACGATAAATTTTTATGGACATGCTCCACTAAAACATTTGGGCTGTATGACAGCATTTTGAAAAAAACCATCATGAGACAGTGTGGGAAATCCATTCACAGTTCCAACCAAATTTTAAACTATTTTCTTCTAACTGTAAAATCTTGTGAAAGTAAACTGAGCCCATTTGTTCTTTTCCTACTACACATTCATGCCTTGGAGCTGCCCAGGACAACTACAGCTTACTGTTGGAAGCTCACCCAGGCAGAATGATGAATTTGTGACCACAACAAAGCACCACCTTGGGCTTTGATTGCTGCAGTGTGTGTAGGCTGTTCAACCACAATTGACCGTTTTTGCAAAATTTGTTCACCACCCTCAATACAACATCACCTGCAAATGATCAGTGTCAGTATGATCGGGGCTTGAAATGAACGTTTTGGGTCACAAGTCAAGGTGGCCACTCGATTTTAAAGTTGCAAGTCACTCTGAATTTCCTCTAGCCTGAATGGTTTTCTTTTAATAAACAATGAGTTTCTCAGTACAGTACATTTTGGGCATATTTATTTAAAGAAAATAAAAGGACATTAAAATTATTTTCTACCAAAGATGAAAGCCATGTTTTTTTGGAAAGAGCCATCATTGCTATTTAAAATATAATTTGAGCAACACAAACAGAATTCCATTCACCTCCGTTTTATTGGAGCAGATACCTTTAAAACAAAACCCAACCTATGTGCATGGCTGGATACCACCAGTGATATTACTTTCTATAATTTAGGTTAACTTGTCCTATAATTTCAAGCAAGAAGAGTGATCGTTTGCATCTTTTATTTGTGTAATGTGGACAGCACGTTTACATTTTACACTCAGTTTCATTGTCTTCTCCGACTGAGTCTATAAATAGCAATGATGCACAAGCTCCACTATTTACTAATGCTGGGAAATATGGCCATAATATTCTAGTATAGGTCATTTCATATGTTAATAACTGTCAAGATATCATATTTTGTGGAATTTCAATAATTAGTCTATAAAAAAAACCACATGATAAAGCCTATTTATATATACTCTTGTGTGAATTAAATATCTTTTCTCATTTTATGAAGAACTTAAATGAAAAATGAACATAACGTGCAAGCATCAGAAAATAAAGCGCCGTCCAAATGATGTAGCCTAAATATTACTGTATACAGTTTGGCTGCTTGTTTGTTGACATTGGAAAAGAAACTATATAGAAACATTTATGTGACTAATTTAGATGATTAATATATCTAGTCATATATGCCACACCCTACCATTTAGCTTATATGCTGTTGCAGTGAACTTAGTATTCAACAGCATTGGGCTCATGAACCACATTTTACTTACATGTACACAACATGCCAAATGTTGCAGTTGTCACAAATGGGCCATTTTGTCAGTGTAAACATGTCAAGTTCAGTTTTCAGACTAGTATGTCTTTACTCACTCATGGCTTCCACCCATAGTTTTCTCTTCCAGTCTTGAGATTCAAATCAGCGTTCTTCCGATCACAAACCTGTTTCCAAACCTTAAGGGGACTGCCGCCCCATAAATCTGTCCCAGATCCCCACAGCAAGTAGGAAGCTGGTTAGGTAATGTTTAAGAAGAATATTCTTCCCTCGCTATGGCAATTACGGTCCTCTAGCAAGGCACTTATTCCCAACTGCGTCTGTGCAGCTGCTTAGTTGCCAGCAGGTAGGATCCTTTATCATAGACCAATATCAAATGATTGTTTGAACTCTAATATCAGCAACCCAGCATATTGGTTAAATTCTATTAAGAACCATTCAAAGCAGCCAAACCTTATATACAATATAGTCCTTTGACTTGGCTTAGTGATGCACAGATGATGAGATCAAATGTTTACAGATGTGGAATGAACAGGATTTATCTTTAAAGATCCCATGGCATGAAAACATTTTTTTAACATTAATATGCATTTCCCCAGCATGCCTATGGTCCCCCAGTAGCTGGAAATGGCAATAGGTGTAAACCGAGCCCTGGGTATCCTGGTCTGCCTTTGAGAAAATGAAAGCTCAGATGGGCCGATCTGGAATTGCCCCTTATGACCTCATATACCTCCCTTTTCTCAGCTTTGCCCGCCCAGAAAATTTGACCCACCCATGAGAGAGACATCATGGCTTTCAAACGTGGCAGTTGGTCAAGGCCGCATCCTCAGCCTCCACCTTAGCCACATGTATTTTTGCCTTCTTGTCACCTTCGTAGAGTCATTAGGTTTCTAAGGCAATTTGTGCTCAAGCCAAAAGCAACTCAACTGAGGCTCAGTCCCTTTCCCTCTCTCTATCGCTCCCTGTGCTCTCAGCCAAGACCTTGTGTTGGTATTGATTAAAGCAGTGTCTTTTTGTCTCCTGCCAGCATTTCACACAGCTTGTTGTGAGCTGAGAGGAATGAGGAGGTGACTACCTCTAACGTATGGGGAAAGCAATTTCTGGGTTACTCTACAATCCAGCCAGTTAGGGAAACATGCAACTTCCCTCCCTAAGGCCAGATGCATGAGATAGGGTCATTATATGGCGCGGTAAGGTGCCTGTTTCTCTTGCAATCCTTCTCCACTACGCCCAGCTTGCTACTTCTACTGCTGCTCCCTCTTTCCTGCTGGGCATTTGGTTTGAAGGGGTCCTGGGAGGCAAGGCCGGTCTGCTCGTTGCCTGGGTGTAAATCAGGGGTGCAGCCAATACAGCCACATCTGTAACAATAAAGTCAGGTTAATGTGGAGTCCTCTTGGAGAAGCAGAGTTTGCATCTGGGAACATCTGGTGGGACATTTGGAACTGCTGACAGTTGGCTGCATAGTTGTTTTTCATTTTGTTGCACTTGAATTTTTTTAGTACCATTCAGCTCATTTCTTCTGCATTTCTGATTCTGCTTCTCCACATTTTGATCTCTCCATGTCTCAACTATGTGTTTCCTCTCTTTCCCTTTGCCTGGTTTCTGTCTCCCTCATTCTCTCACCATCTGTTCCTTTCTCCCGCTTTTCTTTTGCTCCCCCCTCCCTCTATTACAGCATATCTCTTTTTCTCACCACCCCAACTTTGGCAAACCCTGTTCACAGACTTTCAGAGGGATTGTAAACAAGTGTCTCCAACACTGTGCAGACATGAGTTGGTGCTGATGTTACAGCTGTGAAAAAGCCCGCAACCCAGTAAAACCAGGCAATCAACAAGCTTAAGATATACTGTACTCCTTATCACCACATGGTTTTGTGTGTTGCTTCCCTGAACCCAAACACAATTAAGAATTTAACGTGACTCATTTAATCTTTATGTTCCGTAGATGCAAATGGATATCCCAGTTATAATTAATGCACAATTTAATTTGTGTTTATCTTATGCGTTTGTGTTTAATTTGTAGTGAGACACTACCAGGACATTTAGAGCTATGGTGTGCATGCTTACAGATGGAAATTGCAATCGCTAATAGAGGAAAACTACACATAAACACATCCAGACTTTGATTATCTCTGCTGCTCCCTGGATGATTTGGTCATTTGTGACCCAGTGTGGTAAAAATGACTCATCATAGGCCAAAACGGAAGAGAAGCGTGGTCAATTATCTTTAACTCTATCAGCACCTCTAACATATATATTGTTAGTCCAAGGGCCTGGGGTGCTGCTGGTTAGACTGGAGAGAAGCTCAGACATATGTACTTGCACAGCAGGCCAGATGCTGGCTGTTTTTAATGTTGGTGCCATTAGCCAGCTCCCATGGCATTCTTTGGATTCTGTGCTGGCTGCTGCCTCAGGGTAAAAGTGATTACATTTAATATGTTGGGATAGGGAGTAAATACAAGATTCAGGGGAGTGAAATGTGTTGCTTCTATACAAAAGACAATACTGATGAATTAAATCAGATAAAAATCCCGATAGTAGTAGTGCTTATGATATTGCTCTTTGGTATCTTTTTTTTTTTTTACATGGGTAAATTTGTGCTTTAAAAGACTGAAATTAACTTTTTACCCCCAGCTCAGTACGTTTTGACCAATTTCAAGCACAGCAATAATTTACCAAAAACAATTACATAGGGGGAGAATCTTCTCTGTTAAAAAGCGGAAAAGATGAGGAAAACATCAAAGTGTTTCAGATTGCTTTGCCTCCAATCACTATCAGGAAGCACTGTACATATTTGCCCTGTTTTCATGACTATGATGGGTATTTTGACCAAGTGGGTGGGTGGATGGTTGGGCAGAAAAATAGTAAAAAAAAGTCTAATATATTTAGTCTGTGTCAACAGAGGAGAACTAGGTCACTGAAAAGTCAAAAGAATATGGAAAATGTCTGCAAAACTTATCTATCAGTCAGCATAAATGGCAGGAAAGGAAGCCATGGAGCAAAAATAGTAATATTAGCATTATGATGGAAAGATTCTGTCTGTACATGGGTGAGGGTTATGGTTCGTGTTGAAAAACATACTGCACCACAGCAACCAAGTCTTCGATGACAGACTCTGAATGCCCATGGTACATTCTGCTTTGGAACAATTGCCTGAGGCAATGTTTAGACGTTTTCTACCCAGAATTTGAGTCCAAACCACACACAGAGTGGACAGCATTTAGCTAAGTCTGCAGTGTGCTTTAAGTAGCAAGTTAAAGCCCTTAGTGAAAAGCAGTATTGTGTTATTGAAGAATAAGCTCAGATGGAGGCTGTAACCTGAAAGGTTAAAAATAAAAAATAAAACGCAAAAGACTGATACTCTAGAAAACCTGCAAGTATAAACGAGTGTAACTGAATTTGAAAACAGAGTTAAAGAAGTAACCTTGAAGACAAAAACAGGTCTAACTAAAGGGAGAACGGCCCAAAAGGAGGAAGATTTGGATGTTTTCATAAACTGTCAAAGCAGCCAGGATGGCGCCTTGTGGTAACAGGCATGATTTTAAGAAGGAAAGAAGAAATAAGTTATACTCACAGTACCGTTAATAATTGTTTTGTACAGCACAAGTCAGTGTTGCTGTACAAAGGCATAATTTTTAAAATACAGAGTTTTTTTTTTTTGATAGTGTTATAAAGGTCTGTAAAAATGGAATTTAGGTCTGCAGTCAACAGTCATAAGCACATTAAGAACAGAATAAGTATGAAAATGGTTAAACAAAAAAGGTTGTTTTTCAAGCATTTTTCCTATTTTAAATTATGTTATATCAACATGTTTAGCTCAGTGAATTATATTTCTTTTTTTATATCTTGTTGCGCTGTAGTGCAATAATTTATTCCTAAGCCATGCTGCCATGTGCTAACTCTGTGAAGTTATTCAATGATGGGAATTCACTCATGCTACTCTTTAGTGTGGGCGGTTCCATGACATGCCCACGGCTTTGAAGTTTTGCTGTTTATTAATTAGAGAAGCTGAAACTTTTCTGTTTGTGTGAGCCCCTGTGGTGTGTCTGCTGATCTGAGGGCTTTGTGCATGATGGTGGGGCGGGGGGCGGGGGGGGGGGTCACAAGTTTTACCAAGTGCTCTGATGTGAGGAACCCAGCATAGCTGCTACCACATGGGCTGGCCTGTCTCAGCTAAGCTAATGTGGGCCAATAAGTACAAGTTCACATGTCAACATAGATGAACATATTGAACGCAAATGTTTCCAAGCGGATTTGAAAATTGCCTTTTGGTTTGCATGCTTAGCACAAATTGAAAACTTGTTTGTCGATCGTATGAATAAACACATTAACATGAAAGAATTGGGTGATTTATCCATATCCAGAGGAAGTAGGCAAATACCAAGGAGAGCCTAACGCTGTCAATATGATTTAATTGAGCTATTTGAAGCTTACTCATCAGCAGCAGAGATCTTATTCCACGGAACTCCACTTTAATTAGTCAGTTCAATTAAATGCACTCATGGTACACATTTAGCAGCTGAAAATGACACTCCTAATGACAGTTCATAACAGTGGATCAGATTAATTGACTGTTTTCATGTATCAATTAGAATGAATCTGATTCTCTACTGCCTTACTGGCAAATATTTAAAATTATTATGACTGACTAGTGGCTTAACTATTTCTTTGCAGCTGCTGCATCAGTAAATAGTTGATCATTTAAATATTTCCCTACAGCTCTTCCAATAGTCAGTTATTCAATTTTAAAGAGTTCTCCACCTATTTAGTATTGCACTTCTATAACATTGTTGGACTCACAATGGGCAGTTCGAAAGAAGGATCAAAACAGAACCTGATATCATGTTTCTTTAATTCCATGCATTCTTCTTCACTGTCAAAATCTGTTAAATACATTACCCACAATGCAACTCAACCGAACTGTTTGTTCAAAGATTCAGATGTGTTATGGTGGTAGAAGTGGGCTACAGAGGTCTGGTATGCACACTTATTTCTAAATCCACATACCCAAACTTTTCTTATTTTCAAACTTGCCGTCTTCAGCCCTTACCGACGTTGCCATACTGTAAGTCTCACATTGCCAGACCTTTCTCGACAGCGCTGCGGAAGAGGGTCTGGCTGGTTCACATAGCATTTCGGGAAGGTTTATTGGCATTTCTTTAAACCAATCACAAACGTCATAGGCAGCGCTGTACGGACACACGTTGCCGCTGCAAAATAGTCTAGGGAAGGAAGTTGTTTTGGTTGCTTTAGTCGTGCAACAGAAAACTCAGATTGGACAGATAGTCTAGCTAGCTGTCTGGATTTACCCTGCAGAGATCTGAGGAGCAGTTAACCATAGTTCCCCCCCATTTTAGAATGCCAACACAAAGAAAGCGGAAGGCGACGGACATCTGGCCAAAAAGAGGAACATCAGGTGGATTTTCTTGCGGCACCGGAGCAATCCTAGAAGTGGAACATCGTGGATATGGACCACCATCACGTGAGGCAATTCATCAGACTCTGCGCAGATTTATTCAACTTTATTTACATATTCAGGGAGTAATCATCAGCACATACATTCTTTTCACAAAGTTTTGCATAGAAGTTGAAACAGAAACAGAAAGAACAGACTTCACACAGTATACACTACCCATAGAGTCGAAGGTTAATGGCAGCATGGTGTGCATGAGATGTAACAAAGTGCATATCGGGGAATAAAAAATTGCGAAGTTATTACCTGCCAGCAGAGGTGGAAAAAGTACTAAAATATTGTACTCAAGGAAAAGTACCAATACTTTTGATGGAATATTACTCAAGTACTCAAATACCTATCTGAAAAATTACTCAAGTAAAAGTAATTAGTTACATTAAAACTATTTGTTTTATAAACATCTATACAAATTAGGTCTGCACAATTCGGCAAATTTCATGATTAATCATGCAGGCCTAAAACAAATGTATACACATGTAATAACAACATAACACGTGTCACACATGACATTTATGCCCCTTAGAAAGGCATATAGTGCAATTGAAAGTGAAAGTACCATACATTGTTACTTCTGAGGGCCATCCTTCTTTTCATCACAAACATAAACAGTTATAATACAAATCAAGGCCAAATGTTCACACACCAGACTAGCAGCTAGCTTCTACACACCTAAGTAGCCCGTTTGAGCTAATTAGATGTATGTGAATTAATTTAGCCAGTCTTCTACATACATTGTCCTACGGCATGGTTGGGCAATTCATTTTCCCAAAAGGCCACATGAGAAACAGTTGTGCAGGGCCTGAACAATAGGCTAAACTCAATTCTGCTCAATATTAATTTTATGTTAGGCGGCACATACTCAAACGTCTCTTTTTTCTCTGGGCATATTAACGCAGCAGAGTCCACCAAACACTCTTTAATAAACTCCCCTTCAGAAAATGGCTTACTGTTTTTGGAGATTTTGTGGTATATCACAAAGCTGGTCTTGACTGGTATATGTCTGGATGCCTTGTTACTTTTGCAGCTTAACTAGCAAAGCTTCAGATGTCCGTGCCCGCTCTGCATCAGTCAAGTTGTATTTCTCTGCGTGGTGTTTAGTATTGTAACGACGATTCAAATTATAATCCTTTAACACAGCGATTTGTACTCCGCAAACTAAGCACACAGATTTCACTCTGTATCGACCTTTCTTTCCTTCCCATGAGCTGACATTTCTGAGGGATATCAGCTCATTCCCGTCTCCCGTTCAGTTAGCGGATCGGACCAGTTATTCTTCTACTTCCTTTTTATAGTGACTTGCAACCAGAGAAGAATAAACTGCATACATTCGCACAAAAAAAAGAATGCCTAGGTCTGGTGCGATTTCTTTTTTGTTTTTTTTTCTTCCTTTTGTTTTTCGTTTTTGTTTTTTTACTCAGTAACGGATGGGATTTGTACTGTAGCAAAATACAATGCTTCACTCAAAACGTAATCAAATACATTTTAAAATACCAATTTTGAAAAAACTACTTGAAAAATACAAAATACACAACAAAACTACTCAATACAGTAATGTGACTAAATGTATTTAGTTACTTTCCACCTTGGCCTGCCAGCCGTATTTTTGAATGCTAACCAGCTGAGAACCAAATCCTAAGAAAAGGACCAGTGTCCAATAAATCCTGTGGGAGCAAGAACAAGAGGAATTTTCAACTTCTGTCGCTGGGCAGGGAGAGAAAAAGAGTAAAAAGTGAGCGAAAGGGAGAGGGAAACCAGGGAAAAGTGTTATTAACCTGACGTATCGAGAGCCAAGCAAAATGATGACTCTTCCGAAATGCGGAAACCACTGTCAGTGATCGGATTACAGCTCAAATCCACTGACACACATTTCCAGTAATTTGTATTACAAATAAGAACTTAACTCTATCCATTTTCATTTCCATTTTTGAGGTACTCTTTAAAATCTAAATGCAAACAGGAGTGACCAACAGCCTGTTTAAATGGCTTATGCTATGTTGTGTCAAGACCTTTCTTATTCAAAATGAAAGATATATGCAGTAAAGTGATCCCATCAATAACTAGGTAATTAACCAAGTAAGGATACAGGCAGAATGAGAACCAGCCGCCTCTGTGACCCTGCTGTGACCTTCTTCAAACCTCAATATTGCATCAGACTTCATTCGCCCCAGAGGCAAGTCAGATAAACTTGCTTCTCACTCTGCAGGATAACAGGCGTGAGTCAAAATATATCTGGCCTGTGCTTGGATAGGCATTTGTAGCAGTAAGACGTGATCTGCGACAAAGTTGTTTGACATTATAGAGGAAACAGGGAGGAAGTGCAGATGGATTAGTTGGGAGGAGGTAATGGACAACAAAAAAAACCTTGCCCACCCACTGTTTAATCAAGTTTGAGTGCTCAATACTTTGGATCTACAGCTGGAGAATTATCTCTTCTTTGTAAATTGCAGGGGTGTGTGTGTGTGTGTGTGTGTGTGTGTGTGTGTGTGTGTGTGTGTGTGTGTGTGTGTGTGTGTGTGTGTGTGTGTGTGTGTGTGTGTGTGTGTGTGCAAATGTAGTGAGGCATGATGGCTGTACAGTTGGTGGTATTTTTTTCATTTGGGCATGTGGGTGATGTGTTGGAGGGGATCATTGAGCTCGGAGGTCATGACCGTTGGGGACACACACTGCAGAAGTAAGTAACTATGTTATTACGATGAATTCAGCGAGTGGGGTCGTAATAACAGTGACAAGGGTGAGCTGATGCTACTGTGTAAGACTTGAGCTGAACTCCAGTGGGACACTGTGTGGTTTGAACTGAATTCATAATAAATAGGCTGACCTGATTGGCAAAGGAAGGTTGCATTTCAACAATTAATCAAGCTCACGTTGCCTCATATTTCACCTCGGCCACATGTGATGTTGCCAAGTCTTTGTCCATGAACTTTCCAACTAAAGAAGCCTTTGGTTTTAAGAATTAAGAGAGCTTCTGGTTCTATATTTGTGACAATACAATAGCCTATATGTGCAGAAAGTTGATAGGGTTTTAAACGAATATAAAGAATATGTTGCATTTGGCCGCACTATTGTGCCCAAGCAGTCAATATGAGCCTCCATGTTAAAAAATAACATAATAACATAACTTTGCAGATGCTGAAATGCTTGTTTTCAAACATTTCTTCAACAATCTTGATTGTGTTTGAGGTGCCATTTAGATTGTAACTAGTGTGACATATTTTACATGGTCGTATTAGAAATTGTATTCACGATTCTATAATTAAATTTTTTTTTAATCTTAACAAAGGTTTCCTGGTTAAATAAAGGTAAATGGTTCCTGTAATTTATGCAAATTGACAAACTTTTCCATTTGCCTCAATGAAGGCAAATAACTTTAAAACATGGAATACTGGAGGGGAATTGTCCAACTATTTTTTAACTTAATACCTACAGTGAAACTGCATTGTATATTTCTGACAGAAATTTAGAAGTGTGATGTCAGGAGGCTGTCTAAGCCTACTCCAGTTACAGTTAAGAACATCGTTATTGATTTCACAGCACAGATGGCTGCTCCTACCCCCCACACACACACACACACACACACACACACACACACACACACACACACACACACACACACACACACACACACACACACACACACAAGCAGCCTGTTTTCTCTATCTCTCAGGGCAAAAGCCACCCTCGCCACTACAGAAAATAAAACCTTGATGTCTCAATTTCCATATTTTGCCCTACAAATACAGCTTTAGGGTTTGTGAAAAACAGGTTAGTTATGAGTAGCTCCTGGTATTGTTACACATTAACAAAAAAGCTTACTTTTTCAAACGGTCACAAGGTTAGCTTATGTGGATGTTATGTCTATGTGTGTTCATGGTTGCCATACAGGGTTCCCGTCAATGTCCTTGGGGCCGGCCTGAGAATGGTTTGAGTGTGTTCGAGTCCAGCCTTTGTTGCTGGAGGCCCCAGCTATTTTAATAGGTGTTACCGCAGGGTAGACAGGCCGTTGGCTTTGGGATTTAGTTTCACTTGTGCCAACAGAAGTGGTTTAATTATGAATACCTGAGCTTTAATCAATGCCAAAAAATGTTGGAAGTAAAATCAGGAATGTTGGCCATTAGCCAGGGGACCTTGATGAAATTGCTGGACATATCCAAGAAAAGTCTTGTTGCATCCTGCCTGGCTGTCTGCACAGTTAGGTTACACTATAACGCACAAAATGGAGAAAGAAAAAAGCAGTCAAATGTGAATACATCATTTTATTCTATCTGTTTCAAACTGCTATATGGTCGTCAAAGCATTCCAAATTTAGTCAGGATCGATATTAAATGCATACACATATTTATTATTACTATTTTTAGTGCATAAATTGAAGGGACTGGCAGGATAACGTTTCACTGAAATTGCATTTTAAATGATTTCACATGAAAAATACATCGTTTGATTGATTGTAACTTCTACTCCATTCAAAAATGCTGTATCTGCACCAAGTTAAATGTATTAAGCTGATGACATCTTACTCATTCTTAGTTTATTTTTTAATTTTGTAAACAAGAAAAACTGTGCAGCTCTTTGTAGGCAAATACAAGTATTGAATTAGGGCTCAGTATCGGCAGATATTCAATATTTTAAAAATAAGATAATAATTGGGGGCCAAAAAGCTGTTCGGGACATCCCTGGTTAGTACATACAAGAACACATTGTTTATTATATGACAAGGAAGGAAATCCATGGATTACCTTAAATGGGGGAAAAGCAGGCATTTGGTATAAGTTTTGACAATATGGGTATCCACATAACTGCATTTACATGTATATACAGTACATATGTATAAGTCAAAGCTCATTTATCTAGCAAGCGACAAAATTTATTTTGGGTTATACTGATAATGACCAGCAGCATCCATGAGGGGCAATTGCGTATGCATGACACACATATATTTCAGTAGATCTGCAAGGCACTCTACGCACAAACACACATTCATCAGCGTCACTCTGAATGAGGTAAGATGGTCTTTAAAAAAAACGTAGTCTCTCAAGTGTTTATTATTCAGGATCACAGACTCACCGTGGTAAATGAGATCATGTAAAAGCAGTGTGTGTGTGTGTGTGTGTGTGTGTGTGTGTGTGTGTGTGTGTGTGTGTGTGTGTGTGTGTGTGTGTGTGTGTGTGTGTGTGTGTGTGTGTGTGTGTGTGTGTGTGTGTGTGTGTGTGTGTGCGTGCGTGCTGAAGGTGGATACACTTTACAGGCGTGAGAACTCTGTTGGTAAAGTACGATTTACTTCCTCTTGTTCTCCCTACAGACAAATTTTTTTTTTTTAATTCAGTTGACTCTATTCTGAACCTTTGAATGTCTCATACTTCTTTCTTTAAAATGTAAAGTGGGAGGGAAGCAGAAAATATGTGTATTTTTGGTTATATAAACTGTATTACAGAGTTTGTGTGTTGTGTTCGTTTTAGATTGTCCTCCCCACAAATGGATGGAGCTCTAAACATACAACTCTGAACATCGTTTGAACTGTTTGAACTGTATTTCTAGACACATTTCCATGTTAATTAATGTTATCTGTAAGACATTCAAAGCCCAGACATCATGTAATTTAAAGCTAGGAAACATCATATACATCCTAGCATGGCATTGTATATATGCATATATATCTAGCCTGGTGGGGCTTTATGTGAATTATGGGCAGAAACATGGGTGGTGTGTTTGTTGGTCTTCAAGAGACTATGCATTTTTTCTGTATTCTTTACAGTATTTGTCACTTCATTTGGAAAGATATTACCTGACTATGACCATAGCTGGTGCCAACAATTATTTGGTTAGATTAATAGCAACTGTGAGTGAGCTGACAAGATGACTCCTGTTTTATATAAAAATCTGAATCTGAGGATTTAGCCTCTGAAAACTCTCCTGTACCTAACTTGGAGGTTTTGCTTCTCGCCACTGACCCTTTCCCCTCCATCCCCATGTTGGAGTTCACTGACCAGATGAAGCAGCTGGTAAATGCTGGAACCAAATTTACACACCTTCCTTCCCCCCATCGTTCAACCCCGGCCTAAAGGAAAACGCCAGGCACCTCTCCCCAGATTGATAAGGATGCTTGTGTGCAAAATCCAGCAAGAATGCTGGAGAGCTTTTGAGAGCTATTGACAGTGGTTTGATGGCCAGTGCAAATAATGAAGGTGACAGGGGGCATCCCTGACAAGTGCCACGTGTGAGAGGAAGGGAGAAGTAACGTCAGAATTTTGTTTTGCTAGCTACAGGGGCAGCGTACAACATGTCAATCCAAGAGATGAATTTGGAGCCAAAACCAAATTTATGTAGAACCGCAAATAAATATTTCCATTCTACGCATTGAATGCCTTCTCTGCATCCAGGGAAATCACCATCTGTGTGGTTGGTAAAGCAAAGGGAGAAAGAATCACACTCAAAAGCCTACGCACACTACTGGATAGCTGCCGGCCAAGGATGAAACCTGTTTGGTCCTCTGAAATGATACTCAAGTCTCAAGTCTACGCGCCAGCACTTTTGCCAGCAGCTTTACGTCATTGTTAAGTAAGCTTATTGGACTGTAGCTACCTCATAGATTAAGGTCCCTATCTTTCTTTACTATCAGAGAAATCAAAGCCTGATTGAGTGTGGGAAGCAAAACACTGCGTTCTAGAGAATCCTTATAGATGTCTAAAAGTATAGCAGCAGGCTGTGCAGAGAATTTCTTAAAGAACTCCATTGGGTAACCATCTGGGCCAGGTGTTTTATTACTCTGCATTGTGAAGTGATTTCTCCTAGACTTAGGGGTTCATCTAAACGTTTTGCCAATTCTTCATTTATAGTTAGAATGTCTAAGTTATTAAGAAAAGACAGAAAAAACAAACAAAAAACAAACAAAACAGAGGTGTCAGGAGGGGGCTGTGATTTGTAAAGCAAAGAATAAAAGGAACAAAATTCTGAGTTTATACTTGATGGGTTGGTAGTCAGGTTTTGAGATGAGTCCGAGATTTGTGATATAGCAGGCGGCGCAGTGACGTCTGTTGTGAGGCTAAAAGGCAGCCAGCCTTATCTCCATGCTCATAATAAGTCGCTCTTGTACGTCTTAGTATATATTCTACCTTCCCTGTTTATAGTAAATCAAATTCAGTTTGCAGCTGCAGACGCTTGGTAGCTAATTCTGGATTAATTGCAAAAGAGGACTGATTAAAAGTCTGTGCTCAACTTCAAACAACGATGTTAAAAACAACAGACAAGGCCAGAAATCCTTGTAAAAGACACTTTTCTTTTCTTGACTAAATGTTTTACCAAAAAAAAGTGATACAGCTCCCATATCCTGTGGCCCTCTGGGATGTGCCTGAGGTCATTGGGAAGTTAACACTCTCAATTTCTTGTTCAAAGTGTCAGTGTGATACTAGGCCTTAGTGACACAGAGCTAAAGAGGTTAGAATAGAGAATTTCTATTAAGTAAAGTATCTGTAAAATGATTTGAAAACACTACTGTAAGCATATTAGATGGGCTACACACAAAACTAGTACCATGGCCACATGTCACAACTTAAAACATTAAAAAACAGAAGACACTCAGAAAATAGATATTTTATGAAGTTATTTCCACAGATATGTCTGTGCCTTTTTCTTATTTCCTTTTGAAAAGTGAAAAAAGCCCAAAAAAGTGCAAAATACAAAACTTCTCAAATACAAAAACACATCCACATCAATCACACACATACTTGAAATAGCTATATAAATTTATACAAATAAGTAATTATAAATTGATGAAATGCAATAACCATGGCCCTATTTTTGCTTTGACACATCTGCAGCTGGATGCACACTAGCGGTGCAGTATCTGTCTGTATTTCTTCATAACAGGATTATAACTGCTATGAGTCATCTTATGCTACGTGTGGGCTTAATCGAATCATGAGACTTTAAGCTTTCAAATGGTGTGCTTCATGAGCGTGTTTATGAAGATTTAATGCTTGCAATTTATGAAAACGTATGAATGGAGAAAACATTTTGTAGAAAACGGTCCCGTCACCGGGATAATGTCAGTAAAGGAGTGCCACATTAAGACAATTACAAAGTCAGCCTATTATCACCTTAAGAATATATCAAGGGTTAAAGGACTTATGTGTCAACAGGATTTGGAAAAACTTGTCCATGCTTTCATCTTCGGTAGACTTGACTACTGTAACGGGGTCTTTACAGGTCTCCCTAAAAAATCAATCAGACAGCTGCAGCTGATTCAGAACGCTGCTGCTCGAGTCCTCACTAAGACCAAGAGACTGGATCACATCACTCCAGTTCTGAAGTCCTTACACTGGCTTTCAGTGCCTCAAAGAATTTAGTTTATAAATCACTAAACAGTTTAGGGCCAAAATACATTTCTGATCTGCTACTACACTGTGACCCCCCCAGACCTCTCAGGTCATCTGGGACAGGTCTGCTTTCTGTCCCCAGAGTCAGAACTAAACAGGGGGAAGCAGCGTTCAGTTTCTATGCTCCTCATATCTGGAATAAACAACCAGAAAACTGCAGATTTGCCGCAACTCTCTTTTTGATGTTGCCTTTCTTTATATGGTTGTTTGTTTCTTTAATATTTAATTTCTCATACTGCGCTGTAACTTTTATTCTTGTAATTTTATGTGTTTTTATTTTTTTTTAACTGATTTTGTGTAAAGCACTTTGAATTGCCCTGTTGCTGAAATGTGCTATACAAATAAAGCTGCCTTGCCTTGCCTTTAAAATTGTATCCATGCCTAAACTGATCATATTGGGAAAACAACTCTATACTAGCTCAGAATGTGAGTTTTGTTTTTGTTTTGTCTGCAACCCCACATAAAAAAAACCATATGGAATTTTGGGAGTACTAAGAGAGGATCATCAACGTAACCTAGTTAACTAAGCCCCCTCAGTGGTGACGTTCCCCCTGAGAGTGTCTGTGAGCTGTCAGAGTTCCTGTTACTGAGTCTTGCCTGATTTACAGTGTAAAATGTGGGGGAAAAATCCTCCAGAGCTTTTCCATAATACAAATAAGATGAGCTGGCAAAGATCACAGACGCCTGAGATGTTTGTATTGTGTCTCTCTGAGCGTGGATGGGAGGAATTGGGATGGAAAGAGTTGGGAAGCATTTTGTTTCATTTTCTGGGGTATGTCTCCTCCAAACTGTTGGCACATTCCTTCAGAAGTCCGTCCGTTCCCCCCCCCCCTTCCTCGTGCATCACCTCCATCTCTGTCCCCACCAGTGTTGATGGGTTATGAGAGAACGCAGTCTCTGGAAAGTGTCACATCTACATGGGAGACAGAGTGTGTGTGTGTGTGTGTGTGTGTGTGTGTGTGTGTGTGTGTGTGTGTGTGTGTGTGTGTATGGTGGTGGGGGGGGTGGCGATTGGGGGGTTCTGTGAGCGTGAAGATCTGTAATTTAATCTGAAGCTCTGGAGAGGACTGTTATGGTTCACTCCGTGCGACAGGACAGGGTCTGACTGTGGATTTTGATCTAATTCAAGGCAAGAGGAGAAATTTTAAGCACGAGGGAAATGATAGCGCTACCACCCGTTATTTGATTTCATGCGATCAGAGGGGCTGATATTCAGGTTATAGAGAGAAGGATTAAAGAAAGGACAAGGTCCTATTTCTAGGTTTCTTGAATTTCAATACCCTTTCCCAAGTGTTCCACAACCAAATCTCAATGCTGGTTCATGTACCAATTCAACCAGATCAAAGCAATCTATATCTACAAAGACTAAAAAAAAAAAAAAAAAAAATGAAGACCTCTGTTCTATTTTTTATTGCATAACATTTGCTGTATTCATCCTGCAAGTATCAATGTGGAGCGTACAAGGTTCACGTTTTATTTATTGTCATTTTACAACACAGGATTGCAGAACAAAATGCATGTATAGTCCCCAGTAGTCTTTTTTATGTTAAACAAGAAAAAACAAAAAAAAAGTAATTCTTTAAGCTGAAGTACAGAGACAGATTACCAGCACATTCCCCCCTTAGTCACGAAGTTGACAACAAACTATGCCATACAATTGACTGAACTGTGTTTCTGGATCCCACACCCACCTGGTGGAATGACTTGTGGGCCAGATGGAATCAGCTTTCAGAGGTGCAACTGTTGTTCATAAATAAATTAGGTCCAGATATTCTAATATGCTTCACTTTAAACAACACAAAATTCATCTCTTGAAAAAAATATAAATATGGACAGACTGAAAGAAGAAAGAAATCTGCAAATGTCTGTTGCACTCTCCTATTAAATCAAGCCAAGGAGGTGAGATTTTTTTGGCCTTGATCTTTTTATTCTCCGGACGATCTCAACCATATGCCTCCAAGATGCTCTCAAAAGCTTTGCTGTCTCGGCGGACTTAACACTCAAAGAGTATATTCTGGAGTCATGGTCACAAAGGATGCAGGAGTAGGTTTTTATTCGCTGGTGTTTCTCCATCAGTCATGAAGCCTGTTCAGGTGAGGGCTTCACATATTTTCTCTTTTTGTGCTGGAGAATAATAAAACATAAAAGTTTAGTATTCCTTCTCTGAACTTCAACCAATCACATAAATCCACTAGAGGACAACACCAACAGCAATGCATTTTGCACTTCAATCTTCTTACACTCCTAAATATAATTCTTTTCAGACATACATAAGTCCAGTATCACGACAGGTTAAAAGACCAAACCACTTATACAAAACACCAAGGCTTGTACACACTTATTTTCAAGTACATTATTTTTATCAAAGGATTGAATAGATGCCCCCGGTCCACTTGGGTGCTTTGGTGGATAAAATAGTCATGTCCCAAGGCTGTCGGATCATCATTTTCTTTTTTTTAAATTAAGAACTATGCTGGCAGATCACATAGTAATGTCTTCTGGCTGTGTGTGCACGGCAATTAAACCTAGTTCCACTTCAATGTACGTATTCAAAACACATTTTCCTGAACAACAAGGCCAGTGGATGAAAGAGAAAGTGAGGAAAATGCAATCAATTTGACAGAACGTTCAGACCCAGGACAAGAAAATTAGAGGAAGTGATAGCATTCTTCTATTTCTCCTTCTCCTTAGAATTTAAATTTGCTTTATCTGCATGAATACATGCATGTTTACAAGAATATGACAAACTGTGAAGGCAATTTGACAGTGAAAAATATGAACATGCATAAACCTAACTTTGGATAATTTAATTAATAATAAAGTAACAAGTATTAAATGCATGTTGCTGTGTGCTTAGTGTGTTAAATGTGATGTTAGTTAGCCAACCAGCAAAACTGAATGTCAGAGAAGTCGTTGGTACAGATGTTCATGTATTAACCTCACAGAAAATACAATAATTCATGCTAAAATAATTCTTAACTGTTAGTCTTTAATTAATCTTTAAGACAATTGTGGATTTTGATTCTAGACAAACTCAGATAATAGACAAAGGGATTTCTGAGAGAGACCCTCAGATGGGAAAAAAAAACTTTTGGTTCTGGTGGTGCTGTTATCTTTTGTTCTTGACTTTTCTGTTGATGGGAATTTAGCTTCTGTAGGTGACGCTGTTTCATTTGTCAATCAATCAATAGATAAATCAATTGTATTTGTCACATGAAATCGTACAAGGTACAATTCTAGTGATCTGCTATGCCACTTGTCAAGCCTTCACCAGCAATCATCAATAGTCCCTAATGAATATCTGAAAACGTTCAGCAAAGTTTGAAAGGGGATGTTTAAAGGAAGCAAAAGTTGAGAGCAATGCTTGTGAAAGTCCAAGAAAATGTCTGTATGTCACTGTGTAGTCCCAAAATCTGTGAAACGGTTAAATGACTGTAGCGGACTGTATAGTTTTCATTGGCATGGTTTTCAGCCTACTTGACTTTCATTAGCATTATTTGAAGGTTGCTACTGTGGCTTTAAAGCTAAATAAAAAAAACAAAAAAAAACAAAAGAAAAACAGGATTGCAGCTTTTACTTATTTTAAGCAAAATTAATATGCTTTTAATATATTCCAATTAAAACAAAAAGTCAAACATAATAACTACCAATGAAAAACCGCAGCCTACAATACAGTCAGCTGTATATTGAATGACATGTTCTTTTAAAGAATCCTCTATATAAACCAATGGTTTTGAGAATTCATTATTTACTACCAGTGCGGTTGTCTTACTCTGTCAGCACCACAGTCATGCATAAAGTCGCTTAGGTACAAGACCACAGAGACAGATATAAAACCATCGTATTGCAAGTGATGTAGTGTGAATTTCCATCCTGGATTCAGGACATAAAAAGGAAACTAGAGTTTTGTGTTTTACCCCAGAATGCAGAAAACAGACCATAAAGAATGTGGCTGAACTTGAAAAAAAAGTGATGCTACTGTACAAAATAGAAAGATTTTTGGAAATGTTGAATTGATGTTAAATATACACCGCTAGCATTATCACAACAAACCAATCCTGTAGCCTGAGGAAACACGAAAAAGACTGTATAATCTACACCAGCCCAGCAAATCAATTCTCTCCCAGTTCATATCATAGAAGGACTAGCGAGAGAAGATTGAGTGGCCAGTTGGGGGAGAATAAAGGAGGTTGTGAGCTGGTTTGTCGGTCTGTGTGTGTACTATATGCAATAAGGAAGCTATTTAGTCTAAATGTTTAGGGTGTGTGTGTGTGTGTGTGTGTGTGTGTGTGTGTGTGTGTGTGTGTGTGTGTGTGTGTGTGTGTGTGTGTGTGTGAAAAAGAAAAGAAAACAATTGTTTTTGTCCTGCAAATACAGACATGCAGTGAATGTCACACTGTGTAGACTATATGAGCAATTTCATGTCTGTGGGTTCTGGTTGTAAAACGTATCAACAACAACCACAACTGTTCCATCCAGCTCCTCCCATCCTTCTTCATCCAACCTTTCTTTAGTCCTTCCTCTCCCTCTGCTGCTGCTGTCTCTTGCTCAGGGGCCTTGCTAATGTGCTGGAAACCAGAAGGCACCCCTTAAAAGAGGGCCTTTCCTGTCTGTATTGGTCTTGTTAGAAGCGATTAAAAAGGAATTTGTGCTGGGTGGGTTTGAATTGTTATCGCTGCATTTGATTTATCACCCTGAGCCTGTGTGGTTGGGGCCCTGTTGCTGCCGTAAGAAAACCACAAATTTCCAGGTGCACCCGGCGCACACACACACACACACACACAACCTCTGCCATGGCGGAAAATGAAGCCCATCCACCACCTTCACACACAAACAAGCATGTTCACAACCTCTCACTGTCCCTCATCCATTGCCAGGGTTTGGAGAGCACAGTTGTGTATACAACTGTGGTGCTGTTCTCTTTTGTTGCGATTTCAGCTTCTGTAGGTGGCGCTGTTTCATTTGTCAATCAATAAATCAATTGTATTTGTCATATGAAATCGTACAAGGTACAATTCTAGTGAAATTTTATGCCATTGCTTCCTTCAACTTGTGCATGATTCATCATGAAGCAGAATGTTTTATGATGAATCCACAGCTCGCAACATCATGATGATGATGACTGGAGAGGTCTATGCCTTCTAGAACAGAAATATTTTAAAACAGAATTCTTCTAGAACTTAATCCACGTTGGTTCTCACCACTCGTTTTTTTTCTAAATTGATTGCTGTTTTCTTCCTTTTTAAAAGACCCAACTGACACTGACAGCAAATATAAATTATTACTTCAGTAATTGAAAAGCAGCAAAACAGAAATATTTTCCTATTTAAATTAAAATGTGAATATCTTGTATTGGAATGAAACCATTTCATCTAACAGCTTTTCACATTTGTTTATAAGAAGCAGTTTAAGGAACATGACAATGTTACACACACACACACACACACACACACACACACACACACACACACACACACACACACACACACACACACACACACACACACTATTTGATGCTTGCTCTTAAAGTGTTCAACATCCTGGGACTAATGGCTAATGCAAATGATTCATTCTTTACTGTTTTCTTGTACAATGTTTTGTTCCAAATCCAAAATCTGTGAATCTGTATCAACCACAGTGTGGCGATTGCCCCTGCATCACCTGAAGCACTGTTAGTGAGCCATGACTGGCAAATCCTCTTAGACAGTGGAGAGACAATTCACAGTTTTTTAACTTCATTTTTTTCTTTTCTTTAATGAGGACGGGACACTCAAGATTGTGGGAATCTTCTAAGAATTAAAACCACATTTGTTGCAAGACTTTTCAGATCAGCATAAAAATATCTTCCTTGAGAATTTTCCCCTGCTCGTTCATCTGCAGCTAATGGCTCAGCGTGACTTAGGGCCATCTTCTGTCTCTCTACCGCAGCTATGAGGAGAAATAATGAGCATGCAGTTTTTGTCAGGAATATCCAACTTTTTTTTCCTGAGAAGGAGGTAAAGATATTCAGAGAGAGAGAGGTGATATATCATGATTTGCCTGCACAAGCCTCTTTTGATTAGGGTCCAACCATAACACAGCTTGCGGATGACGTTGACTTCATGCACAGGGGCTTGGACTGAGTAATGGGTCAATTAATGGATTTGTGTGTGTCTGATGATACAACCAGACCAGCGTGGGGGGTTGTGGTCAGGGAGGCAATCAAAGAATAGACCCAAGAACAACAACCATGTGCTTGTTAAGGCCAAACTATCTTGATAAACTTGTTGCTTGGAATTAAATCTTTTGCTGGAATCAGGACTAGAAGTGTGGTTTTGACCCATGATGACAATGAATAATGTAGAGGATGATGTTACAAATACATGCATGTTTTTACAAGAGCGTCTCACTGGAAATTCAATGCTGTGTTTGTATCTGTCTTGTCTTTTTTTATTTATTTTGTACCAGTGGCTTTTGTGAAATGTTTTAAGATAAATATAAGTTTGTTTATCCTGCAAGATGTATTAAAATTCCGTGCTTGTCATATTTTGACACTGTTAAAATCCTATCGCTGTTTCCTAAACAGTTTTTCTAACCATCAGATGGGATGTAAAGCAGCACATCTGCTTGTGACTGTGAGGCAGTCTGCTCTATTTTTGAAGATACTTTTAAACAGAGGTGGAACTGTGGGAAAGGAGAGGATTTTAACCTCCATTAGAAAGAACAGGGCTGCCCTTATGGAAGGAGACAGGGTCAACTGGGGGGATTTAGTTACATTAGTGAGGATGGTGCTCCCTGAGTGGTGCTGGTGTGGGTCAGCACAGAATATTAACATACATTAGTTCAGAACAAAGGGCCGTAGCAACAGTGGCAATGAGATGGGGGTGAAAAAGGTCAAACGCTCCTGGGGGCCAGCTGGAAACCATAACAGCTGGGATTTTAGATTAAAAAAAGAGGGATAATATCTTGATGCCTTAGATCAGGGCGAGTAAACCAAACAAGGATGGACGGGTGTTCTACAGTGGGATTGTCAGTGACCTTTTTAGTTTCTTGTTGTGCACCTTAATTCAGTCACCTTGAATGGTTTTAGTTGTGGTCTCGCTTTGTTATCAGAAATTGGGAGGAAGCTCATAACCAGATGAAGAAAATACAGTCAGTTTTGCTGCCACAGCTGTTTAATGGGGGTAAACTCAATTATTAAAATTGAATTGACCATAAATGCGGCAGCAAGGAATTATGTGGTGATACTGACGTTATTTATTGAAGTGTTTGGGGTCATTTACTGGCGTCTATCTCATATGAAGGAGAAAGACTCAGTCCATATGGTTGTTTAATTCCGTGCACGGCCTATTACATGTTCAGGAAATTAATACAAAGCTCACAGAGCCAAAGGCCGTCAGCTAATTTTTTGCGGAAAACAGCTCATTTTTCATGTCTGCCTGTTTCATGTTGGTTTGGGACTTTCAGTGAGTGTAGTGATCTGGAACACTGTGTCTTTACCTTTTTTCTACGTAGCGAATATGTGTGTGTGTGTGTGTGTATGTGTGTGTGTGTGTGTTGCGTGCGTGCGTGCATGTGTTGAGAGTTTGTAGACAAGCATATGAGGAAGGCTGCATTCTGTACCACATGATGAAAGCGCCTGATGAAGTCACAGTAAACATTGAGCCAGTTCTCATTATCACTTCTGTGTGCTTTTGGATTTACTTCACTTGGTCACAAACCCCCTCGCTGTTCTTCATTCAATATTCTTGTGACATGTCTCAGTATATACATCCAGCTGCAGCCCACCAGTGTGGCCTGAATTCCAGTCTCTGAACACAAAGTGACAACTTCTGACAGCTTAAAGCCTGAGCCCAGATCTGCCTCCTAATTGTTCAGGTCAAATGTTTGAAGTTTTCTTGAACTGCTGATAATGCTGTTTGAACAGTAGTCCTAACACGCATGCAGTTCTGCTATAATACTGCAAATGCCCCACAATTCATACTTTGCAGTCACGTGATCACCATAGATACCTGGCTGGCAAGAAACGCCGAGCCAAAACCGAAACTTGTGGTCTGTACACAGAACCCGCTCATGTTTTCATTGCTTTGAAGCAAAGTCTCTACCAGACTTGGAGTTTGGAGATATTTACATCTATCTTATGAAGAATCTGTCACCTTACACTGCACAAAAAATGACAGCCTACAAAAGTATGGATAGCTATCACTTTTTCAAGAGTGGATGGGTTAACAATGCTGTCGTATGGGAGGTGAAAAAAAGTTGTTATGTTATGTTAAATTATACTCATCTAGAGAATGAAGATGACTCTTTCAAGTTTAGCTATTTTCAACAGTGCATTTATCCAGTCTTGAATGTGTGGAGCATTGCTTTCTCTCCATTTGCTTTTTGGCAACAGCAAAGACTACCATCATCCACTTATTATGTTGATTAGGCAATCTGGATAGAACCCCTATTATACAGAGTACAGGGTCAGGTTGAAAATCATAGTTAAATAAGCAACAATCAAAGTTTAAGATTGGAGAAAAAAAACATCCTAGTTATTATTAAAGCAACACTATGCAACTTTTAGCGTGAGCTATAGTTCCAATGAGACAACCTGTAGGGTGACCGAAACTGGAAAAGTTACATACTGTTGCTTCAAGGTGAGACACTTGTCTCATGCACGGGTCAATTTTAACCCAAACTGTTCTTTCCAAGGTGGAAAAGCCTCTGACACCACCATGGCTTTATAAAAATCTCCATTCTTTCTTATAGAAAGTCTATCTTTGTGCAGAGTTTTCAGGTAGATAAGTTGTTAATGAAACAGGCCAATGCAGGTCATTTTGAAAGTTTTACAGACTTTGACCTTTGAAGGTGCTGGTTAAAACTCATATTCTTATCAGTGGTATTCAATACAGACTGGCCATTTTCCAACTTGTATTGAAAGACCAATGTCAGCATGATATATTGGTCTAACCCCACCCCAACACACACAACTGCTCTTTACTTCTTTTACAACATGTGCAACACAGCCACAAACTCTTTTCATCCCTACCTCCAATGGCTTTAGCTTTGGTCTCCATCCTTCCCATTAGCCAGCACTGGGAAATAACGATTCAGTAAAAATACAGAACATCATTAAACATTGTAAACTGTACACTTGGAATGGCAAAAAGAGCCCTGTAAAAGGGCTGGAAGAGCGCCAGGGAACCTATTTAATTCCTCCAGCTGCTGGTGTGAGCTCCTGCAACAAATCACCCATTCTAGAGGTCTAATTTGTAAAAGACAACAATGTAAAACATACACAGAGTGTAAAATGTCCACTGAACAAAAGCATTGGCCATAGTATACTGAGACTTATGATACTGGGTGGAAAATATATCTGTAAGATTAGTAATTCTACTCTCTTTCATGTTATCAACGCACAACACAGCGAGGATGTAAAATGTAGATAAAACTGTTGAGTTAAAATAAATGAATGATTAAATGGAATGGTGATTAAATGGATATAAAAATAAGTATAAAAGCCAACAAGCAAGCAAAAATCAGTAGAAAATACAGTACCGCTGATTAAAGTTAAATATTTGGACAGTGAGTAAAAGTTAGTAATTTCTAACGCTGAGCCATGAATGTTAAACAGATTTTATACAAAAACATGAATAAAAGAAGAGACTCGCAGCTTGTGGTTGTCAGGTTTTATGGCTCTACTCTTTTCTTTGCCTTTCAAAAAATTAAACTCATTCCAAACTATTCAAATATGTGTGCATTCCTGTACAACAAAAATGGCAATACGTCTAAGAAAATGTCATTTTGATATTTTCAAAATGTTACATTTTAGTAAACATATTAGAAATAAGGCATAGGTGGTTCTGATAGGGTGAACGAATGAAGACCACATGAACAAAATGTTATTTTAAGTGAACACAAATAGTCTCTTTGTGTGTACTTTTAGCTGACGTGATTGGACCACAGACAGATCTGAGCACTCCGGAAACTTGACCAGAGTATTTAACTTGGAAGGTTGAGGCGCTACGACACTGCCAGGGTGCTCAGAGAACCAGCTCACCTCACCCAGCCTCCCATAAATTCTCACCCTCTTTAGTCCCTCCCACGCTGAAACGCCTTATCCTTATTCCACATTTCAGTGGAGATGAGATTGTAGGTGCAAAACTGTGGCTTAATTGGAAAGTTGTGGGAGTGCGATGTCAAAGTGCAGCGCGAGACACAGGAAAACAGACCAGGGGATGGAAAATAGGGCCGTGGACAGCAGCCCCTTCAGTGCCGTTACAATAAAGTCTGTTCCCGGGAGCGTATTTTCAAGTCTGCCATTCGTCTATTTCACGTTATTTTTTATTTTCATTTAAGTGAGGGCACAGTAAAACTGAGTTGCCTCTCACCCTTTAGAACTCTTTATTTCAGGAATATTACCTAAATCACTGGAGGTATGTTGGAAAAACAGGACACCCCATAAAACCCTGAAAAAGGCCTCCTGTTTTAACATACTCAGGGGGAACTGAATCATACTCTTTGTAAAAAGAGCACTTGTGTCGGATTGAAAGACAATGAAACGGGACAGGCAAAGTTCAGGAGCATTTTATTATCTTTTTCTGCTTTTTTTCAACAGATTTTAGCACTTTGGACTTAGGAGGGAGTTATATACAATAAATTGTGACTTAAGACAAAACACAAGCAAGCCATAGTTCCTTGGGATTTCAGAATATGACACAATGTATTCCTGCAATATGGCTGCAGTTCTGAAGTTTAAACTCTGGTGGGACTGGGGGAAACAGGGGCAAGGGGTGACTGAAGCTTATGGAATCTTTAGCTCAACCTTCAATTTAGCTGATTGACAGATGGGCCAACCTGTGCCCTTTTTATCTTGTTATCAGTGATCAGAGGGGGCGAGGAGGAGAAAGACACAAAGCAAAATAAAAGTACATTAGGACGGTCAATATGACATCATGCAGGTTGAAGGACTTCTCATTGGTAACTCAATCCTGTAAAGTGCTTTACAGATTTACCAGATTAGTTTATAATTTTATATTTATGGGATTTGACATACGTGCACAAAGTATTCCTGTGGCGTGTACCGTAGGTCCAGAGATCAGAGTAAAGTGCAAGTCATTTACTTCGGTGTTCGCTCTGAAATTTGGCAAAGGCAACAAAAGATAGACAAATGTTACAATTCTTCCAAGGTGAACAAAATTCCTCTAACATCAGTGTTGCAGCCATATTTGCAAATTCTTTGCTTTCTTTGTTTTTCTTGGATTACCAGCTGGAATATTTTGTGCCATGATGTTAAAGCAAATCAGAAGTAATTATTCAGTGTTTGACTGATGATTGTAAACTCTCCTTTGACTTAAGCATTACCACACACCATCTAAAAAATAAACACCACCCATCTGTAACTGTAAACAGATAAACATATGTTTTAAATAGATTAGAGGTCATTCTGGATGATGCAATATTTTAGGGCTAGACCGATTATTGTGCCGTTTTTGGCAGTTTGCTGATTATCTGTATCAGCGTTTTATTTGCCTGATAAGCAATGAAATTAATTAATTAAAAGTGCGCTACTTGGCTCCGCTACAGCTCTGTGTCTGTCTCTCTGCTTTGGCTTCACTCACCACTGAGTGACTTAATGTCCCAACCACAACACTATCTGTCACTATGTGTTATGTTGAAAGTTTGTAATTTATTAAATATTTGCTCAAAGCAACGAACAAACTTTTGTGTTGGCGTTTGTAACATTCCAAAATCTTTAGATTTTCACTGTAAATGCATATCTGTTCCAAATATCTATTTCATTAACTACTAATAATCGGTATCTATATCGGACTTGAAAAACCAGTATCGGTCGATCTCTACAACATTTCCCATGAAAATACATATTAAGTGAATCACTATGTGGTAGTCAGGTGCAGTAGAGGTTCATAATTGTAAAGTCAGATTTCCAAAGCACTTTAACAGTAAATGTATGTAAATTTAGCAGACGTAAGCACCTTTCTCTTCAGTTTCATTCCTTTTTTTCCCTTTTGAATTTCTAGTAAGTGCTTACAACATAAAGTACATGACAATATTACCAAGGCAGTCTGGTCTGTGCATGTTTCAAAAAGAACTGCTGCACAAATGAAAGAAACTCTCTTGATCGGTGTAAGATCTCTTATGGTTGATCCCATACAGACGACCTTCCTCATGCTTTTGTTCTTAAATTGACATTCCAAACCATACCATTCCTTTGGTCACACCAGGTCTTTGTTAAAAAATGAAAAGCTGCTTCAAATCCACCCTCTGAGTCCCAGTGCATCAGGCGAGTGGGGACTCTCTCGTTTCATGCGGTAACTATGAAACATGCCCAAAGTACTTGCAACAATTTTGTTCGCGGCCGCAGGCAGTATCCCCCTGAAACACTTAACAAGGGACAATTACAAACTCGTTGCAAATTATGACCGCCTGCATTTGGTAGTTGTCAAACAGCTCAAATGGTTTTTAACACTTTCAACGCCGAACAGGCTTTGAAATATTGCTATTTGTCTAGGCAGCAACGGTGGGGAATGCTAGCTCAGGATAAGATCACTGTCAAAGAGTGTTGTATGATTTAACAATAAAAAAGCTACCTGCCATAAAAAATATTTAGAAATAAATACTCAATATTGTCACAGTTTGAGCTTTGATGAATCACTGAGTGCACAAAGTCACACAAGATAATAAAATCAGGCAACCTTTCGCTCACTTAGCACATTTTTAGGCCAGCACTTGATGCGTAGATAATGGATTTGTGTGTGAAAAGAAGGAGATCGATATTTTGTATTGCCTAGTGAGATGTATCTAACCACATTAAAGAAACCCTCTGGTGTCACAACTTAACCCCTCGCAGGGATGATGCCCTGCATACATTTGCAATCTGGTAGCGATCCCCTACATCTGCTCAGTGCATGGCGTGTAAGGAATGTAACATTGATATATTTTTATTAGATGAAGATGGATTTGGTTTTCTTCATCTGACTGCCACATCTTAAATCATTCTAAAAATGCATGAACACTTATTGGTATGCATCCTATCCTGTTATTTCACACACACTCACACACACACACACACACACACACACACACACACACACACACACACACACCAACACCAGTAAGGCCATAGCTAACATGCAGCAGATGCCCAGGCTGTGGGAGAGTGCAGAGCCAGTGAGCTGCAGAGGGAGGAAGTCAAGTGTACTGTTTTTTACTCTCCTGCCATGCCACTTTTCTTTATTTTTTTTTCCAGCTTGGCCAGTCCTGTTGTGGCCCGTGATGCAGGGTCCCAGG
This sequence comes from Percina caprodes, assembly GCA_013375575.1. Classification (NCBI taxonomy): domain Eukaryota; kingdom Metazoa; phylum Chordata; class Actinopteri; order Perciformes; family Percidae; genus Percina; species Percina caprodes. The sequence continues at coordinate 5,762,791 of JABXJD010000004.1, read as the reverse complement.
GGCCTGGCGGTGAAATAGTAATATGGACCATCTGACACCTGTCAAAACAGCCCTGTTAGTTGAGCGTCAAGCCCTGTCAGCTTGCAGAGGAAAGTGCTACGCAGCCTCTCAATTTTCCCCCTCCTTCCGCCTAAGTCCCCCTCTCTGTTGCTCTCCTCTGTTGCTCTCTCTCTCTCCAACACTGGCTGACTCTCCCTCTTTCTCCTTTCACTCTTAAATCTCTCACTAATTCCCTCCCTTCTTCCCCTGTATCTCTTTTTCTCATTTTTTTGTCTTTCTCTTTCTACTTTGCCCATGTATCTTTCTTACTCTCTGAAAATACAGTATACACATTGCAGATTGTCAGGCTTTTCTCAGAATTTCTGCTCATATCATCATCATTCTAGATGGGTCTAGCCACATCTGACAACAATATGATCCGACAGCGAGGAGGTAGCATTTGTTTTTTGACTTCATTTCTCTGAAACATTCTGATTATCATGTGTGTCCTCCTGTCCAAACATAGACTTGGGCAAGCTGCTCAGGATGCCAAAATTACGATAATGCTCTTAAGCAAATGATGTAACATTTACTTGCCATGGCAACACTGTCAAACTCGGATCATATACAAGTAATGTAAGATGCACCAGTGTGTGATTTAATTAACAAAAAACATTTATTGTTCACACTAATATAGGAGAAGAAGTTTGAAGTTTTTCCTTATTCTGTGCCTCACCCTTCCCTTTTCTCCAACTGGCTTCCGTTCCTACATCACATTCCTCCTCTTCGTCCCTCATCTCATCAACATTCACTTATTACACCAGTAATACCATACACTACTTTCACCAAAGTACAACGGTTCTCTAATGTGCTTGCCCCCCTGCTTACTTCACCTCACACACCTCACAGTTTCTGCTCCCCTGCTACTCCTGTGCTGGTATGCCAGCAGATCCATAGATGTGGAAATGGAGAAGGAAGATCAGGCTCTGCACCCCTACTAGGAAACACGTTCTGTCACGGTCTCAGTTCAGCTCAATTCAATTACTATCAGCCCTATCTGTTTACATTAGATGTTTGCAATTGCTGTCCCAGTGAGCAGTGACTGGGTAGGCGGGGGATTATGTATTGTTATTGTATTTGATATAAATTAAACAATAGAACAAGATTCTGAGAAATTCAAATTGCATCTTAATAGAATTTAAGGCAAACACCAACAAATTTGCAGATGCGTCGCAGACTTACCGGATGTCAATGACTGGATGTTTGGATGGTAAAATGACTACATTCCCATGGTCAGTAAAACAGATGTTCTGATACAATCCTAAACTGGATTGTTGCTTTGTAATGAACCGTCACAAACCGGGCCACACGGCCATGAAAAAGAATGAGATGCACTCAACAAAACCAATTAACAAATCATTTATTAGTTTAAATCGCAAAGCAAAAATAAACTTAAACCAACAGTGGAATGTTTAATCAATGAGTTCAGTAAGACGAGTGGGTGCATGAGTGAAATAATCAATGTGTGGTGTTGTATGGTGCAGCAAACCATAAAGCAACCAGGGCCAGCATGATGGTGTGTCAGCGAGGAGGGAGCACAACTGAATCCAAAAGGCCTTTTTAAAAGTTCACTATCTCATAGAGCACAGGTGTTAACAGTGAAACAAATGAGCCAATGATCTTACCGTGCGTTAATGGGCATCGGAAAAACATTTTTCCCAGTGAAGTCATCACAGTCAACATTTAGGTCACTTCATGTGGTGGGAAACTGGGGCTAGATTTTACTAACAGAGTTTCCCAGTTGGTGGCGCGTTGTTGTCTACTGACGTTTGACGTAGGTGACTTTGGTTCACTGAAAATATTTTAATGACAATAAACTTTTTATTGTGGACAAATGCCTCTGCTAAGAAACACACACAGACATAACATGTTGCAAATTATTCATAAATAGTCTTATGTATATAAAAAAAAAAGTCTGGCAAAGTCTGAAAAACAACATAATCATGCGGGCGGTCCCTGACATTCCCAGGTGGCATAAATGCACCATTCCACTCTACTAATGACACCCTCTGCCACACCCACCAGTACCTGCAATTAAAGCAGCCACACAAACAAAGTAACAGGCAGACATGGTGGAGAGGGTCATCACACCGTTCACTATGTCGCTGATCGGTTATTTTACCGATCCAGGCAAGTAAAGTAGTCAAATGTGATGTTTTTAGGCAAACCAGGGTCTTCTTTTTTTGTCCTACAAAAGCATAAGTGAAACAATGAAAATAGAGTTCATCCCAAATATTACAGCAGGGTTCAATTGTTGAAAGGAAATAGTCAAGAAAAGAAACACGAAATAAACCAGCATCTTCCTCCACCGCTTTTCATGTCTTATTAAAAACATACTCCTGGATAATCTCTCATATCCTGCCTATTACAAAAAGCGAGCTGGAACTGCCACAAGGGAGACTAAGGGCAATTGTTTCCAGTGTAAAGTCATTAGAACTTATAATGAGTGTCAGGCAGATGATTCCACTGTCCTTCCCTTTTCAACTTGTCCTCCCTGGTCAACAGTGAAGACTAATTCTGATCCAGAAAAGCATGATCTTCTCTCTTAGATATGAAATCCAATACAAGAATTGAAAATCCAAACGATTCCACCCTGAAAAAATTGCAATAATACTAACAATATATTCTGTGACCTAGGTTGACTTTGAGCAAAATCCTGCACTTGATTGGATTTCTCTGTGACATTGATCATGACTTACACGAGGCATGCTATTGAGGTTTTCTGCTTCTCATTCAACTTTGCCCGAAGCACCAGCAGCTGATGTTGATGTGTTTATGTTGCCTAGCCATTTTTCTTTTGTGTTGGCTCCACAGACAATGAGTGTAAGAATAGGGTGGTACTTGCGGCAGCAGTGGTTTGATCTAATACACTTTCTGTTATTGAAAAGACAGTTATGCCAAATGTGTATTATTCTATAACATTAAAAAGCCTCCTTTACAGCCACCTATTTATTCTTTTTCTTTAATTATCTCACTGGAAATAAAGCAATCCAAGAGCTGCAAATGTGGCAACGATAACCTCAAGAGATCAAGACGGCCGCAGTTCTGAGAAGCAATCAGCATAGTTGCTTTTCATTGACTGCAAGACCCAGGCAGACCCAGGGCATGCTGGGAATTGTCGGCCTCTCAGCTGATCTAACAGCTGTATGCTTCTGAATCAACTCCACATGATGATCTTTTTAAATAAACTTTTTAATGTTTTTGAATCTGAGGTATTTTAACTGCTAACTTTGGCTTATTCTGTACAGAACACATGTTGTGAGGCTGATTGTGATGTTTGGAACTCAGATATACGAAATCCGTTCAGATTAGGGATCATATACAGTCTGCTGATAATTAAAATCAGCGACATATCGCATGTAGAGCATTTTGAGAGCTAATCTGTCATGATTAGAACAACTGGAGACTGTGTACAAGCTAATATATGGGTCCGATAACATTTTATTAAATCGGAATCAGACCACAGTGGTTATGTCACTTCCTGTTCAGCCTAAAGGCTGCTGAAATCGGCTGGCAACTGTCTGACTTTATCGCAGATTTTTGTCACCGCCCCTGGCTGCTCTTGTCCACTTTACAGGCGAGGTGCAGTTCATCTCGAACGAGCCTAATGAATGTAATAGCCTTGGTTAGACACACCAAGAACCAGATGAGAGGTTTCACTTCCCCTGCTCCGCTCTCCTTTTTTCCACACCAATATTGCCACTCTGCTGCTACATGAGAAGATATGATGTACATTCTATAGCCCAGTTACATTTAAGTACCTGCATTTCTATGACAGGATAATGGACCTTGGCATTGAGATGCATGAGGTGTATCTGATCAAAGTGGTTGGGCTGATAAGGAGATGGCTGATGAAGCGTGGGATGGCAATGGATCCTGGCTAGCTTGGCTGACGAAATTATAGCAGAGATAAAAATAAACAGTCCCCCGCACAAGTGTTGAGGAATAATAAGCATAACCTCAATCAAAGTTAATGATGTCGTATTAAACAGCATTTATTGAGAGAGAGGGAGAACACAGCTGTGACATCTTGCATTCAGCAGGAGAGATGGTAAACAAGATGTGGCGGTTGGTGGCATTTATAGGCTCACAAGCAGATGAAGGTGAAAGTGGGCGTGATGTTGAAGGGTCAATAAGACTCCAAGGGATGCTGAGGAGAGATTGTAAAAGTTCTTTGCTCCATAATAATGTTGCATAGGCAAGTTATTTTTTATCAAGCCACCAGCCTGCAGGTATCTTTCCTTCTCAATGTCAATCGTTAAGGCTGATTGAATTAAGATCATTCATATTCAGTCTGGCCAGTTATGCCTCATTAAAAAGTGACCCAACAACCCATGAAGCTTTTTCAGGGCATAAATAGCTGTCTATGTATATGTTTGTGTGTGCATCACACATACTGTAATATGTGACCAGTGTCATTAAAAATTATGCAGAATAATAGCAACGTTTTCCAGAGCAAATAATTAAAACCAAAGAGCTTTGTTTATAATATTAAATTTTCCAGACTAAGTGTGACTAAATGCTTTTTATTTAAATGGTGCCACTATACTCTGAATGCACACCAGTTGTGTGTCCGGATCTCTTTTCCACCAATCACACTGCTATGTTAACACACATCTCTAGAGCAACTGGGCTGGCCTTTTTGTCGCTGGGCTGCCCCTGGGGGCCTGACGGGGACGAGGGGAAGGCCTGAGGACAGAGAGGAACATTGGAGTTGATTTTGGCCTGAGCCACAGATTTCTGAGATGAGTCGAACCTTTCTGTTTCTCAGCTACACCTGGCCGAGGACACAGGAGATGAGGCCCCAGGCTGGCTTGGCCCACACAGTCCAAAACAAACAGGTGGTGCTGGATATGTTTTCACTTCTTGGGCTGTCACTTGCTATTGGCCTGAAGTAAGCATTTATTAAGGTGACTCAGCCACTCATAAACAGCTATTAGTAAGGGATTTTCTCCAGCTCAGATTCGGCTCGGAGCTTAGCAAGCTGGGGGACCAAACGATGATGTGGCAAGCGAACAACTTTCCACCTATTACATCATCGTCGAGGCATTCTGTGATGACCCTTCTAGCAGGATGGTCAAAAATATTATGACTCGTTAACACAGAACTCAACTCTTTTCAGCCTTGTTTCTTTGCTTCTCAGCCAGTTCCAGAGATTGTGCCTTGGGGTCCAATCCAAGGTCCGCCACAATAATGCCCGACTAGGGAACAATCCAACAATTTAATGTCAGCAGTTCACATCTTTTCTTCTTACGCCTCAACCTGAAAGTTAGAGAGAAATGGTGTGAATTTTGTTACATCTACAGTCTTGAGTTCTCCTCCGACATCAGGTTGAATTGTTTCCAATCCTGAAATACTGTACCTCTCTACCATATCCCATTACCTGTCAGTTTCTATTTCACTTTCTGAACAAGAAGGCATATTATTTTCCAGTTTAATGGCATGATCTCTCATTGGTGACTGTCAGCAGCTTGGAACAAGGTTTTCACTTTTGCAGTTTTGTCCTTGCTTCAGTGGACAGAAGAGTAACAGGCTCCATTGAAAAAATGTTGAAGAAATAAGTGTAAGAGCTGCTTTACATCTGTATTCAGTGCGGAAGTAAAAGTGAGAAAAAACTAAAATTAGGGATGAGTGGTTATTAAGGCCAGAGCACCAACCTCTTCGGGGTGAAGGCCCTATTAAAATTCAAAGTGCTTTACATTTCAAGACAAAATATAAAAAATATAAGTTTAAACATTAGAACAAAGCATAAACAACTAAAATAAGAATACAGTATAAGCAATCAACAAAACACACACACACACACACACACACACACACACACACACTCTCTCTCTCTCTCTCTCTCTCACCCTCCCAGTCACAAACTGGTTTCCTATTTGTTTCATGTCAAAAGAATAACTGGATGGCAGGGACACTATTCCTGAAATCCCCTGTTCCTGTAACACATGTCCACATAAACATGCTCTATGCATTACTCACTGTAACATGACCCCAATTTAATGCATCATTTTGCTTTTAGCCCACTGCATTACCAGTTTGTAAACAGATGTGTGCAAATAATGCATGCATTGTTTATATGTAAAGTAAGTGGTGGCATTGATTAACACAAGGCTTTTTATTTTCCACAGCATTGTAGACCCCTCTTACGAGTCACCACACAATGCTGGTACCAGTCCAGCGGTGTGAATATATGCAGTTTTGGTGGTGTGCACATGTTCAGAGTCAGAGAAAGAATTGAGTTGGTTATTGGTTTGCTGTGAGTGCTCCTACATTATAAGTACTTCAAGCTGAACACACCAGAGGGAGAGGATTTCTGCTCTAGAAATCTGCTTTCACGTTTACTTGCCTCACCAACACTGCTAATTAAGGGCCTTTGGTACTGGCCCCAGTGCTTGTGTGTCTCCACTCTACCAGAGGGCCTTCAGGCTCAGTGGGCATCAGGGGGCCACTGAAGAACTGTTTGAGGCAATGGAGCATACATGACTATGTCACATAGTGGGTCACTGTTTTAACCCAACTGAGCTTTGCTTCTTCATTGGTCACCACATCAGGGTCTGCTGGTCACAGAAATTAAGGGGCAATTAAGGCCTTGAAACAGCAGAGAGATCAAAGTAGACTACTGGAGGAGAAGCCACTCTGGAGTGTTAAGCACTTTTATAAAGCAGCAATAGTCTGACTTAATAGGAACGTGACCAATGAAAATACATCATAGTTTTTCCAAATTAAACAAAGAGAGGATTGTGGAATATGGGTTAGATATGTTTAGTCACTTGAGCATATGTAACTTAATTGTTATTCTTCCACAAAATATTCACACACAATATTTTTGTATTGGTGCAGAGTGTAGTTTAATTCAGTGGGACATCTCAACCTTTCAACTTGTCAAAGATGAGTAATTAAAAAGAAAAAAGGTTGGATAGAACGAATTCCAACGGCTCCTAGCCATAATTGAGATTTCTGTATCTCTGTTAATTTCCATCAGTATGACAAAGAAAAGAAAAAGAAAGGAACAACAAACAACAGCTTTCATCATCTCTCACTTTTGTTTTCCTGCCTGACTCAATGCCAATCTCAGACCAGTCAAACAATTTCTTCAATGAAATGAGCTTCATGGATTAAAATGCAATTTGCTACAGTTAATGAAAACGCATTCTGTATAAATACGGGAGTGCTTATTGAGTTGGGGTTTAGGAGGTGGGGGGTGGCTTTAAACAATGAGAACCAAAAGGTCTTTGTAGAGAGGCTTTCTGATGTTTGCATATAGGTCCTGCTGTTCTTGGGAGAAATGAGATAGTACGGGCTAATTTAATTTCGATATGTGTTGTAAGTTCATGAAAGGTTACGGGGAGATACAACTTGCAATACAACTGAAAATGCAGGCAAAAATAGATGGTTCAAAAGGAGTTTTTGTTTTTATTTTCCAGTAAGCAGTTTGTCAATTACACAGTGTGTGACAGTATTTGCCTGAGTGCATGGGGCTTTGTTTAACGTGGGTACAACGATTCATTTTAAATAACCAGGCATGTACAGGTGTGTGTGTGTTTGTGTTCATACATGTGTGATTCCTCACACCTGTGTACTCACAATTCGGTAATATTTCATGTCTCTGTTCTATTCTTAGCAGAGCGATCATCTGTCCTGCCACCGCTGCTTGAGAAACCGAACAAACCAAACACAGTTGATCAGAAGCTGATTATAAATCACATTATGTCTTTACTTTGAATCTAAGTTCTACTGTGAAAAGGAAAACAACTGTGTGTGACACACTGTGAAGTACAACAGTTTGCTAGACAGCCACACCTTTCTTGTTAGGACTCAACACCACATTTTTCAGCATGCCATGTTGCTCAGAATTATGCCAAATTTGTCCTGTGACTTCTGTTTGTGACACCGAGAGAGCATATGCTGATATATGTGTATCTCACTCAGCAGATTCACCCTAGGAGAAAGTATATCCCTTGAGAATGTGTGTGTGTATATATAGGAATGTGTACTGCGTGGGTACATTTGTCTGTCCACAAGCTAATGTGTCTGAGTGGGTGAATATTTTCTGGTTGGAGTGAGTGTTTTAGGTGAATGTGTCTGTATTCACAGAGATTTGCATGCCTTACAGTGCTTCCCATGGACCCCAGCAGCACATCGGCACTAATTTCACGGCATACACTCATTAGGCTTGCTCTGCTATGTGGGAGAAATGTGACAGGGTAGGGGTTAGGTTATATCCACTTCGAGGCTGTGTGAGTGTGACTGTTTGTGTGTTGGGGTTTGCTGAGAATGTTGTTGGCTCTGTGTGTGCAAATCTATCTGTCTGAGAGCATTTGTCTGTCTGAATATCTCCTTGCGTGTGCACAAACATGCATACATGTGTGTGTGTGTGTGTGTGTGTGTGTGTGTGAGATGAAGCAACGTGTGGTGTGTCTCGTCTTTCTGGCGTAGGGAGGGTTTCGCCTCACTGCAGGGTGGAATGCATTCTAAAAGTCCTCCGAATAATTTGTTTCATGGAAAAAAAGATCAGCAAAAGCCTTTTACCAATTCTTCCATGCCAAATCGCTAGACCACAGCATACACTCAGTTTTCATTAATGCCCCCTGACACGCTACAAGGATGGATAGAATGATTATAAAACATTATGCTTTGTGCTGCTTAAATGATTTAAAGATTGTATGCTACTTTTCCACATTTACAATAAATAAATAAACAACTGAAACTTACTTTGAGGTAGGGCTGGGCAATATAGAGAAAATCAAGTATCACAATATTCTTGACCAAATACCTCAATGTCAATATTCTGTCGATATTGTATGGTTTATTTACACAATAGGATTTTTGGTAAATATTCTCCAGAAATGATTTAATGACTTTGTGGGTGGAGGTAAATAATTAAACAGCTAGAACAGTCTGGTAAGTTCAGAAAATGACATCCCTTTACTGTAATGCAGCCTGTAAAACCAGGTAAAGAAAACACTTACCATATTACGATATATCCAAAATCTAAGACAATCTCTGGTCTCATATTGCATTTAAAACCCTCTTAACTGGTTATGGATAAGGACATTGATTGCTGGAACAGGTCAATCCTCAAACCCCCTGGTGATAGTTTATAGATTGGAATTTTACCACCGCTCTGCACTTTTAACACAAATTTACATCCACTGACGTGCAAACCCAATCCTGCATAAAGACGGACTTGGCACATGCCAAGTAATGACAGGTCCTCAGCAGCCATCTTATGATTTAGAACACCAGACACCAACATATTAAATATTCAAGCGGCCGAGGGGGGATGAAAGGTTTCTAAGTGTTACCACTTTGGTCTTCGTATTGACTTATTGCCTGCTTAATGCTCAACCTGTGCTCAGTGTTTGACAACGTCAGTGTGAAGGGAAAATCTGATAAGCTGGCCACTCAGAACAAGAAATACAATCCTCACAACATTTGGCCCACCATTAACATTTGAGCAGGGCAATCAATAAGGATAACAGATGTGTGAATTAAGATATAAACAGCATAGGCGTCCTGACTGTCATGCCATCGTAACAGCCAGACATCTTTTGATCTAAACCCAATGTAATGTCTGACCGTTGGGGAATGGGAATGGGGGTGGGGGTTCACCGCCGGTGGTAACTCTTATGCATGTGGAGGGATGCTGACACCAACAGTGCTGTCTGGATGGAGGGCTTAAAATAAAGCCGTTAATAAAGATCGCCGAGGTGATGGACCGCTGAGGTTGAGTTGGAAGAACAGAGTTGAGGGACTATCCCGTCCCTTGGGACGGGGGTGGGACTCTGTGCTTCAAGTCAAGCTACCAAAGTGGTGCTTGTTACAAGAAAGCAAGTGTGTCACAGAGAGCAAGAGGATCCACACATATGCACCTCACCCCGACCCTAACATTACATCGGCATCACAGGCCTATCCATCTCATTGACAGGTCGGTGGCGTCAAGTGCCAGGGGGTGCGACGTTGCTGACACTGGAGTGTGCCACACACACACACACACACACACACACACACACACACGCACACACACACACACACACACACACACACACACACACACACACACACACACACACACACACACACACTCTACTGGAGCCTCAAGAATCACATCTGGAGGGGGAGGGGGCAACTTGATCTGTGTCCACAGCTTGGGGGGTCGTAGCAGGAAGGATGAGTGGGGGCCCTTTCACTTAAGCTGATCCCTTCCATGCAACTCTGGCACTTACATATGAGGTCAAGATCGTAAACCTCAGAATGTACAGTTGCTGGGCCCCTGATCGCATGGGGGAGTTGAGACCTATTTGCATCCATTGGTGTATCAACATGTGATGTTGTTTGTGTGCATGAATTTACTTAATGTGTTACAGCTTGTCCTATAATATGGGAGCAGGGTTAGAGAGGAGATGACCCAGGTTTTCTGTTGTGACTTGCTGTGACTGCAACCTCTTATCCTCTCTGTGCGCTTCAGGACAAATACATAACCGTTAATGTGTGTGGGTGGTGCTGGAAAGCAGGAAGTCCTGGGGCAGCTGAGACTTTGCCCAACCTCAGCTGACCATATCGCCCTCATTCATCCTTGTCATGCGGATGGCGTTGCATGCATGTGTGACTGTTTGACTTTCCTCTGTAATGAAAATTCCACATGTGGCACATCAGACACGGTTGACGTTAGCTGTCGTCACCACTCACTGCTCATCCTGGTCTGAGGGGCCACTCAGACTGCACACTAACAAACACACACACACAAACACACACATACAAAAAGCCCCTGGAGAAAAAAAACGACAAATGTTTCTCCACTCGACTTTCTCTGGGGAGATATTGTGACAGACTGAACTGTTTAAGCCAGCACTTTCAAACTTCCCTGAGATGATAGCAACTTTCTATTGCACTTCTCTCCCTCAACCATTAAAAGCCACCAGAAAACTTATCCACACACGTTTCAAGCAATTGTCCCCAAGATAAAAGATGAAGTAATTCTGAACTAAACACTCTTTTATCTTCAAATGGATTACTTTGAAAGACACAAGCAGCGTGTGTGTTTGTGAGAAGTGTCATCCAAACACCTTTTCAGAAACGATTTCAGAGACGTCAAAATGTGTTTGTCGATATTCCCTCGTTAATGGGTAATCAATGCAGCGACAACGGGATCACTTCACTGCGAGACACATTCCATTGAGCTGCAAAGAACCAACAAGTGCATCAACAAACCAAAAAACGGCCATTATTGAATGTGAGGGAAGATTTGACACAATGCAAACTGCTATTCTGCAGAGTAGCTTGGAAGCATGGCAGCAGACCCTCACTTCCTCTCTTTTCCTTTTCTCTCACTCTCTTTCTCGCTGTATGCTTTTGGCAATGGATGGTGACGATGGGATGGATCTTTAATAGATTTGTCTCGGGCAGCACAATGGGAGGAGGGATCGTTGTTAACATTATAACGTATCGATCGCTTCGACTCCATTTCCCAAGGCCCTGTCAGACAGGAGCCATTACTCACAGCAGTCAAACCTACCAACCCACACACACACACACACACATCCCCTTCTCATGGCTGGCTGTGACAGTGCCTGTCTACACCTTTTCACTGTGTCTTATGAACCCTTTAACCCTCCTTGTATCCCACTTTTCTACAATTAAGTCCTTTCCCCTCATCTGCTTAAACGGGCACTCTGCTTGAGGACATGATTCTTGCTTGAACAAATGTACTTTATATATCCAACTCAAAAGATTGCTGTTGCTTTGTTCATGTTTATTTATAGGCTATGTATGCACTGAAGTGTGGTGGTCATGGCCAAGGGCCCACCATAGCAGTTTATCTTTCATGTTTAAAAAGAAAAGAAGCCTAAGAATAAATTGGGAAAGTTATTAAACAGCAGCAAAGAACACTATGTCCATTTCTCTTAAAAAAAATGTCAGAGAAATAATGGTTATGATAGGTTAATATGGCCCTAGTGGATTTATTTTACACAAAAGTCAGTAGGCTACTTTTTGTATATCAGTCTTCTGCCTTCTACCCTCACTATGAGTGTGGGAGCACAGCTATGCAGCGAGCTAAACACACTTCCAATTAAAGTTTTAAGGCCTTTGAAGTTTTTAGTGGTTCAATGATAGTGATCGGAAGACTTAACTCAGAGAAATATGGGATTCCATAAACTAAGGTTTGACCAAAGATAATGTAAAACTGAATTAAGGAAACTGGATTCACATAAGTACTCACTGGCACTCCTTGCACTATGCTCCATATTTAAATAATTTTTATTTAACTCTTCGTTCATTCATACGTCTATATTGTTCTGTTTAGAGTATGTATATATTGTGTATATATTAGTGTGTATATTTTTGTTTTGGTTGTTTTGTGTGTAAGCACAGTGGGAGCAACGATGCTCCAAAGAAAAATTCCTAGTATGTGTCCTCATACCTGGCAATAAAGCTGATTCTGATTCTTAAATACGTTACATTGTCACTCATATCAGGAAGAAAACAATTGTCAGCAGTAAAGATCAATGTTAAAGCTGGGAAATCTGGTAAACATACACCGTGCAGTCCATTAGAGTAAAAGTAAAAGACAGAGTAAAATACATAACATTAACAGTTAGCTCAACAGTTATTTAACAGTTACATGCTTACTAGAATGTTATGATAGCAACATATTAGCCTCAGACAGAGTAACGATAAACTGAACACCAAATGAATGATTTCACACCGGGTTGTGGATTCTACAGAAACATAAACCATTGTTTCGCAATTTTGTAGCTAGTGTCTACCTTGGATGGTTATGACATTGTGGCTAATGATCAAAATCCTTATGCAGAATATGAATGAAAATTCACTTCCAGAAGCACACTGTTGAGCTTTATAGAATTGTGCCAGTAGGGGTGGCCCATAGAAATAAAATTTGATTAATTTAGCAGCTGGCTCTCTGCCTCTTAATGTTACTACTTCGCTGCTTGTTTGTCCGTTACTGTAAAACCCTACCTTCGTGACTTTCCGCAAGTCGGTTTATAATGAAGTTTATACGTTGCCACGGCAATGGTACAGATAAAAATGGGTGCCGCTCAGACTCTTCTGCAATGTTGATTTGAATGGGAATGGCCTTTCTATCCATTTTATTTTTACGGGGTTGCCTCTAGCAACAGAATGCCTGACTCATCTATAAAATACAGAGCTTTGCATTGTGGGATTGTTAGCCTGGGCAGTAATGTCTGTGCCTCATCCACAATGTCACCACATGTAGAGCTACATGGCCTGCCTGAGTCTCCTTAACTTGTTTGTTCATGGACACTGATGACACTCCATTACAACATGGAACAGGTGAAAGAGGCAAATTCTCTCTTCCTAATGTTGCTAAACCAATTGGCTCTTCCCGATCTCGCAAAGCAATTTCCACTTCAAGCCTTCTCCATACCACCACCACCGTTACTACTGTGCACCACAAAGCAAATGTGAAAGAATATAAAGGCAATTACTTAGCATGTAAAATGCAAAGTTTTGCGGTGCAACAGTCAATAGATGAAGCCTGCGCAGAATTGCCACTGTAGATACTGTTAACTGCTGCATCAATTTCTTGAAACAAAAGAATTATTCAGCCCGGGTTCTGACCGTGTATCAGTGAAGGGCAGATATGGGAATAGTAGGAACAGACGGAGTTGTCTTTCTGGGCTGCAGATGTCTCTCAGCTGTACAGGCTGTATGGGATGGAACTGACAGGCTTGAAACGTCCAAAGACAATCGGCTTCAGAGGGCCTGTCCAAGCCAATATCCAGAGCAATGGATCTTCCCGGATGTTAATGAGTTGTGATTGTTACCCGGCTACAGGCTTGACCTTGTGTGTGTGTGTGTCTGTCTGTCTGTCTGTCTGTGTGTGTGTGTGTGTCTGTCTGTCTGTGTGTGTGTCTGTCTCTGTGTGTGTGTGTGTGTGTGTGTGTGTGTGTGTCTCTTTGTCTGTGTGTGTGTCTGCGTCTAACATAAGACAGATACACTTTTTCACTACAGACACAAGATAATGAACATTCCTTTATTAAACAACTAAAAACATGCCTGTTCTCACAAACACCACAGACTGAAAGACTTCAAATCCCAGCTCTCTGTCCCATTGTTTCTATTGCCTTCCAAAAAATAAAACCCACCCAGCAACCAGCAGTGGATCCATCATGATTGGCGAATCCAATTGCCTTGGCCTTCACCGTCCCTGCCCATTTGATGACCCGCTGAAGATTGATGAGCAGAGCACACCAGGGTCAGAGAAGATACCTTCGTTGCCCCACCACCATGACGGTGAAAACTTGTCTATGATCTGCAGCTTGAAAGCTGTCTCCTTTTTTTTCTTCTCGATTCCCCTTGTTGAATGATGGTATGGAAAATGGATAGTGAGGCCCGATACTTAAATATCAATTTCCCGGACGGTCACGCATCACCTACAGGTTATCTGTCTGCTGTGTTATTCTTCTAAAGATTTGATTTACTCCAACCAGCTACATATCCCAGACCTGCTGTTATTGTGTGCAATTTTAGTTTTGAATTTCTCTTTGGGTCACTGAGTTGCTTTTGCTTATTTAAGAACAGTGCTACTTATAAGGCTTAATTATTTGCCGTTAATAGACTCATTAAGCACAGTGAAATGACATTGCCAGCTGGACTTTTGATGTCAGACACAGTTAGCTCTTTGAATTCCCTCCTCCTCAGCTGAATTTATAAATGCTCAGTCAAACTTACGGTCCTTTGTCAAAGTTCTGGATCATAGTGTACCCACAATTTACTTGTCTGCTTGATTGTCCCTTGAACACATTGGGCCCTATTTTAACAATCTAAGCACGTGGCATGAAGTGCCTGGTGCAGGTGCGTTTAGGGCATGTACGAATCTACTTTTGGTAGTTTAACGGCGGAAAAAAGGGTCTGTGCTCCGGGCGCACTAATCATAGGTGTGTTTTGGGCGTAACATGCAATAAACCAATCAGAGTGTCTTCTTCCTTTGCCTTTAAAAGCCAGGCGTGTTTGTATCTTGGCGCATTGTTATCATGACGGCGGATTTGCTGAGCTGGATTTTCAGTAGAAGAAACTGATCTGCTCGTGTGTGAAGTAAAAGCAAGCGAGCAGATCATATTATATTATTTCACATTGCAATATTTTTATTTTTAGTCTTTTGCCTGTTTGTGTATTGCTGCACGTCCCTGTGTGTGTAACAAGCATAGTGTGTGTGCCCTGTGCATGAGCCTAGGCCAATTTTACTAATGCGTTCTTAATAACAATGACATACTGTGTTATTGACTTTAGACCAGGTTTTTGTTGGTCAATGGCGCGATCACTTTCTGCTACATTACAATTGCAATATACCAAGAATTCACCTGAACACACAACACACCCTTTGGTGCAAATATGAGCGCAGGTGCATTTGCTATTTAAATGAGGTAGGCGCAGGATGGGAAATTGACAACTGTGTCATTCTTAAACTAGCAAAGACACTTGCGCTGCGCCAAGTGCCTTGTGTTGTGGGTTGGTCTGCTACGCCTTCAACCAGTGAAGCTTCATGTCATTTTTCACATGTACATATTGTGTATAAAGTGTGTGCAGACATGCTCAAATGTATTTTTGTTTGGATCATCAAGTGTATCACTGTCCATCCATGTGGCTGTAAGCATAAAAGAGCGCATTTGTGTCCCTAGTACACATTTACAGTTTGAGAGGTGACTGGGGCCCCGGTGAGGGGAGTAGCTCACGTAGCAATCCCTTGCCCCCATCCCCATTTGTAGATAATTAAAGGCAATGAAAAAGGAAACACTTTCTCGGCTGCTGAAAAGGCACTCACTCTCCCAGGACATGTTCGGCTGCACATCTTTTGTAGACTGAGTTCCACAAAAGATGTGCACAAAAGGCTGAATGAGTGACTGCACAGCGGGCTTTGAATACTGACTGCAGGATGGCCCACTGAACAAATCACTGAACGCACATTGAAAAAGGTTGCTGGAACCTCCCCACAGAGCACATACTATGTTGAAAACCAATAAAATCATCTTATAGAGGAGTCATGGTCCAGAGAAACAGCTGTTTCAAACAAGCATGACATTGGTAATTATGTAACTATACCTGCTGCCTGGATAATAAAACATATCATCAAATTAATGTTTTAAGATTAAGTCTTAGCATACACTGACATGCATAGTACAAAACAGCATTATGCAAACAAGAAAGTAAGTTAGTCAGCTAGATATTTATATGGCTTTAGATTTGTGTAATGACAAATATAATTTATAAATTCAGCATTTGTTTTGAACACAGTAGTTTGACAGAAAAACAGCTAGTAAATTAGCCTTCAGTCAAGTTTCTTTTCTTTTTTTCTTCTTCAAATCATCATAGTTTTTTTCATTAAGTTTATTTTGTCATGCTTCTGTTATTATATTGAAGCTACCATTTTTTGCATCACAACTTGGCTAAATGAATGGAATTAACTAACTGCTTGGGAGACGAAATAATACATATTCAAATTTTATAAATTAGTGCTTTAGGAAAATTGTCCTTAGTAAAGTAATTTATGTGTGCAATCTCATGGAAGGGCTAAAACATAATTCAAAACCCTGTAACCTTTAATTCTGTGCAATCCTGGAAGCTTTTGAAGCCCATGCCGCCTATGTATTCTGTCAGTGGCTGACTATTTTAGTTCCCTCCTGTATCGTAATACAACACAGCATCTCATTTTCACCTGTTCCAAGGTGATTGATCACACTTCCCCGCATTCACCCATTTGATTATGCCTACAATATGCCCTGTCTGCTTTTCAGGAGCATCTGGCAAAGAGAAACAGTCACAGGCTCACCAATCATTTACAGGACCTTGCAACATTCTAACATTAATGACTAGGACTAGGCGATATGGAGAAAATCCGATATTACGATATTCTTCACCAAATACATTGATATTGAGATTGTGACGTTATTGTAGGGTTGAAAATTGTTTTCCGCCTATATATTGACTATGTTTACATGCATGTACAAAAATAGTGCGGTGTTAAAAAAATCTGCAATTCTTCAAATTATATTCCCTCAAAATGTTTCACAACAGATTATCTGAGAAAATTGAGTTAGTATGTGCATGTGTTTGTCAACATAATTTTATATCATATCTCAATATATGATTTCATCATGATATGATTCCATTGAAAGACAACAAAATAATCATATTGAGCTATTGCCCAGCCCTATTAACAACTTCTCTTACCTTTATCCTGCCCTGTCTGTCTCTATAACCTTACTTTGTCTTCTCTTCCCCCTAACTCTTCCTTTCTCATTAGGGTTCACTATGCCTCTTGCATACGCTGTATTTCTTTTTTGGTCTCCATCTCTTATCTTCATGTGCTCCCCTTTTTCGGTATGGCCAATGTTTTCCTTTGTCTCTTCTTGTCGTCCTATATTTTGTCTACTCTACTTTGTCAAGCTATCACTATCACCACGCCTGGTTGTCCAGAAGAGGCCAGACGGCTGTCATTGAACTGGAGGGGAGTCAAGAAACCTAATTTGTTGTCTGATTTCGAAGCTACCCAGCCCAGTCAGCGGCCCTGACCCTGTGCGAGCCGTGGTGAATTTTAATCACAAGTGAAGTTAGAGTTGGGTAATAGTGCCAGGGTTGTCCATACCTGAAGGACAATCTGTGACAGCCGTCACTGCCAGCAATGCCAGTCATGACCGTATGTGAGAAGGAAAGACTGTGTGTGGGTGGTGTGGTGGAATGAGGCACATGTTTTGCTATCATCAGGGCAGAGATGTATTGACAGCTTACAGATATTCACAGTTCATAATATTGTGCAGTAAGCCCTCACATATAGTGCAAACTGACAGTGTCTCTGTCACTCTGCATGTGTTGAAAAAACAGTGTGTGAGAGTGACAGAGAAAGAGATGAGAAGATTTACAGATTAGTAGGTGTTAGTATGTGACTGCCCTCAGAGAAACCAGCATTATTCTGATGTTTGCAGAAGCACACAGGTTATATTAGGCAAGCAATGTCTGTGAATAAATGTGAGCTTATTTAAGCCAAGAGGAACATTCTAAACGTGAATACATTATGTAAATTGGGGGTTATTTATGTTACACTTTTATTCTTAAAAAGTCACAATGAAGGGCTTTACAAGGAATAGTTTTTTGGAGTTCATCTCATCTAATCTGAGCCTCATCTTTCTCAGAGCCAGGCTAGCTGTGTCTGTCTTTTTTCACTCTTTGTGCTAAGCTAACCACCTGTTGCCTTCATGACCACAGGTGAGGATAGGAACAAAAACTGACCGGTAGATCAAGAACTTTGCCTTCTGGCTCAGCTCCCTTTTTGTCACAACGGAGAGATAAATGGAATGTAATACTGCACCCGCTGCTCCGCTCCATGGTCCCCTCACTAGCGAACAAGACCCCAAGGTATTTAAACTCCTTCACTTGGGGTAATCAGTCATGACCGAAAGAACGAGATCCAGGGTACAAGCTGCCGAAATGGGTTTCCTCAGGAGGTTGGCTGGCGTCTCCCTTAGAGATAGGGTAGAAGCTCAGTCATCCGAGAGGAGCTCGGAGTAGAGCCGCTGCTCCTTTCCGTCAAAAGGAGCCAGTTGAGGTGGTTCGGGCATCTGGTAAGGATGCCTCCTGGGCGCCTCCCTAGGGAGGTGTTCCAGGCATGTCCAGCTGGGAAGACGCAGGACTAGGTAGAGAGGTTATATCTTCAACCTGGCCAGGGAACGCCTCGGGATCCCCCAGTCGGAGCTGGTTGATGTGGCTCGGAAAGGGAAGTTTGGGGTCCCCTGCTGGAGCTGCTGCCCCCATGACCCGATAGCGGATAAGCGGATGGATGGATGGATGGATGGATGGATGGATGGATGGATGGATGGATGGATGGATGGATGGATGGATGACCAGCTGTTGGCTGTAGCTTCATATTTAGTGGAAGGAAACAAAAGAAATGTGGTTGCTTAATACAGCTAAACTGTATGGGGATTTGGGAGGGCATTATAGGAAAAATAATAATAATAATAATAAAATATTTACCTAAATACCCTGTCTTTCACAATTTGGGAAACAGCAACTATTCCAAATATTCTTTCCATTGGACAGAGACACATGCTCATAGGAAGGAAATCATTTGGGTTTCCAGTGTAAGCCAACAAAAGGCTTTTAAAATTGAAAAAGGGATTTTGTAATCCATCTGTTCATTTACACAAAGTCAGTAATTAAAGACTCACATTGGAATGATGCATTCCAGAATTTGTGTGAATGCTGTGGCTGCTGAGTTTTGGCTCCGCTTTTTCTCAGTGTGGTAACAACCCCAAAAGCAGTGAATCAGATATTTAACACATCAAATCCTGGATTTGATTTAAGTGATGTTTTGTTAAAAGATTTTACAAAGATTCCTTCCAGCGTAACTGGAGCTGAGACATTTGTGGGTGGAACTAAGTGAACATAAATGTTGTAAAATGTTGATACATGCAATGAACAAATCTTCAAAAAATAGATGTTTAGTGATCTACAGTAGGACTATATAATTCTTAATTTGCTTGCATTTGTTACAGCTTATCTTTACATACTTTATATTTATATGTGATTATGGCTAAGTAAACTCATCAAGGACTTCAGTTGTTTTGGGGGTAGTGATGGCGATGGTGAGTGGATATGACACATGCCTTTGGTGTGAGAGACCGGGTTCGAATCCCACTGCGATACATTAACGATACATCAACCAATGTGTCCCTGAGCAAGACACTTAACCCCTAGTTGCTCCAGAGGCGTACGACCTCTGACATATATAGCAATTGTAAGTCACTTTGGATAAAAGCGTTGGCTAAATGACATGTCATGTAATAATAATATGAAGTACTACAACATTGTGAATCCAAAATAAACAATACTTTCCATACTTGTCTTTTCTCCTAGTGACAGATTGCTGCGAGATATACTAAATGATCCCATGTATTCTGATCCTGAGGTCCCGCAACCCTCTCAACTCTTTTTCCCCTTGTATCCATCTGGTCCTCCCTCCTTCCTCCAAACATTCAGCATAGGGGTTGTGCTTGAATGAAGCATTATAATAGCTAAAGGAAATGGCCCTTCTTGAGAAACTTTCAGGGAGCTGTCAAAGGGAGAAGATTAATGCCTGGCCAGGCTCTCCAGGGGACTGGGACCCCCACTGTTTCTCTCTTGCTTACCCATTTCTCTCCCCCCCCTCTCATCATCTGCACACAACCAACAATGGCATGTCCCATGCAAACGAAAGATTCAGTAACAGAATCACTCTAAATGCCATACACACATTCATTTAGTTTAGTGGCACTTTACCGATACATGCTTGGTATTTTGTTATTCTCTCACAGGACAACAAAGTGCTTTGAGGACAATACGGCATTGATGTGCTGATTATCCCTTCCTAGATGTCTTTATATCTCTCAGGTTGACATGATGGGAGCTTGAAAACATTCAACTGGCTTTCATTTTAAAATCCCAATGACTTTAAATGTTTAAAGGACACATTTATCTTTGAGACATACACCCAGATCTTTCTGCAAGGAAAACAAATCTCCTCCTCGTTTTTCTGCTCTGGTTATGGAAATAGAAACACGCAATAAACTAATATGCCCACCACTGGCTTTTTCTCTGCCTGTCATCGAAACGTGACTTCCCACGTTTGACTGTCCTGACATGGAGGCTGTTCTCTCTCCAGGATTTTCTTCTTCTTTCCTCCCGCTTTGTCAGTCCTATTTCCTCTGAATGTCCTTTGTCTCATTCTCCATCCATCCCTCACTCTGGCTGTCTCTCATCATTTCCCCACATCCTACAATTGATGTACTTGACACAGAGGTCTGCTCTCCCTTTCTGTCCACCTGCCTCCACTTTGCCTTTATCTTTCTTCATCTTTCCACCTTTTGAAATTGATGCACTTGCCATGTAGGTCTTTTCTGGTTGCAGTGTTGCCCATTAAGACTTAGTTGAGTAGTGATTAAAAGACTGAGGTGGAGCTTCTAATTTCTGCCTGCCTTGGTTGCTATGAATTCTTTTGCAATTATTAAATTAAATTAAGTTTTTTTGCCCACACAATACAGAACAGATAGGCAACTTATTTGTTAATAAGAGAGCAACTGTGTATGCAGGTAAAATAAAATGTCCAATAATCAGCATAGCTTTCAAATTGTGTGTAATGAAATTCAATTAACTTTGTTCCCGACTACTATATATCCCCCCATGTGTTTGACATAAGATAAACGACACAGAGGTACACTTGTTCATACACTTCTGAACTCAGGGTTGTCCTGCTGTACAGCTGTTGAGAAGATGGGAGGATGATGAACTACTCACACATTCCTCTCTTCCCACTCTCTCTCTAGTCCCTACCAGCGCCTTCCCCAGTTTTCAGAAAAGCAAGGGGAAGTCTCAGCGGGGCGCCATCTCTCTCTCTCTCTCTCTCTCTCTCTCTCTGTCTCTCTCTCTCTCTCTGTCTCTCTCTCTCTCTCTCTCTCTCGCTCTCTCTGCTCTGTTGTAGAATCAGCCGCCTTCCTCGGGGACTGCTTGTTTGAACTTTCAGAATCAGAATTTGTAACGATACGCAGCAAAGCAAAGTAGATGCAGCCAGAACAGAGCTTTGCACATCACACCAAGGCGAGGAGGGGCCAGATCAAACACACTCTTTAGGGACTAATGATGAACCTCAGAGCAAAACCCCCAGTCTCATCCACAAAGCATGGCTGCATGTAAGATGCCTTTTGTCTCACATATTCTGCAAGTTTGTGACCTCAGTCTATCATTTGCATCCAAGCAGCGTAAATAAGCATGTTATTTGTGTGGCTTTCCCCAGGCCACCCAGCCATCCCGTCTGCTGACAGCACACAGAGAGAATGAAACCCTTGGGGCAATCTACAGTTTCTCTGCAACATATATTGTGAACAAAGAAAACAGAGTGAAACTACTCCTCGCAGGATTTTATGAGCCAAGATATTTCTTTTTTTTCACCCAATTTCAGGTTGCTGTTGGACATTTGTGTTGGCTCGGCTGCAGTGGCTGTGCAATAGAGATGACAGGGGTAATTACATAGCTCAGAAAACAAAAACGTACACAGAGAAATGAAAACAGTCAAGTTTTTCTGAACGTAGGACTGAAGCAGACAGCCGGTGGCACTGACCCCAATAGAGCTTGTCTGTATTGCAAGATCCTGTTGGGTTTGTTTTTTTTAAGTCAAACTAAGAAGTTGAAACAACAGTTTGTTACGCTTTAAATAATAGACTGCCCTCACAATTGGTTACAGGTGAAACTAGGCCAGTTCAGCTCTTAAGAGAAAAACCTCCATATAAAGTAGTCTAAAGTCCTAGCCTGAATCTAATCTGGGTGTAAAGTGAATTTGCCCTAAGGGAAAATACTACGAAGGCCCTTTAACATCAGGTCTATCATGGATTATGGGGAATAAGTAAGGATTTTCTATAAGTGGTCTGTGAAATCCTTTTCTGCTGTATCTACTAACTGTGGCAATATGTAACAATTTGTACAGAGCAGCACATTGTGTTAGAGCATCAGTTTGTGTGTGTGTGTGTGTGTGTGTGTGCGTGCGTGTGTGCGTGCGTGTGTGTCAGCTCAAATCTTTGTGAGAAGGCCAAGAGAAGGTTACAGAGGTTTGGCTTGTATTTCACTAATTTTATTTCAATTTGATTCAATAAATGTCAGGTTCACTTCTTGAAACACTCAGTGCTCTGGTTTTGTTTGGGTTCGCTCCTCTATGCAGAGTTAAAGAAACTGGCAGACCTCAAGTGCAGTAATACATTTGTGTGTGTCTGAATATGCCTGTGTGTGAGTACTTTAGACAAAACTAATTAACAAATAATGAATGTATGTGCTATGTGTGTACATAAACATGTACAGTATGTGTGTTAACATGAACGGCTTGTTCACACTGTGAACTGTGTGGTCCCTCTTTGCAGCCAAGACCACATTAGGTCAGGTCCCCACTGTACTTTCTTGACATTTTTGAAGAAAACATGTACATATGAGATAATTTTTATTCTATGTTACATTTTACACTTTTCTTCATGTAGTGGGACTGGAATGTGGCCATACAATTTATATAAGATCTAAGAAATTCAGATGTAAAATGAGGCAAAGATTTCTGGAATGAGATCTATTCATTGTTTTTTCAATGAAGTGTGACATCAGACTTTGCTTTAAAGTGACACATGAATTTAAAATGCTGCTTTTTAAGGTATATTTTTTCCAAGGACATCCACAAAACCTCTGACGTGGTCTAAAACTCATTTCTGCCGGGTCTATCCACATCAGGAGTGATTAAGCATGCTTTGCTTCACCCAGCAGCTCCAAGTGTTAAAGGTGTGTAAAGTGTTATTAGCGGTAGCTCTGCCTGACCTCCCCAACACAGCTGCCTCCCCTTCAACCAACAAGGTTACGGAGGGTCACAGCTTAGCCAACCATGTGACTGGGAGAGGTCACAGGGGAAAGGTTAAAAGATCAAGTCCACTTCCAGGGAGGCCAGAGTTTAGGGGCATCAGCATGGTGAATTCAGTCACAAGGGTATGCCAGTAATTGTCAAAAAGTTGTTTTGTACCACAAACGATTGATGTTGGTTTGTGCTATGCTGTGCTCTGTAAATAAAATGAATTAGTAGAAGTACTCCCTCTCTCCGCCTGAAAGAATCACAGTTTATTATGGATATGTTTAGGCCTGTGGATATGCAACCAATGTGTGTGTCCTGCTGAATAAAGCATAGGCAAGGAAATACAAGTCTCTTTTCTTCTGACTTCAAAGACATTTACTGGCACACACATGCATCAAAATCACACAAGGACTCTCACAAGTGTGTCACTATGCATACATGAATTTCTTTCCCGTTTCTTCTTTGATCAACTTCTCATTCTCCTGTTTTTGTATATCAACTCTTTCCTTCCCAAGTCTCATAAAGTCACACACTGACACACCAGGATACACACCTGCACATAGGCCATACATGCGCACATTCACAGACACATGCAGATATACATGTGCGCACACACAGTCACTCACTTCCTCTCTTCAAACACACACAACCTGCCACATGGTTTGATTTCCTGATGTCTCCTATTGAAATAATAATATCTTTCCTGCTCATTTATCCAACCTTCACAGACACTTTGCACTTTGGTTACCTTTCAAAACAAAAGAGGAAAAAGAGGAAGAACTCCACATACTTTCCACTAGAGGTAATTTGACTTACATCAGATTCAAACAGGGATAAAAAATATTGGTAGCACAGTCACCCAGGATATTCAAATTGTCAAGCAACCACATTTCATTAATGTAACTAAATCTTCATTAGTCAAGCTTACAGAAGTTTGGAGAAAAAATACATCTAACTCTAAACATTTCTATAGTAGACACAATCCCCTGCATCCTGTACATACAATTTAATGGCACTGATTAAATGGAGACAAGGAACAACTGGTCTGGATATTCTCTCATATCCTTCATCTAAAATGCATGTTTGATGCTTTCATATTTCAACACTTAATTTACCTTTTGGGCCATGAACTAAAGTAAATGACACCACCCAAACTAGCAGTCAGTCTGACCGTCAGTCAGTTCATAATGTTAGATTTGGTTGATCAAAGACATTAGCAAAGCAACATAGTAATAATAATAATAAGCACAGCAGAAACGTCAAATAGGTCGGACCCCCCTGTTTACTAGATACTGTATGTTTAATCGTTATATTTACAGCTGAAAATGACAACAGAAATAAATTTGCCAATTTCACATATCTTAACAATTCAAATTAACTGCCATTATCTACCTGGAGGTGGTTTTTGTGTTAGCGTGACATCACGGTGCTTGTAGTGCTGGTATTTGGGGTTCGACTTGACACCATCCAAGATGTGTAGACTGCAGCTGACTGATAAAGCATATTGTTCAATGTGTCAACGGTCAGAAGGGACAATCTTCCATCTCCCATGGAAACAAATGCAATTCAAGGTTTGGAGGGAGTTCCTTATTTTATATAAGTGTTTGTCAGTCATCATATTTTCAGTGCAGTTTATTGCACTTGCCTTGCATCCCATGTGTGGTAGTGCCAAGTTTTCAAGGGCTTTAAAGGAGACTGTCCTTTCCAGAAAAAATGATTCCCTTGGTTGATTGTTCAAAGTTGCAATGGTCACAAATTTTGGGTGACATGCAGACCTTTGCAAACATGGGTCAATAATGAAATTTACATCATACATACCTTGTGGAGGTGGAAACTGTGAATTGGCTTTCAACAGTCATAAGGAAGGTATGAGGAATTCATCAAGATGTACAAATGTTCAATGTACATTAAGACATATGTTTATGGGGGTACAGTGTAACATCATTGCAGTCAGACAAGATAATGGTATCCACTTGTTTAGGTTGTTGCCCAGGTACAAACCAGACACTAACATACTCATTATTTATTTCTTGTGCATATCACACCTTATCAGTAGTTAACATTTATCTTGCTTTAGATAAAAGGAAACCTCTCACTTTTGCAATCCCATGGGTTGGAGGTGATGGATTGGTAATGAGTTTATGAAAAATGCATTGAAGTTAAGTATAGTGGGTTCAGACTTATCGGTTGTAACAGCCATCTTTCACTGCAGATATACCCGCACACACATACTCACATATACTCTTTTCTCACCTCCGTGCTTCCAGCAGTCTCTGATGCTTTACTTTATTCTCCCCCTGTCCACCCACTCAAACACCCACTCGCTAATCTTCTTGCCTTATTGATGGAAATCACTTGGTGTGACTTCTGGCAGATAAAGTAGCCCTCAGATCATCTCCCCCTCACTGCCTTCCTTCCACATCCCTTCCTGCTGATTTCATCACTTCCCTACCATCCAGCCATTGGACATTTAACAGACAACTCACAAAGGAGGGCTGTGTCCTTCATCCGTGTCAGGATTAAACTGTTAACTAGGGTGTGACAAGTAGGAGAGCCTGTGCCTTTGAAATGCAAAGTGAACATAAATGGGAGGTAATAACCTTTTGTTTTTTTTCCCTCTTTTCCATGTAAATGTTGGTCTGAAATTTGTCAAGGATTAAATTCATTGCTTACTTTGTATCAACTCAATTCTGGAGCCTGTTTGTTCTTAGTCTGGATAGCCCTGAGGTATGGTGGGACTTTGAAGTGGTTTTGTTCCAAAATGTTTCTTTAAGGCCCAAGAAATAATAAAATGACCA
Source organism: Percina caprodes (assembly GCA_013375575.1). NCBI lineage: Eukaryota > Metazoa > Chordata > Actinopteri > Perciformes > Percidae > Percina > Percina caprodes. The sequence goes on along the minus strand of JABXJD010000004.1, from coordinate 5,736,565 downwards.
TAACTGGAGAATGAAATTACCGGACTGGTGCATTCCCATTCATCACCTTAAAGGGATGTAGTCATCCAGAACAAAAGAATGAATAAAAGAACATAGGGGGATTGAATGGAATAATCATCTACCCCACTCAAGCTTGGGCCAATTTTTCTTTTAATTGCATGTGAACCAGGTCACTTTTGACAGTGTGGTTAAAAGAGAGGAAACACCTCACCTCTTGTCAAGTGCAAATATTCTAACCTTACAAAATGTGTCTGGTATGTCTGGCCTCGTGGTGACAAATAGGCACAAATGGTCAGGGGTTGGAGGTTTTACAATATCAGACAGCTTTGTGTTGAGAACCAGACTGGTGTAATAGAGAGTGGGCCCTAAAAACCTGAGGTGGCAGATGAGGCAGGAGGTGTGAGCCACTTGGCTACCAGGATGTCCTGTGTGACTCATTTTCAAAGGGACGGAGGCCAAGCTGTTTTTGGACTGCTGGTCTTCCAAGCAGACTGAGTGCAGGTGTCTATTAGACACTCATTACATTGAAAGTGGCCAAATTTCAAGGGGTTAATCTGTAAACCATCAGAAGGCCCCATGCCAAAACAAGACCTGACTTTGAACAAAGCAATTATGAGGTGCACGCATTCAAACATGAATAATGAATGACTGTATGCTGAATAAATGCATTTCCAATCCTGGCATGTTGGTTGAAAAAGCGTCGGTTTTATGTTTTGAAAATCAAAATTTATGTTAATTTCCATCTCTTAGTATACAGCACTGCAAGCAAAATGGTTTGCATTTCAATGACAAATCCACACTGAGCCTCCACTCAGACATTTAAATCCAAAGTTGGAATTTCAATTGGAGAATTTTCAATTTGAGTTCCTTCATCTCCCCCACCCTGTTGGCATCTTACTTTTCATCTGATTGACACCCACTCTTATAGTCTGTGGTCTATTTGGGATGGATGCGCATTTTACTGACAACCACATGGGAGCTAATGCTGTTCATTTTCAAATTGGTATGGCAGTAAAAGGGTTCCAATGCCAGTGGAAACCCAGATCATATGTCTTGCTAGGATGCAGATCAGCCCACATTAGATGACAAAGAAGAAGCGGCTGCTGATAAGAGGACATAAGTAAAATGGTGACTTAAGCCAAAAGATGGTTACAATAAAAACATATTAGAGAAAGATCAAACCCAACAATAACATGTCTGTTGTAATGTCTAACTTTAACTGATGTGTAAAGGAAATATGGAAAAGAACCCATCTTGTATGTCAGCTTTTTCCAAAATTTCTCCATCAACATGTCGTGAGTTTAGACTAAAAAACGCACACAGCATAATAAGCCATGGTCGACCCTTCCAATATCATTGCCAACTTCTTTTTTTCTTGACTCCTTAGAGCACTTCTGTACATAATGAAATGAAGACTCTTTTTAAAATTCTGTGCCAGCAAGTTACTTTTCACATTTACATCAGTGCATTTACAATGGAAATTGTAATTTAATCATGCAATGCATTATTTATTTGTATTTTTCTAGGGCAACATATTGTAGCGTCACTGGGAGAAGAGGATAGAGAATCAGTGCCAGAGAGATGGAGCGAAGCTAATAAAAATTAGTTAAGAATGAAAATAATTGCTGATGTCTGCCATAAGGTTTTGGCATGAGATCCACTCTCCTTGTTTGTGAGGAAGCCACTGCTGGATACTCCACATCGTGGTTTTGTAAAAGATAGATGACATCGCAATCCAGTTAGGCATAAACCACATATTCCATCAGACCTCTCTCTGACCTAAAAAATCTTTCAAACAATTTAATGTCCATTTAATTGTGTAAAGAGTGTGTGGTGGGGTTTTTTCTCTGATTTACTGTTACCTACCTACAGTATACGTATGTGTCAATGCAGGACCCTCAATGTTAAATATAAATTCTCATATGTCATTAGATGTGTACTTATTCTTGTGTCTTGTCTTTTTAATAAAGCAACTAAGACATTTTTTCTGCATAAGAGAAAGAAACAAGGTATGCCTTGCCTACATCTTGCTTTAATGTTCCAAAGTCTATCTATAGAACGTTCAGTATATTGTAATTCCAGCAGAAAAATATGGTTGACGTATTCTATTAAGTCTTGTATCTTGCTGAAATTGATGAGATGTGTCCTAGCTGACAAATAGCAAAAATATCTTAACTCTGAACATGTCAGCAGCAAACCACGTTGTAAAACTCGTCTTTATGTTCTCTGAGGCTTGTTCCTGCTCTTTGGGCGTTTCTCTAGGAGTATAAGATCAGTTCATTTTCAGATGTTATGTCACTGGTAACAGTACATTTCTCACAGCATGCTGAAAAAAAAGTCATCTCCACCTGGCAGTCAAACTGACAAACAAATCCCACCAATCAAAGCTTTCTTTGGGGCACAGAGGTAATCTGTCCTCCTCACTGCTCAGCAACAGCTCTCCTATCTCCTTTCTCATTCATTATCTTCCTATTTGAATAGACCCTCATCCACCAAGGACCCCACAATTAAGCCTGTTGATTCAGGTTCTCATTCACTACCTTAATTTTATTGCCAATGAGGCGGAGAACAAAATATGTCCAATTCCGACAACAAGAGATTTGACAGATTAGGCACTCTCCTTTCTGGGGTAATAGCGATTTTATCAAAAATGTGCTTCATAAAACAGCAAAATTATACAAGAAACGACAAGCTATCTTAACAGATAAATTTGGGCATCTAAATAAGTATTGATTAATATACATGTACAGGTGTATATATAGGTATGTTTATATATGTATACATATATGTATGTATATATATATATATATATATATATATATATATATATATATATATATATATATATATATATATATATATATATATATATATATATATATATATATATATATATGTATATATGTGTATATATGTGTGTGTATATATGTGTGTATGTGTATGTATATATGTGTAAATATATATATATATATATATATGTATATATGTATATATATATATATATATATATATATTTATATATGTGTGTGTGTGTATATATATGTATATATATGTATTTCATAAATTAGCACCCTTAGCGGTGGCAAGAAATATGACCTTATATGCCCTTTTACCATAACACAATTGTCACTGTATTGTGTGTTCAGAAGTCTTTGTGAAATGGTCGCAGTTTGATTAGGTTCAGGCACAAAGAATGATGCAATTATGCATGTAAGGTAGAATGTGACTCTTCTGTTTGTTACTAGAGTTAAAATAGCTTGCTGTCTACTTTCATTTTTAAACGGGATACGAACAGCGGGATACGAACAGTGGGATACGAACAGCGGGATATAAACACCGGGATACGAACGCCGGGATACAAACACAGGTTTCCTGGTTGAAGGTTTTGTGTTTGTTTGACCCATCCATCACCCCTTCCAACACAATCTTAATAACATGTTACATGACTTTCTAACCATCATAATTAATACAGCCACTAGAGGGCGCCGTTAGCGTAACTATAAATCATATTTGCTGCTTGTACAAAAGACCTATGGGGTCATTTGTTGGGAGAGGACAGTCTCGTATGAACACATCTTACAAAATATGACAAAATTTTACTTTTACAGCTCATAAAATTAAACCTAGGCTTGTGCGCAAGGAACAAATTCAATCAATGAAACGAGTGGAGGGGGGCGGGGGGACGGGGACAATTCTGAAACTTCAAAAATTTAATTTGTTTTTCTCATTCCAGGGATGGAAGCCCAAGTGCCACTCCCGCACCCACACCCATCCCTGCAAGCACCATTCAATTTGCCAGATTAGCACTGCTGTTGCACCTCTGGCATGTTCCAGAGATACGCAACGGCACAGCAACCCCCTCCAAAACACTAGCACAACCCCTGCTCCTCACTGTCTTTGCTCCGACCGCTCCCCATCTCCCCAATCTTATTAAGCTAATTAACTCTTTCCCCGTCTACCAATTTCATTTCATCTCATTTAGTTGCTTCTGCCATCCCAGACCCGTTCTTTAATCACGTTTAAGGTAAACTTAATGCACCTCTACCAGAACCCTTGCTCTTGGGCATCATGTAAGCGGCGAGCAACAGAGATGAGCTGCCATTATGAGTGTGTTTGCTCAAAATGTCTCTCCTGAAAAGGAAAAAAAGTGCCTCTATGAGACCAAAAAATATTCTGTTTCCATGGCAATATGGTCTTAGTCTAGCTTCAAGTAGCATACCATATGAGTGTTTTAGATTTGACTTTTTCCAAGCACCAGCAGACTATTCTGCTGGGTGAACATTTTCTGATACATACATTTCTGTTTTTATTTTATTAACCTTATTCATAGTAGCTGCTTATTGAGGATGTATCTTTCCCAAAGAACTTCCTCCTGAAAGGGCTATTATAGATGATATAGATGTCTCAACATAAGAATAAAATAAAGCAACACATGCTATTTCAAACCTGCAACACAATAATAAAACAAATAGTGCTATATTTATAATTCGATTACAGTGCGAATTTAAATGCCACTACCCATAAATTTAAGGTGAAGTGTTCATGTTTTGTAGTATACTATTTCTGAAATGAAATAATCCAATATCAGATGATAATATCTGCATGAGTATAATTATCAGAACGTTCAGATATATGTCTGTCAGTCTGTAATGAGCCAATTGATATAAACATGTATAAAAAATGGTGCAATGCTATAAAATTCTCTGTATTTTATACAAACCAGATCCTTTTGACACCTTTGTAAAAACTTTGTAATATTTCCATCACAAACCAAAAGAAACACACCTTGAATTAAGCCTACCCTGACATGTCCATTGTGCATTGTCCATTCCACATACCATGGATTGCTAGGTGAAATGTAAAATAAACATGTGCGACCTACCTTTAATTTACTCAGTCGTGGTGTTTCCACCAACACATATACACAAAACGACGAGAAAGCAACACTTCCCTTCCCAGCGGCACACGTTCTCGTTGCAGGAGAGGATGTGACTTTTCCTTTCAGGAAGGAATACTTATATGTGATGAAAGACATTTTATGACAGTCTTCCAGGTTGCCCTCCTTTATATGAGTAGTATTTCATCAGAAGTCAGTAGGATTATTTAAGAATGGTATGTTTTTTCATTGTCTTCACAAACCGATTCATCCGCTTCCTGTTAATGATGGAAGGAGGCAGGCCTACTGAAAATTCACATTTGTAATATTTATTTTTATTAATCCCAATTCCTAATCATCTTCTTCCTCCTGAATTATTAGCTGTAACACTGTTGTAACTGCAGCCACATTTCTGGTCGTCTTTGTCTGGATTTCACCTTCAAGATTATTTTGCGTCATCTCCCTCACCATGTCCTGCAAGCTTCATTATTCTTTTGTGGAGTGAATTACCTCCTTTCACATTGAATGTTCTGGTATTTGCACAGAGCGGCATATTCATCAGCCTTTGAGAACATGGTGGATTTGATTTTGAAATGAGTACACCGGAACCCGTGCCCTATGTGCAGACGTTTGCAGATGAAATGCCCCTCAAACTGCAAATTAAAGCATTCGACCGTCCCAGAATTTTACTTGATTTTCAAGAACAATGCTCTGTTTTAGGGAACTTGAGCCAGCTCCATCTGCTGATGAAGACTGTGTGAAATGCAATTAAAAGCCCCAAAAAAGCTAGTAGGTGGACCTTTGAGTTGAGATGATTTTGCCACGCAACACCTTTTTTTTTTAGAATGAGCCATGAGTGGCTAGCTGCATTGCAGTCCAACAGAAAGCAACACGCGACTTATAGTAAAATGTTTGACATATGCATGTGTTTTAGTCTCAAATGAGAATCAAGGTCATGTATCCATTTCTTAAACTGTCCTGGATCATATTTTGCTCATCAGTCTTATCAGTACCTGTAAAAACCAGCACAGTCTCATGTCAGTTCATGACATTGTCACATTATTTAATCTTTTGATTTGTGTACAGATCACGTCAATGTTGTTATTTTCATGTGTTGATTTTGAATTTTAAAGTAATGTATTTTAATGGCTAGCCTGTTTTGGGATCACAGAAAGATTACGGTAGTAATAGTGGTAGTAGGTAGTAGTATTGAAAATCCGTGCATGTTGGAGTGGTAGATGGCTCAAACCACACAGGACTTTCACCTGGCCGGAATGTGGCATTTCATTTCCCCGTTGTTGCGTCCCCCAAAGGCAGCGTGTTGTATCCCAGCACAAGTTTTTGTCACCGTCCCACGTGTGGCGTTTGATTTCCGCGTTGTTGCATCCCACAGAGCAACCCAGTGTCATGGCAGTTCGTGAAATGGTCATAATCAATCAAAATTACGTCATTGGTCAAAATTATGTGACCATTTCACGAACTGGCCTGAGACCGGGTTGATAAAAACACACTCCCACTGGCTTTACACACCTCATTTGTGTAAAACAAATAAACACTTTTTATGTCAAGCTTGGATAAAATGTCATGCGGACTAGTTCTGATCAAGTACAGCCCGGCCTTAATTCCACTGCTGCCTACTGTGGGCCCCACCACACCCCCACCCCCTCCCTATCACACAGGTTGGACCTTCTCTGAAGTCATCATCCTCCAAGATGCCCCACTTACCCATTTACTCTCCACCCCAGCATACCTTTCTACGAGATGGAATGGTATGAAGAACTGATATTGGACTCATTATGTTGGACTTACTGGAGTGATTGAGTTTATCATACTGGCAGTGGCACTTATCATAAAACTATTACCTTTCCATTGTGACATTTTCATTTCTGCAATTGCGATTTATGATTATGCAACTCCAATAGCACTCCCCGCTGTACACAGAAGAGGGAATCTCTCTTTGCTTTGGCTCTCTAAAGATCAGGACCAACCCTAGACCTCTGGGGGCCCCATTGTTAAGTGTTGCCACTTTCCATGACATTGAACCTACTTGTGTATTGTAAATATTAGTTTGAGCACACATCTCAAGTGAGACCTATTAGCAGCAACACTATATTCACATAGACTACAGTAAACAGTATTTGTCTTTTACCCCCATAAGCCTATGAATTGTCCTTCTCGGGGCCTTCTGCTTGATCTGGATAATGTTTAGTGCATATTTTAGAGTTGTTTTCATTAAAGAGGGCTGAATCTCACTCGTCTTGTGTAAGATGTCCATATGTAGAAAGGATATGACACAATTAAAAAGATATCAGGCACAAGGCAAGCATACGGTATGGTGAAGATCATACACTTATGACAAATGTTCTAATAATATATTGTAATAATATTCAATTCAATAATAATGTGCAAAGTATTGCTGATGATCCAGCATCTCCTGACACGCTAAAGCATAGCACCTGCAAATTATAGATTATATATTTATTCATTTTATCAGTTGCATTAAATAAATTCAAATAAAAGAAATATTTATTCTAAAACTTGTGGCTATTCATGTGCTACAGTCTTTCCTCACACTGTTAAGTTACTCCTTGATATCATTAACCTCTCCTCCTAGAAAATGATTCCCTTATTTGCTTGTTGTCACATTTTAAGACATTTTAAAAGCCCAAACACCCCGGTAAGGAAGGAACACCTTCATGAATATGGTGGATAACTATTAGCTGTGAATTAAAACCTGATGCTGGATTGCAAAGGCAGTTTTAAGAATGAAAACTCTTTCACGAGTGGTTGATAAACAAGCTGTCCAAATGTTTTCCATGACATTATCATCTAAATACTAACGTTGAGAACAGCAATAAATTTCCTTTAAGCAAGATCACTTGATTTATCGTTTTGTCTGTTTTCAACACTTTCAACAACCTCCACCCCCAGCTAAACCAATAGAGCATTTTGAAAAGAAAGCCACACCGTAGCCACACATCCCTGACCAGCCATTGATCCTTGATTTTGAGGTCCGGATCCTGCCTTTTCTTTTGACAACCTAAAGGGAAGAACCCCCTTGAAGGATTAAAATAAAGCAGAAAGAGAGACCGAGAGGGAAACAAGCAAGAGACGGAAGGAAGGATGAGCTCCTGGTAATGGGTGCTGTAGCGGCAGCTGACAGAAGCCACATTGTCAATAGGGTGTGAAATTCCTGCTCGGATGGGACCTCCGTCTGGTAAATTGCTGAAGGGACAGAGAGGGGGAGGAAACGCGTCAGCCTGTCTGCCCACACTGGTCCCATGAGCTTCCCATCATGCCCAGGGAGGGAGAGAAGGGTTTATCTGTGGTCGGCGATGCCCAACAGATCTTCCCACTGACCTCTGTTGGCAACCAGCAGTCAGGTTGCCATGAAGGCCAACAAATCACTAGGCGAAGAGGCCTTCTTATAGCGGTGTGTGGCCTGAGCCGTTACAGAAATAGCTTAGAGTACATCATAAAACAACACCACCCATTGGGACCAAAGGCAACAAATGGATCACATAAAAAACCAAGCACTCACAGAATTTTAACACACTTATTGCCTCAGCATATCACTGTAATTTCTAAGTTGATGTAATGTGAGGAAACACATCCTTTGATGAAAAAAGGAAGGGGATAATAGACTCAGCTGTCAACTCAAATGCACAGCTGTCTCTGCAATATGGCTTCAAAGCAGCCTGAATACTTTACATATTGCCACCATAATACAAAGAAATTAAAATGTAAGCCTTTTGATAACAGAAACCAACAGAGCTAGAATCAGTCTTTGCTTTCTAGGATGGGAATCAGGTAAATTGATGCAAAAGTTGACACAGAACTACTAACGAAGGTTAAAAAGTTTAATTTGGTTACGAAATGATCTGTTTCCATGTAATTAGCAAGGACCTCGACCTTTATTGGACTGGGGTCGCACCGCTCTACATCGTCTCACCTCAAACTCTGTGACACATTTCTCCAATAACAGCCCATTAATTAGTTGAGTGCATTACACTGTTCAGAGGTGGGACAGTTCTTTGCCTGGAGCTGGCCACCTCGTCTCAGGCGGATAGACACATGCAAATCTGTTTGTTTCATCAAGTGTGAATTCAATTTGCGTTCTTTTTAATCTAGACCACCTTTGCCCCCAGCACAAAGGAGGAAACCACAGAGATCTCGATTTCAGAAGTTTTTTATGAAAAAAAGAGTAAAAGGAAGGGCAAAAGGAGAAGAGGAAGGCAAAGAGAGGTAATGTAAGGCAAAGGTAGGTCGTTGTTAGAAAGAGAGAAAGACCCAAAGTCCTGGAACCTTGGGAAGTCTATATAAAATGTTGCCAAGATCTCTTTTTTTCCCATCAGCACCCATGGGAAGCTTCTGAACATTCACACAGAACAGCAGAAAATGCCCAAGATAAAATGACAAACAATGACAGATAGAGAAGTACCGGCTGGAGACAGGGGAAAAGAGATGAAAAAAAAGATTGACATTATCAGCATTTCTGTACCCGTGCTCGCTGTTTGTAGTCTGTTTTGTCAGGGTGTTTCTCACGCTTGTCTGTAGAATGTGTTTCCCCTAGTGGATGCACTGAGAAAAGAGGGATTTGCTACAAAGGCAGAGCACCATGTTTGTGCTGGAGTGAGTAGAGTAGGATATCACAGTCCCTCGCGAAGTTTCCTGAAAGCATGAGAGAAGTGTGCGGGATTTGTTCACTGAGTTGTGAAAAATACTCACATACATCCAGATCCACATACAAGAATACACACAGACACACACATACTTTGATCTATGATCTCACACATAAAACACTTGTCCCACAAAGAATATTTTTACACACCCACTCAAGCCCAAATGTTGTACTCGTAGATCCATTCAAGTCAACAAAAAAACAACGTCATCACATATGCATACACACATAAATAATAAACACAACTCAGACTCTCATTCATATATGTGTGATTCTGGTGATTAAGTGCCATGGAATGTGTTGGTCTAAAAGAAGACACCTTACTTTCTACAAACGATGTGTCATTCAGGTCTGATTGGGTGTAGGCCAGGATGTGTCAGTGTGCACCAATGACAGATAGCAAACGTTAGCCCTATACAGTCAATGTCGAGGCATGCAGCGGCATGACACAGTTTGTTATCACATGAATGTGAATCAGCCCCAAAAGCAACAGACCACAAATCACATAAGCGCAAAGCAACATGACAACATTTTCCATTTTAGGAAGAAGTTGGCTTCCCGGGCCAATTGGAGATGTTGTCTCTATAGCTGTATATCTGTGGCAGGCTACATTGTATGAGGCATTGTGTGTGTACAAAATGATGTCACAGCTTTTTACTTGTTTTCTCATACTGTGATATGGCCATTATAGTCAATCTCATTTGCAGTATTTTTTTGTTGGTTTTGGCAAAAGGAACAAGAATAATATTTTTCCAGACATCTTTTTTTATTTCGAAATAAAATCTGGCCAAGAGTAGGCTTGGCAAGTGTCAGCATAAACAACATGATGAGCAATCACACCACAGAGGACTGCATCCTCCTTTATGGTGCAGGGAACGGAGTTGCCCAAAATCATAAAGCGACTGCATATCTTTTCTCCCTTTGCAATTTTGAAAGAGACAGTATAAAAAGACAGTAAAGGAAGTAGGAGAGGTACATATGCTTGTTAGCAAATATTAGAACAGCAGGTGTGAGCATAACTGGTCAGTACATATGCTGTTTCATCTAAAATGGTAAAAGGAAAAGTGACTAATGACTTTCAATTTGGTGTTGGCAAATAAATGAATTGTCAATTTTCAGTTTTTTCTTCTTTTTCTCATTAGGATTAGTGTATACTGTATTCAGTTGTGGATATTAACTCCTATTGACTAATTATCATATGCATCCATTCAAGATGATCAGTTGTGATTTCAACTTTCAATTTAGTCCACTGTAGTTCTAGTATCCATGGTTACACCCCGATCAAGCCCTATGTGCCAAAATGTGTTTGGCACAATTTCTTTCTGAACAACTTGGATTTTGTGCTGTAAATATTCATATTGGTAATGTCTACTTTACTTTTGTGAAGTGAGCAGTTATCTGCTTTGAAGCTCAGACAACATTCTTTTTACAATGGATATTCTGTGTGGTGACACCAGTTCTTTTTTCTCATATTAACCGTGTGAAGGTTTGGTATCTGGCTTAGCTCTGTGTGGCAAACTGTTCTGATGACAAGTCACAGCAGCCCGCAGGGACGAGGACAGACAGTCTTGACACATACCACCCTGCTTTACTGCAGCACCTCAGAGGGTCGCAGTAATCCTACCGTATACCATTACACTTTGTATAGACTAAACACAAGGCCAGGTGAGGGAATGACGAAGTGTTCGGAGTATTGTGTGTGTGTGTGTGTATATATATGTTGCTGTGTGAGAGAGTGTGCACATGTACCTACACATTGATTTTTTTTAAGTTAAAGTAGTTGCGTAAAAGTGTGCGTACATGTGTGTGTGTGGGCCTGCTGGCCTGTCTCACCCTGTGTCTCCACTCCCGCTATACATTTGTGGTGAACAACAGCGAGTGTGCGTGCAAGCGTGCTTGTGTGTATGTCTGCATAATGCAGAACAGCCTTGCGTCCCAACCCAACTTGAAAAAAATCAAACAGCCAGGAGGCCACTTTGAAATACCAGGTGCTCATTTGGCAAATCCAGGCAACTGGGGTGTTTACATTTCAGTGACTGAGAAGGGAAAAAGACCAGATGCCCCCTTGAGTCCATACAGAGATCACTCACATCGCCATGGGTGACAGACCTGTGTGTGTATGGGTGGTGGTGTGAGGGCAAGGGGGGGGGGGTTGTGTTGTGTCGTGCTAGGGGTAGAGATATATAGAAAGCACTGGGCAAAGTCATTAAACACCTCATGATTACCTGCAGCAGGGAGACATGATGCAGGATAATGCAACAATGCTGAAAATTAGCCACTTTGGTGAAGTTTGTTTGTTTGAACAGCACCCATTTTCTCTCCCCACAAACCACACACACTTTTCTCTCTGTTTCTATTTCCCTCTTATTACTCCCTTCTCCTTCTCTCTGGCTTTTGAATAGCTCTATTGTCCTCTCCCATTGTTGACACACTGTTTGCAAACAGCTCAAGTACTTCCTTATCAGTAAAGAAAACAATGAGGCATGAATGAGAGTATGTAATGTTGGGGTTTGGCAATAGATCTCTTCTGATGCACGCATGCAAGCACACACACAGACACAGACACACACACACACACACACACACAGGCACACGCACACGCCCTCATCCACAGATCACCTTGACCCGGCTGGCGTTTTTATTGTTTCATTATGTCTACTATCAATTTACCGACAGTAAATTCACATTGTCTTGATAAAACATTGACTGTCAATTTTCTCCACAGCACCTGCTCATAACAAATCACTGAGGCACTCTTTCTGACTGATTGATTCTTGGCAGAGCATTTTGTGTTGTCTGTTTGTATCAGCGGCAGGCATAAGGCAGCTCAATGGTTGTTATGGGTCGGTGTGTGGGTAGGTGCACGCAGTGCAACTGTTTCCTCTGTATATCGGTTCCATAAAGATGGATGGGGCTGCTTCAAATGGAATAAAAAAATCTGCAAATTCACAACTTTCTCTGCATGTGTGTATACAAGCATGCACACTAAGTGAACATTTTAAAGCTGACTATAACTTTATAAGACACTGCACCCATGTAAATATAGCACCAAAGCTATTACAGTATGATATTCCCGTTTGTACAGCCTGCATTGCTTCATAAAATTGAAAACTAAATACCATTATGATATCAGCTCCAAACATTTCCCAAAGCTGCTTTAATGTTTTAAGAGAAAGTCACCCTATGTGTCATGTAAATGTCATTGCGAATTTGAAAGTGGTTTAACTTGGCCACCTCCTGCGTGTTGCTGTCTGTCAAATGCTTGTTGGGTACAGTCATGTGTTTGTGTGTGTGTGTGTGTGTGCGCGTGTGCCTGCACAACTGCATGCATTCATCCCCTCTGCCATGTGCAAACTGTGCAGGCTTGTCTGTGCATGGGTGCATATTCTTGAATTACATACCAAATAATCGTCTCTGCCAGGGATCTTGCCTCTTTCTCTTGCTCCGCCAGTCGGTTGTCATAACATGTACGTATGTGTGTACAAAGTGAGAGAACAACGCACTATACAACATTTTCCAAAACTAATTTTTAACCCACACAACCAGCTGTAGTCTTTATGCTTGGATGTTGTGTAGCATTTAGTCAGGATAGTATGGCACAGGACATTTGGAGTAAGGAAGAGAACATTTGAATTTAAACAACAGATAAACTAATATGCACAAACTGTCAAGAGGTTGGAGAAAGGTCCACATTTTAAAAATATATTTCAGTGCCAATGTCAACAAATTCAAGTTGAATAAAAGTTGAATCTCAAGTTTGCTGAAAGTCATCTGCAGTCAGTCCATGATTATTGGTTATAGTGGCTGCTTCCTCTGATACCAGACAAAACACAATAGTAATTATGTATGAAACAATCCACCTACACCTATGGCAACATAACTTGTTGTGATTCTTAAGTAGGTGATATATTATGAGTGGCAGCCTAGCAGCACAAGTTGCACTTGTTTCCTCAAATATTGATGATGTAATCATGTGTAAGTGCATGGACAAGTCAGAGCCCTGAGGCAAAACAATAGCATTGGCCTGCTGTCTGCCTCTTGGTGGAGGCTGAGACAACTGTGAAACTGCAGGGTGATTATGAGTGTTTGTTTCATCCGTGGCTAGACTTTTATGTGCTAGGCTACTCATCTTGGCAATATTTACGCAAAAGTGCCTTGTTTCTGCTTTTGTGTAAATATGGCCAAGTCACATGAAAATTGACTGTTCTGCATTTGCACAGACATGAAAGATGAATATGTATATGTACTGCTGCAGTTGTTTGCAGTTTGCAGTTTCTGGATAGATGTAATTGTAATTTTAGTATCTCCTGCCAAGTCTTCCTTTTTTCTACTTACTATTACACTGAACACCACAAGTGGATAGGTATTTTGATCTTGATATTTAAACTTAATACATCACAAGAACAATATTAAAGAGTTGGTTCACCCAAATGACAAAAAACATATTGATCTCTCATTTTGAAAATTGTACAGTAAAACACTTTCTTCAGAAACAATGTCCTGATGTCCTGTATATTCTGGATAATCCACAGAATAAGATTTCAACAGTTTTCATGGGGACTATTTCTTTGTCAGAAAGTAGTTCCAGTGAAGTCTGTGGATTATCCAGAGTAAAGCTGCCAGTATGTTTCATCAGAACTGCTTGTCGGATGGTCAATTTCTGTAACTTTCTAAAACCGACAATATGCCATTCATACCCACTTTATGCCATGACTGTCCTGTAGTGAAGATGTGAATAAGAAGATAGGGTTTAAAATTCTCTCTCAATCTTATTTAATTCTTGACCACACTACAACTATTTCTGTCCCCTTTCATGTGAACAACCAAGTGCAATATTAACAATGACTTCCAGTCTGTAAATGTTTGCCATCATCCCATATTTAGACAATTTTCTAGTCTCCCGCTCTCTATCGTGGTTGGCTTTTTACCTTCATGTATGGTCATTCAAGTATGAACAGTTTTGACTTCCGCAGATGTTGGACAAAGCGCTAGAGGTTCTAGAGCATAACCTCAACCTAATGAGAAGATTCCTGAATTGACACGCTGATTTTGAATATGCTAAATCTTATTTTTCAATACTGACATCCAGAACAAAATAAAATCTGCATGGCAATTAAACATGATGAAACAACCCTTAACTACTAGATGTGATTTAACTTTGTTGTAGCCAAAACTAAGTACTAAAAAACCTAGCAACCTGAGCATTGTGATTTCACTTTTATTTAACTATTAAAGGGTTCTAAATCAAATCACTTGTGTCTATGTAAGTTTCATGACAGTTTTGCCGTTTTTCCATTAATGCTACCTGCTCGACTAGCCTTGACTTGACTCGGCCGCGGTGCCCCGTCCTCCTTTTTCCATTGCAGATTAGTACCGCCTCATGAGGCCATTCTCTTAATACATCCATGCATGAGGACAGCCATGGCTGGTCATCATAGCAGGAAACTGCCGTGACCTAACGCAACACACACACAAAATGTCAAAGGTGTGTTGTTTTGATTCTCGGCATGTGGCTGTTGCCACAGTCAGAAGACAAATTAGTTTCAAAAGAAGCTGGAGACAGCAAAAAAAATTCCCGCTGGCTGAACTATTTAAATGTTCTGGACAACCCTGCCTGTTGCTAGTAATTATGACGCCGTGAATAGTGACAATTCTCTCTGACTAATCAGTAGTCTGCAGCTTTTCACGTCACCTTTTGGTATCGCCTCAGCTTGCTTGGAACCTTGACTGAGGTAGTACTAAAAAAATACCTGTTAGCAGGTCCCAGAGACTTTTTTTTTGTAATGGAAAACCAAAAAAAGCGAGTCAAGGCGAGTCAGGTAGATACAATGCAGTGGAAAAAACACTGTAAGGGGGTACAGTGGCAGTTCTGGAATGGTCCTGCTGTTGTTGCTTTACATGCTAACAAGTGCTCAGGGAGTATCATCTGTTAAGGAGGAAGAAGCTAAAAGGATCCACATGCACAAAATGCCAGGCCAGGGTAATAAATACTTTGGTAACATTACGCATACGCAAGGTAATAAGGACATAGCACGCACATGCACACACACACACACACACACACACACACACACACACACACACACACACACACATTCACAGACCACCTCACACCCACCCACACTCAGGTAATAAGGGCTTGGCTTACACATAAACAATGAATGACTACAGTGTTGCACCATCTTGCCAGGTGTCTGTGCTCTCTCACAACATCCCCAATAGCCAGAGGGCCAAGCAAAATACCAGCTGACTAATTGACCAGCTGACTGTAGCTGATGTATACAGTACCACTACCACCTCTGCAAAACAATTTACTCTCTATTTGGGTTGAAGATGATTCAGCAGTGCCCTCTTACCATAAAGGCAGAGTTATTAGAAATATTGAAAGCATTTACTCAAATATGTGGATGACATTTCCTTTTGAGGGCAATGGTGGTTAAGGCTATCTGCTTCCCATTACGCACCCTTTGGGTCAAGGTAGTATGTCATATACATGTGGTGTGATCATGCAGAGAGAGAGCGCAACCCGATGGGATGCTGCATGTTGAATAGTAGCGAGGGCCAAACTGAAACCATGTGCTTTTGTGGTTAGAAACTTTGTTGTGTGGAGCTGGACATTGAGGGGGAAGAAAATCCCTTTCACCCAACTGACAGTAACTAGACAGCAATGATTTGTTGTGATTTGATGCTTATAAAAAGTAGACACCAAAGCCATTGACCTCTACTTCAGTCAATGGTCTTCTGTGTAAGATATGAGTGTTGCAGTAGCAACACTATCACAGATTTTGATGTTCAAATTGCAGAAAATTCCTCCAGGATTGTTTAATGACTTAATTTCCTAACTTGTTGTTGAGGGATGTTTATAGTGACCTACAATAACCTACAGTAGAAAGCATCTGCCACCATTTGCCACTGTTGGGAACCCTCAGGGTCACAGACCTGCATACATGGAAGATTGCAGTTTGCAGCTAAAAGGTCAAGGGTCAACAGAGGGTTTCTGGGTACGGATGAAGAACGTGGCCCACGAGGGAGTTTCTGTGTTGACATTGTGTTTGCACACTTTGAACAATGTTATCTCAGACAGTGTGGGGCACTGGGCCAATCGATCATTCTGTTATTGGAACAGCTCCGGTGATTATTCATCCTGGACCTTTGATATCTGCTGGCGTCAAATGATTCCTGCGTGAGCCTCCTTCTTCCCTCTCTGTCTCAACTTTGTCCTTGGGAATTAGTCACGGCTGTATTTACTTCGAAATATTTAGTTATTAAAGTAAATGGAGCGTTCTTTACTCAGTCCAACGTGTAAGTAATCCACAGCTGCAATGGAAATGGCCCGAATATTTATATCTTAAGCGAGTTTGTTGGCACAAGTTAAGCTTGAGATGTTTCAAGCTCAGCCATGGTTGTAAGGAGACAGCATATAAATCTGGAATTTACAGGCGGGCATACCTCGGGAGCAGAAGAGGTAGCAGGTCGCACATTTGGAAGGCCATGCATTTACAATGGCTATGATAGCAAGCAACACACAGGATTTTCCTATTGTGTTAATGGGAAAAGCTCTGAAGCGTGGCGTAGTGTTTCTGCTGGCCAGTGCACCTGCCTTGACCCCCCCCCCCACATTCTCTGCCACTTAGGCCAGACAAAATACTGTAATGCAGAGAACAGAGCCACAATGGCAAAAGAGCAGGCAGAGAAAAACTGAAATGGGGGGTTGAAAAGGAGGGGTATGGACTGATGTGTGTTTGCATTTCTACATCATTTTTAGCAAAGGCTTTTAAATTAAGTCATTTCTATT
Source organism: Percina caprodes (assembly GCA_013375575.1). Classification (NCBI taxonomy): domain Eukaryota; kingdom Metazoa; phylum Chordata; class Actinopteri; order Perciformes; family Percidae; genus Percina; species Percina caprodes. The sequence goes on along the minus strand of JABXJD010000004.1, from coordinate 5,719,213 downwards.
TTGGACAGAAGTTGGTTAAATAGTATGATTAAAGATCCTCTCCATACATATTTTAAGACCAAAACAAATATGCTGCTTGGAATAGTAACTTGGGTCTTATGTAGTTTTTATGCACAAGGTTTCAACTGCTAGGTTAAAATTCTTGAAATTACATTTACTCCTGTCCCTTTCAAGTTCAAATATTCAAGTGAAGCCACAATGAAGGGGACTTTAAATGTCAATTTTCTACTTTCTTTTACAATTGTGATACATCTATACCAAGTTCAGCCTTTGTATTCTAGAAATATTGTCTGACACAAGCTTTGTTGTCCTTGTTTTCACCGATATGTCTTTTTCTGTGTGTGTACATTGAGAGTAATGGAAATACCAGAGTAAAATTATTTGTGTGTATACACATACTTACAATAAAGCTGATTCTGAATATGGACACGAAATGTTGTGACAGCAATATTGGAAAAACTGAACATGCTATTTTCAGGAAATATTAACTAATTGAGTTGAGCATCAGTTAAGTTATTAGTTTCAGTTTGTGCAACTGAAACATTGGTTGATGTGAGGATGAGGCTTTTATTGTGGCTTAACATCTTTATTTACTGTTAAAAGCTTCCTCTGAAGTCAGGAAGTGGACCTCCGTTGCCAGAATTGGAAGCAAATGTAATGACTTATCCACCAACTTAACCTCAATACATGGATTTCCCACCACGCGCGGCCCTGTTGTGCTACAGTCTGTTTCTGTACACATTCTCTACGTGATCCTGTCATAGTGCCGTACGGTAATTTCTCTTACTTTTTGTCCACACAGTGTGTAATTTGCACGCCCAGGTTATTTGTCAGCATGTGTGTGCCTGTGTGACACAGTGATCTTCCTACGTGTATGACTGTGACTATCTATGACTGCCTGTCTGCCTAAATGTCTGACGGCACAAAGGTAGCGGGGTCCTGGTGATGGAAGCTTGAGTCATAAATCTGCAGCCACTGTAGACAGTGAGGTTTATCTTTTTTCTGTTAGTTAGAGAAGGTGCTGAAAGGTGATAGATACTCACCAGAGACAGACAGTGGCTGTTTGTGGCAGAAGTTGGGGTGCTGGTGCTGGTAAGTTAAGGTAAGAGGGGAGTGTGTGTGTGTGTGTGTGTGTGTGTGTGTGGGGGTGTGGGGGTACAAGAAGGTGCTGATTTACAGCTGGAGGGAGACAGTGGATTTGGTGTTGGGTGTGTGTTTGTACTGGTGTGTGCAAAGGGGGTTGGAGGATGGTGGTCTTGAGGGGGTTCAGCTGAGGCCGAATTTGCAATCCTGTGTTAAATGCTCAGTCAGTGGTGAAGGCCTTTAGGATTAGACCCCCACCCCTCCCCACCCCCTGAACTCTTGTAAACAGCCCCCTTCTGTCCTGCACACACACTCTCTCGCATGCACCTCCTCTCTGCATGGATTCCAGCTTTGAGCCTTTGTGAGATTCTCCAGAGCCTCCCATCCCCAGCTCCTTCAACCAGTAGTTTTTGGCTGTTCACACACAAGCACGCACACATGCACGCACAGGCGCACATGCGCACACAAGCACGCACACACCCACGCGCACACACACACAGACATACTAGTAGTGCTCACACACATGTCAAAAGACACTCTAACATAACTAACTGCTCACCATTCCCTTAATATTGCCAGAGTAAAGCTATCCCCTCACACTCACATCACATTAGTGCTGCTATTAGACCATACCCAGACATAAGGGCTCTAGGGTGTGTGTGTGTGTGTGTGTGTGTGTGTGTGTGTGTGTGTGTGTGTGTGTGTGTGTCTGTGTGTGTGAACTCTGCCAGAGTTTTATGCATGCTAGAGGGGGTGACTATGTGTTTGTGTTTGCGATTTGTGAGGGAGGAAGGGAAAGAGAAGTGTGTGTCTTGTGTGTGTGTGTGTGTGTGTGTGTCAGTGTGTGTGTGGGTGTTTACGTGTTGCGTTTTGAGAGAGAAAGTAGAGACACTGATATCCTGGCATGAGATGAGTGGGAGGAAGGATGGATGAGGTTAGCGAGGGTCTGGCGAGGGCGCAGTAGGTGTAAGCTTGAGAAATTTCCATATGGCAGTAAAATGTCTACCACTTTACTTATCAAGTTTCTAATGTGTGCCAGGTGCTTCTCACGAACACTTAGTAAACCATTTCTCTGTGTCTGTGCGCTGTATATGTGTATGTGTGTTTGTTTTAAGTCACATTTGGAACAAATTGTGGACTCCAAACCAGATCAGCCACAGCCTCAGGACAATATTGGTTCACAATTTGGTTTCAAAGCAGTTGCATTCGGGAACAGAGAAAATATCTTCTTTTCCTCATTGGGGAGATTATAGGGAAAAGGTAAGCACAATGGTTAGGGTAAGGCATGTTTTGGTTATGGGTAATCGTTACGATATGGCTTCTAGGAGAATAATATAAATCTGTGTGTGCATTGGTGTGTGTTTTCAGCACTAATCTTGACCAGTTACAGTCATTACATGTCAACGGGATTATATAAAGTTTTACTGCTGCTACTCATAGATGAGAAAACTCTCAACCGTCAAACCGGACCCAAATGACACACTCTATAAAACATAGAAAAATAAACCTGCTCTAAATGTTAACTAAAAACCCAACCATAGGTACTGAAGCATTGAGCCGTTGATTTATTAATGTGGATGTTACAGTCATTGCGAAACAGTGTGTTGCTTTATAAAAAGCCCATATTTATGGTTTGACACACTTATGTTTTACATTGGCAAACAGAGGGGCGTTCAGCAAATCTCTTAGACTTACCCCCTGGTAGTCTTTTGTTTATCATAGTTAGATAGATTTTTGCTTTCTGATCTTCTGGAAGAACCCTTTAAAGGTGAAACAGACTCCCAATAATAAATCTGTGTAATCTGTTTAATTTTCTTAGCAAAGTTGCTCTAAAGTCTTTCTACCTCATTTCATTTTAAGAGCAGTCTTAAGCGTGTAGACGTAACAGAGGTGACTGTCGTGAACTCAGTGTGCTTCTGGTGGTTGCCCTTTAATGGCGACCAGGCAGGAGAGCTCGGGCTTCGGTGGTTTTGGCAACAAACGAGACAGTCTTCTTTGAAGCCGAAACAGATCCTCTTACCCATGACGCTTCACTTATGAAATGATTTTCCTTTCAAACGGGCTATGTCTTTATACAGGAATTCTTATGGGAATCTGACAAATTTTATGTCTGTGAGATCTACGCCCCAAAATACCTTGACTAATTCTGAGGCTTAATGCCTTTTGTTTCTTCTCTGCTAGTTTCTGAGTATTTTAGCACATCAAGTCAAAAATGCTAAAGTTATTGGTCATAGAAAATACAAGAAATAGTCATTTATTGCATGGATATAGTTTGACCATGGCAATGAATAAATAAATAAAATATATGTATATATAAATATACATATATATAACATCTCATTGTAAAAAAGGAAATCCTGAGAGTTAGCTTTACTGTAAAATCAATCCGTCATTTACCACAGAAAAAAAGTTGTCTCACGTCTTCTGAATATCTGAATATGAATATTTTAGAATTTCTAAAGGTTCGCAGTAACAGTCTGAATATGGCACCAACAGTGAAGCACTGTTTACAGCACAGCACTGCTGTTAAAATGAGTTATCCTGCGTATAGCAACATCAAAACAACATTGATAATACAGTAATGTTATTGTTAATAAAATTAATACTTTTTCTAACATTGTGTTGTCCTAGATGCTGCACTGCTATATCATTAAACAACTGCAATAATAATCACAGGGGCAAAACATATACACACATATACATATATCTATTCACAATAGGAACAGTGTGGATTAATAGTTACCCTCCTACAATCGTTCTCTTGTCATCTTTATAGTCATTCTAAGAAATATATATCATATTATGCAAACATAAAAGAAGTTTTCAGACACACGGGAACACAAAGTAAAAACATCCCTTTGACAATTCGGCCTGTAACACCAAGATGGAAAACTTAAACGAGTTTCTCATTCACATGCAGGAATCATATTTAATTTCTCTGGTGGCTCCAAAATCCTGAACAGAAAAACTAAAAAGTGAAGGGATGGGATTTAGAGCATTTCAGCCAACTGAATCTTAACACTCTGAAAGCAGAAGTACAACACATCAATAACTCTTTAAAAGTTATTAAATAAATTAATCTAAGTTTTATTTATATATATAAAAAAATATCTGTTTTTGACTAATAAAACCAAAGTACTGGAAATATTTATTCCTGATGAAAGTCAACATGTATGCTGTTTCACATAATATCACACTATAAACACACTATATAAATCTACATAATGAGATGAAATGGGAGTTTTGGTGATGACAAAAGTAAAACAAACTGCTGATCACTGTAATACTGAAAATAAGTTACAGAAATTAGCCAAAAGGCACAAGATTACCTTTTTAAACTGTTTATTACCAGCCGGTGTGACTGTGGCAACACTGACACATAAAACACAGAGACACACATCAGAGCACATGGTTACATCTGTCTGCTTGCACCTCTCAGGAAATGGCATCCAATCACCTTTCAACTTTACACTAACAGACCAGTCATTTGGCTTCACTTTGACATTTCACAGGTCTGATTTTCTCATAACACACCGACAACTTTTCTTTATATATGCGCAGAACAAGCGAAACATTCTAATGTATCAACATAATTGTTATTCTCTGCTGAACAGAATAAAGGAGTAGCAGTCTGACAATATACTGCAAAATCCCTTACATTATCTTTAATACTAATAACTTTATGTGTAACTCTCCACTTCCTTCTGATCTCCAAATACAGCAGCAAACACATCAATATTCAACATTAATAATGTAGTTGACTCCTGCTATTTGGTAGCCTAGTATTTATGCTGACTGTGCCTAGTTCAACCTCTCATAGCCCCTGTCAACTGGCTCTGTTATATATAGCCTATATGTCTGACTTGATTAAATGCATCATTTGGTTATTGGACACACTATTACTCAGCATTTAAGTAAGTGTGGATTATATATCATAAAAATATTCCCTATACATCAGGGTGTGCCTACATGACCTATGCGTTTTGTTTTGTCGGCAGCCTTGTAATTCCCCCACAGATCATAGGATTTTATTTAAGTGACCAAATGGCTATTTCCGTCCATTTAAACGACCACGACGAGCCCTTAAACTGAAGCAAACTTATTTATTTTCTGTAAACAAAAAATAAAAATAAAAGATTGCTATTTGGACTGAAATGCAATATTCTTGAATGATTCCCTAACTGTGTTTACCGCTGTTTTGAGAATAGACCGTAGCACTTACTGACACTTACTGATAGAATAAAAAGACTGCAAAGGCAAAGGGATTGAGGAGAAAGGCTGTAAAAGCCCGGTCGTGACAGATTCTTCCTTCTCCAACATATTCAAGAAAGAGGAAAAGTAAATTGCGGGTCTATACTCCAGCAGGAAATAACACTGTCTGATGTCATTTGCCTGACCAATTGAGGTAAATGTCTCACTATTACAAACACAAACGAGCGATGCATGTTCCGCTCAAGTGAAAGCGTCGCATCCAGTTTTTCTTTAAAAGAAAACTTTGACGCCACCACAGACTCTTACATTTGAAATTAGTGGACAATTCTGATGTTTCTCTTGAGAACATCATTTTTGCTTTAGTCTTAAATTTTATATTCATCCAAATGTATTTTTTTTAATTTTTTTTCAAACGAAGTCTAGAATAAAAACGCATCGGATATAATGATGTCACTATCATACTCACAGAAAAGCTCTAAAACTGCGAGGTGCTTTTTTCAATCAGTGTCCACCGGAGTATGTTCTTTCTTTCTTTCTTTCTTTCTTTCTTTTTTCTCACCGAAATGCGTTAATATTGTTGAAGCCACGCAGCTGAAGGGAGAATTGTTTTAATAAAAGCATAAAGTCAGCAGAAACTTCCTTTCTCCACTGCTTAGAAACGAAGCGGCCCGCAGGGGGGCGCTGTGTGTCCATGTGTGTAGGCCTACATTCGCTGGCAGTCCCAGGAAGGGAAAGACGGAGTGACACGCTGCATAAAGAAAAATAAAATAGAAGAAAAAATACCAACATGACAATTAAGCTTTTAGTTTAGGTCTCGCAAATCTTTGAACATTTCAAGTGATGCTGTATTTAAAAAAATGTTGCTCTAAGTAGGCCTATTCCAAACATATCCCATTATTGTAGTTTTATCTCAGAAAGGTTTTAAATCTAGAGTCTGGGAGAGAAGATCGTTTGGTATGCTGTAAACATGTTCGGAAGGCACCCTCGTTTTTAAAAAGACAAAAAAAACATTTTATTTTGATAATAAATGTGTGAGACTACATGAGTGTTAAGGTAGACATTTTTTTCAATGCAGCTGCTTCAACCGTAACCCCTCCTCCTGGCGCCCCCCTGGTCTCTCTCTCTCTCTCTCTCTCTCTCTCTCTCTCTCTCTCTCTCTCTCTCTCTCTCCACACTCTGCTGTTATTCCTCCACAATCGTGTGCTTCATTCCAGTGCACAAGCCGAGCGAAGCAGACGGTCCACACTGCAGCCAAAGCTGATACATTCGCTCAGGGAATAAATTAATATATATATGTATATATATAACCGCGCGGCTGTTTCTTTACAGGAATACCACTTGATCGTGGACGCATGTGAGCGTGCACATGCCAGGCTGGGACTGTAGGACACCATGGCTCTGACACAAGTGCGGCTATCTCTGCCTCTGCTCCTTTGACCACAGAGAAAGTCTCTGGATCTCCTCGCGAAGGCTGCTATTTGTTTTTTTTCCCTCCCTATTGACTAACAACGACATATTGCTGGAAATTTTCTCTGGATGGTGACCGCGGACTGGACTACCTGTTTTAAGCTGAATGCGAGGGGAAGGGACTGGAAGTCTTGCGCCCGCTGCCTTTTCTCTGGTTTAATAAGCCGCGTTGGAGATCACTGAAAATCGAGAGAAGGGCTGCTATATTCACACACTTTACACTAAGGGTGTTATTTCCTCCGAAAACTCACCTTTAGGTGTTTTGGTGAATGGGGGTAACTCTGGTCCTGGAGGCTTGACACAGCTGGGACTGGGACGGGACTGGGTGCGTGGAGCGTCAAATCACCCAGGATTGTGTTCCCTTCTCTGTCTCGCTCTCTCTCGTGGGTCTATTTACATGTTTGACCTGACTGCTTTATGACAATGGATTACTTTCTGCTTTTATGCAGCCTCTTGCTGCCTGTGGTGTCCACCGTTGAAGGTAAGAAATTCCATCTTGAGTTGCGTGTTGCGTTGCAGAATGCCTTAAGCGTATTTTTCCTCCCTATCAAACGAGTCGGCACCCATGCCTTTCAGAGGCTGGGCACCGCAGCGGATGAGGCTCTTGTTTACCTAAATTCTTCATTTTCTACCATTCCCGAATTGAAACTAACCTCTTATTTACAAAGTGACCATCTGGCTTGTTTTAAGGGCTCACCAATGGCATTATTGGCTTTGCCTACCCAAGCGATGTGGCCGGGACAGGTTTCAATACACAATTGTAATGCGCGTCAAGGAAAGCTCATCCATTTCAATGGTAGTTGTGTATTCTTTTTTGTTTGTTTTGTTTCATCAGCTTTTGTCGACAGCTAGTGCTTTCTTCGTCACTTAAAGGAAATTAGCTTCACACTGTATCTCATCGGGGACTCGCGGCTCCAAGAACCCCCCCCCACCCCCTCTCCCCAGACACTTTCCCTAAGGTCGGCTGCGTGTATTTTAGGGTTGTATGAGTGTGTGGCCTTTTGACATTTGGACTATTAGTTTGAGGTCAAAGTATACACTTAAAGAAACTGATAATCGTCTATTTTTGCTATTCAAAAGCCGCTGCATGATTCTTCTTTTTAAAGTTGCTTTGAAACTCAAAAAGTAGTTTAGTAAATACAGTCAAATGCACTGTTACCTCTGTGTATCTTCATCTTTCGTTTAGTTCATATTTTTGTCCTAAAGTGGCATCGACTGATTATTTACATGTATGGTTTATAACAGTTGTTTCCAAAAACAAAGCCGTCTGTTTAGCTGAGTGGTGATGTTTGCCGTGCGTTAAATCAAGAGGACATTCTAGCTGCCATTTTCGTCCACCAGCGAGGTAGTCCTAGTTCCACTCTTCTAATATTCCTTTCTTACATTATGGGATGTCTCACTCTGCTATGTTTGGGGAAATACGAATAAGAAACAGTGGAAATAAGGTTGAATGGGGCCTAAAGCTTGAATTGTGAATGCTGGAGCCCAGGCGAGGATCCCGCTCGGCTTGTGATGCCAGTAGGAAAGTAGGACAGTGGGCCACTGGCTCAGTAAACGTTTGTCGCTCTCTGCTTGTTTCTCGACCTGCATGTCTGCACAATGCCTTAAGAGTTTTTTTCTCAAAACATGTGAAATGCGTCTGTCATCCCTCCAAGCTTTTAAATAAAAAGACGCATACGTTGACTGGGCTGCCTATTTCCTACAGTTCAAACGACGAGAGACGTTGTACTTAAAACAAACGCTAATTTATTTCACTCCAATTTATCCAACAACCACTAAGCCAAACAATGTAAAATGAAGGTTATGTTTTGGTGCGTATAGCCCATACACTGTGTGCTTTTATTCAAGTTCATTTCTTACTTTCATTTACGTGTATTGACCCTAATAAACTCTTCATGGAATCTGAATTGCTTTTTAAACTACTGTGTTCGCTGCCTAGACCCTGCCACCCGTGCGTGAAAATAGTGTAAAGCTTATCTGATAGTTTGCTGTAGAACACTAAATAACAAGGGTGACCGGGGAAGGCTATGATAAGAGTCCCAGTACGGAAGTGGCTTGACTTAGAGGCAGTCTGATGTTGTTGTACTGAATTCATTACCGTCCCATTCTGTAGACCTAGATGGATGGTATGGCTTTAATTACAACGTTCTAACATCATCTTCAACTGAACGAAATTATTTTGAAACTGGAGTTCTTTATTTTGCTGTAGGGACCCTCCTGGACCCTTCTCAGTGACCCCTGCAGGTCACCGGACCCCAGCTGGGAGTCTGACTTTAAACACATGGCTTGAATGGATGAGTGGATACTTGTTGTGCAGAAAGCGAGATATGTATATATATATATATATATATATATATATATATATATATATATATATATATATATATATATATATATATATATATATATATATATAGATAGATAGATAGATAGATAGATAGATAGATAGATAGATAGATAGATAGATAGATAGATAGATAGATAGATAGATAGATAGATAGATAGATAAAGGTGTTTTCTTGATAGTAGCGAGTTGAGTTTGAAGTTGATGTATTTCGTTAGAACAATCTATTACCTACATAAGTGATGCCATAAATTGTACCCTACTGACCTGGCTAGGGGTTTACCAAAGCTTTTAATACAACCAAGTGATTTATGGCCGCTGCTGGGTCTTCTCTCTGGATATCTGGGTTTATGGCGATTTAAGAAGAAACAAGCGGCCTGGTGGGGAAGTTTCCCTGCCCTCACCGTGCGTCTCTCCGGGTCCCGGGGTCACGCAGCCCGGGGAAATGCTCTTAATGAATTCATGTTTTTTCCCTCTCTTTTCTCCTTCCTTTTCATTATTTGTTCACACCCGCTCCTTAAATTATCATCGAATGACTCAAGGCTATCAATCTTGTTTGCTTTTCATTATTTCATTATTGGCCTATTGCCTATTACACCCAGGGTTTCGCCCGTTTCTGATCTATCCGTGGCCGCAATCATCAATACTAAATAATATTCTGATAATATTCTGAATCTGTTAATGTATCTACATCTCATTTAACGGTTTGGGTGCGTTTACATAAAAGAATAACCAGTTATTTTGCACAGATTTTGTATTCTTCTAATGGTCTTTTTTGGCTCTGTTCTAAATAATAAAATTTCCAGGTCAAATCTTAAGTTATTTAAATCCGTTTTTTTGGGATATATGCAGATGTGTTTAATCTTTTAATTGTTTGAGGATTACGACCTCATTATAAATTGAAATTCGTTATGTTTTTTGGTAAAAAATGACAAGTAGATTGTTGCAATGCTATGAGGTCAGAATATTCAGTAGACCTCAGTGAGTGTGGGAAAGGCCTTGGCTGTTGAACTGCTGCTATCAGTGTACCGAGGAGACAAATTGCGTCGATGACAGTCCTCTGTAGCGCACAGGCGCTGTGGGTAGTCCACGGTGTAAATGGCTTGTGATGGAGGGAGGAAGCACATAAAAAAGGCAACAGGCATCATAATGATATTCGTGCAAGCCATTGGTCCGTATACACCCAGCTGTGCATCTGAGTTTATCGTCTTTAGACGAAATATTACGGTTTATTTTTTAGACTTTACCAGTGTGTAAGCATTAAAAGGAGTTTCAGGTGGACAAACTTACTCCGGCTCCCGGTTTAGCTGCCACAAATGAATAGACTTGTGTTCCTTGAAAACATTTTGCGCGTATTTATTATGACAAAAACGTCAGCCCCGTTATGCTTACACTTTAGGTAAAAGCCCAATGCTCTTACGACATCTTCCAGTGGAACAGCTCTCACCTGGAATCATTTTCTGTCTAAACTGAGACAAATGGGCTTTTATGGTCGCAGCTCAGGGTTGCCCACTCACACTCCATGTTTTTGTTTTTTTTACTATTTATGGCGGTGCATTTCGTGGAGTGATTACGCACAACCAGGACCTTTTGAAGCGCACATGTTTATGTTTTTATGTGGGTGAGATCACACCTCCACAGGAGCTTTCCTGTGCCTGTTTGCAGTTGGCACATTTTTCATCTAACTCTCTCCCATGATTTATTCTCCCCTGCTCTTTCTTTAGTAGCGGAGGTCCCCTCACCATTACATTATTTTATTGTTAATATAATCACATATTGGCTTTAAAGTCGCAAATCCTGAATTGTGAGGTAGTGGCTTGCTAATCATTATTTCCAGGACAAAATTATGTTGATTCAGAATAAAAAAATAAATTAAAAAAAAATCCATTCTGTTTTACTACAAGCTATATGATGTAGGACACAGAGGCAATGTTTCGTCAGAAGTGAAAAATGTAAAGTCCGTTACCACAAATATAAAACATGGGTAACCATTTGTTTTTAAAGAATTGTGCAAATGCTTCACTGAGGTATTTTTTCACCCGTAATGACGTTCAATGAATCTTTGATATTAATTAAAAAATATACAAATTCAAATGCTGGGCTTTGTTTATAGGTCTGGGACGGCTGCATCTTGCTGAAACTCACTTAACATGAATGATGAAGGGAGTAATGGGGCCATTTTGTAGCTGTCCGAAGGCCTTCATTCACCAGACTGTATTTAAGAGCCGCGCATGCATCAGTCATGTGTGGCCTGAGCAAGACTCACACACAGGACTCTGATTTGTTAAACTTTACTCCAGGAGCTCCTCTGCTCCTTTTACATAACATTCAAAAGCAAATTACAGAACAAATGTATTTAGGCTCACAATTGAAGAGACAAAGAGAACTGTTAGTGACTTTGTGGTGGCTATTAGGCCTACACAGACCATTCAAGGGCTGAGTGGCAACCTGCTATAGAGGCGTGTGAATTTGCAAAATAAAAGCAAAGTCAATCTGGCAATTATACTAATGATTCATTCCCGAGGTGGCATGGTAATGGAATCTGTCTGTCTGTCTGTCTGTCTGTCTTTCTGTCTGTCTGTCTGTCTTTCTGATTTATTTAAGAAATAAGATAATTATGGTAGATATGTAAATAGATAGTCGCTTAGACTCAGACGCACACACAACACGAAGTGTTTAAAGTGTCAATTGATGCTGTCTTATTTATCGAGCGAATCAGAGCTGCTCAGCATTTCTAAAACCGCAGAATCTTGTTTGATGCTGAAGACTGCCTAGTTTTCTCTTTCTGCAGGAAGAAATTAGCAATTCATAAGGCTATTTATCAATGTGTCCCCATTGGCTGGGTGAACGATGACTTCGCTTCTCATGCAATATTCACTAAGGGTTTCCATTAATAATAACAAAAGTAATCATAAATGATAATAATATTACAAATGTATTATTATAGAATATTATTATTATTACTTTTATGATATTGTCTGTAAATAAGAATATAGGCTAATATTATTATTATTATTTTTCTAATACAAATTATAATTATTGATCAATCTGTATATATAAGTATAAAAAACAATATATATATATATATATATATATATATTACAGTATAAATGAATATATATGTATATGTGTGTGTTTATACTGTATATTTGAGTGTTAAATATTAAATCCATAAAATTATTTTCACCCTTTATGCTAATAGTTTCAAACTGTGCTTCTTTTTGATAGTGCATTTGAATTTTTAAATAATAAAATAACAAATAAATAATAATTTCTTGCTTTAGAGTAAAATAGCACAGCAATCAAGATCCATCTCAGCATTCACATATATGCACTTATTTTAAAGAATAAATGTATAAAGAAAACCATAAATACTTTGTCCATCACCCTCAACAGTGTTCTGGTGTATTGACCTCGACAGAGAGCACAGCCAGTCGCTAGGTCACATAGGCAGCAGCCATGTTGAACAGATGTACAGTGACTTAGGTTCAGATTGGCGTAAGGCGCTCAGGAAGAAGGGGGAGTGGATGACGACATGTTGTGAGTTGGGGTGGGATGGTAAGGGGGAGAGCTGTGAGGTGGTGTCTGGGATATGGGGCAGATTTCGATCAGAGACCCACAGAGTAGCAGAGTTGACAGACTTTACAGATGCAGCGGGCCTGCGGGAGCGCTCATGTGCACCGACTGATGGTTCACGGCTCATATGGCGGCGGGGAAAGATTCACCGAGCCGGAATTTCACATGTAGGCAAGCAACAACCATGTTAGGCCTGCTGGGGCCTTCATACACCAAGTGGACGAAGCAGGATGACCGACGGAAATAGGCTGCAGCGATGAAAATAGGGATGTTGTGATCTCAGTTTTGAGTCTTTAGCACTGTACTGTGGAGTATTTATTGAAGATCCGTTTTACTGTATTTGTTTAGGGCTTTACAAAAAAACAGTAATTTTTTGCATAGCTTTGGGATCTTGCAAAGAAGAATCATGAAGCCAGCAACAAAATGAGATACTGTTAGACAAATATGAGTCTAAGCATTATTACTGTAATACAATATGTTTTGTTGGTTGACAGTGTTAGTTTACAGTGACCTCTCTACATGTAGGTACATCTTTATCAGCTATATATTACATACTTATATCGATAAACATGTCAGTGGCAATGTAATGTATGTGCATTATTGCAACAACTCTAAGTCACTAGCGCTAATAGTCAAATTAGTTTAGTACAGCCATTCATATGACACAAATTTAGTTTGTGTGACATAACTATGACATGAGTATCACGATCACAGTTAAAGAAACGTGATTGTTCTGAATTTACATCATAAATTGTCTGTTTTTTCCATAAAATTGGAGTACAATATTAGTAGGAGAATACCTTCCAAACAATTTCCTAATATTTACAGTATGTGGGTATGCAGCTTGGGAGAATGGCTGTTTTTGAATATGACATTTGTGTGTGCAGTCCATCCTGGCCTCCGACAGAGGGGCCTTGTGGGATGGCAGGTCTTTGACATCTACTGTTGAGAGCAAGCAGGGGAGGGTGAATGTGTCTGGGCCTGCTCACTGCACAGACACGCTGCTGGTGTCTGGAGTCAGCCAAGCAGAACAAGGGAGAGAGACACACAGACACAGGGAGTGAAAGAGAGTGAGAGAAAGAGAGATTTTGCACTCACAGGGTGGTACATCTTGGGGGTAGAAGTGTGTAGAAGTGTGTTTGGGAGGTTAGGGGTTGAGGATTGTTTGTGTGTGTACTGCCGGGGGTACAGTATGTCACAGAATGCCTACTCCTCTCTAACTAAAGTGGATTAAATTAGACGTAGTCATGCGATGTCAGCAAATTAGTCCTTGTCATTTGTAAGAACTACGTTTCCACTTAAACCTTTTACTTAAAATATTTCACTTAGAAGTTTTGAACCATTTTCATACCCCAATACAAATTAAACCATTTTAAAATCAAATGCCTTCTTCAAAACCTGTTAATTTCTTGTCATTGGAAGGTGAACATTTTATAGCATGTGTGGGTGTATGAGTGTTTCACATTGCTAAGGTAACTCAGACAGGGATGTTCCCCCTCTTTGGTCCTTACTGAACAATATTAATGGCTTTCAAAATACTGATAAAATGTTTGACATAATATTAATGACCAACAGATTTGACGTTTTATAGGCCCTGTCTGCACCGGATGTCCATAAAGTGCAGTTGAAATTACCATGTGTCAAAATGTCCAGATTATAAAGTGAGTTAGGACCTGCTGTGTTTTCCACCCACTCTCAACCCACCTCCTGTGACCCATATCCAGAGGTCATGGGGAGGGGTCTGTTTGGATGAATTTAGAGGAGGCTTACTCCCCAAGGCTAGTCTTGTTCTTTCTCAACAATAGCTGTTCTAACACAATCAAGCTCCAGGGGTTATCCATTTCCAGTGGCGATTAAAAATACACTGAAAGAGGATGTGTATATTTGGTGAGACCGACTGTGCAACTTTCCACGGCTCGTTGATGTATAGACATTCACACAAACAGACCAGGTCAAAAGCACAGTTGGAGACTGGGTCATAGGTGTTCGCTTGACTTGGCCAGCCTGCAGACCAAGACAGTTATACTCTTTACATGATGGACCTGGAGCAGTTGATGAGAGGTGACTAGGAGCCTGCATGGACATGCTACGGCCATTACGCTCGTTACTTGGCAAGGACAGAAGCAGCAGGAATATTCGAAGGAACACAGGGCGGAGTTTGTGGGGAGTAGACTTCATGGCCTCCTCCCACCATTTCGTTAAGAGCTACAGCCTCTTGTAACACATTTTGACAATGAAGCAGAAAGAGATCTTTGATATTCTTCTTAAAAAAATTGCCACTTACAAATCTGTCTGCAGAGTGGACGCTGCTGTAAAACAGTTTGCCTTGAAGGGGAAGAAAGGCCACATCACCTGGTTTCAGCCTTTGCCGGTCTCGTTAAATATAAGAAGAAAAGAAAGATGGGGGGAAAAAGTGAGGGCCGTTTCTTTTGGGGTTTAACTACAGCTGGTGATGGTGGGACTGTGGAGGCACAGTGCCCATACCTCCAGGCCTTGCTCCCTTCAAGAGCAGGGAATCAGTCAATTTCCAAACATTGTAGTAAGTCTGTGTGATGGCTTTAAGAGAAAAGCTGATTTCATGAATGATGTGATGGGCTCATATGTCCATTGTAATTAACCAAAATGCATGTGTGAGAACAAGAGTTTTTGAACAGTGTATATTTTACTTTGTAAGTGGTCTGTGTGTATTACTGTTCACTATAGCATATGGCTGTTATCAGACTTTTGTTCTGCCCCACTTCTCATCCTTGGTGTCAAAAACACTTGCCACCTGCACTTCAGCTACACTTCAAAAGGCCCACAGGCATGAGGAGGGCTCCCCACTTCTATTAAATATTCCCTCCTTTCCCTTTTGTCTTCTTGAGAAAAGCAGCAGGTTTAACCAGACCCCTGCTATCTTATCAACAGTGCACCAAATTCACTCTCAGCGTCTTAAATCCACTCTCTTTTGCACAGCTCATACACATTTGAGTCCAACACATTTCAGTGGTGGCAGCAGCACCAATCACATATGACCTTTTGTCATGATATTTACATAATCCCCATGGTTCCACGCTGCAGCCTCCTGGAGGCACTGCCAGCTGTGAGGAGCATTTATTTAACCTCACATCAAGTTGATACGGAGTTTCAGTGACACAGGGACTTTATGTTTAAGTGAGTGCAATATGTAGAGGACAATGAAAGGAAGGTTAAAAAGCTTTACTGGCTATTAGGCTATTATTAAGGCAAGCATTTCATGGGGGCAATCTAGCAAATGTGGAGGTGTTACTTTTGGTCTTTTAGATTGCCCTAACACCTGTCCATTTGGTAGAGTGATAGATGGCGGAGGGATAGAAAGTAGTGCATGTGTATGACACAGATACATTATGATGTGTTTTCTCAACAGCAGATGGAGGAAGGGAAGGGAGGCCACCCTGTGGGTTTGCCATCAGCTTCAGTCAGTTCACAGAACTGCTGTTTCAAGAAAATCAGTTCTCCAGCAGAGTTTCTTCCTTTTGATAGTAAGATGCAATCAATTGCAACTAGTATATATTCATTCTATTTGACTTAACTGCAAACTTAGATGTGGCTAAAAATTGTGATTCATAGATATCATGTCATTTTAAATATATATTCAGTGTGCAGATGGCGTTTGTTAGCCGTGATTTTAACATGGATTTGACAGTGAGTGCTGTGAAAGACTAATTGCAATGAGCCAGATGAAAGCACTGGACAATATAGGCTGACCCCCTCCCTCTGTGTCCTTTCCCCTCTCACACCCTATAGAAATCCCTTCTAACCTCTCACACACACACACACACACACACACACACACACACACACACACACACACACAAACTTAACACACATGAAGGGTGACAATTGCTTAATCTCATAGCCAATCACACGCAGGCACACATTACTTCCGCCCAATACACAATGCACACACAAGTCCTCACGAAAGCTATACCCACGCACACACACACACACACACACACACACACACACACACACACACACACACACACACACACACACACACGTGCGCTTCTTAGGGTCAGAGCCCACGTCCACATCCACTTACTCCTCTGCTAATGAATCAATCAGCTGGTTCCATTCATTTCATTGCTGTCAAACCCCATCGATCAGCCCCTCTCTCCTCATCCCAACAAATCAGCAGGGGAGCTCAGAGATCGAGAGGAGAAGAAGGGGCTTGAAACATCCAGGCAGTTCAAAGACTCCTCATTTCTTATCCACTTTGGTTCCCTAGAAATATGGTGTTTTGATGGTGTGTAGTAGTGTGTATGTATGTGTGTAAAATGAAAGCGAGAGAAAGGATTAAAAAAAGATCAAGAAGGCAAGATGTCGGCTCCTGGAGTTTATACATGGTAGCTGACCTTCCTTTGACCTATGACTTACGTGTTAGCACTGTGGACTCGCAACATCACGGAAAGACTAGAGGTAGCAGGTGGCGGACTTCAGCCAGGTGGAACTTATGCACTTCCAGGGATGCCCCTTCTTTGCCATGAGGTATCAAATGCCCCACCCAACTGTGCGATTGAGTCTCTAGCTTGGCTAGGTGAGCGATATGTACGGTGGGTCCAACTCTCGCCATGCTCCACTCCCACACCTACAGAGTCAAAGTCAGAAAGGTTATCAGTTATTAAAGCCTGTCAAATTTGGAGCTGTGTGTGTGTGTGTGTGTGTGTGTGTGTGTGAGGCCATGCAGAGTGAGAGGCGAGAGAGGGGTTTTCTTTAACAAAAAACACTTCATTCTGTTTATTGGCCAGCCAGTTAATTTCAAAAGGTGCTGAGAGAAGCAACTACGCAGGCCAGAGGTTGCAGGGAGCCAAGGTCGATTATGTTGTGGTTGGGGGGAAAGGAGTGGAGGACGACAGGTAGGAGGCACACAGGAGGATCTGAGATTTTGAGATCCATCTAAGCAGAGAAACTGTAATCCCCTGACTTGGATGCTTGCCGCCAACCAAGTTTCCACTTTCACACCATGCCATTTCCTCCCAGACAGGATTGTCCCTGGGAAGAGAGATCCATTGCTTTCCACCAGTACCTTTCACTATATCCTTCGTCCACACAAACATTCACATTGGTCCCAGATGAAAGGTTGAGGCTTTGATGCAGTCTGAAAGGAATCTGCCAGCGTTTCTTTTAATAAATCCGAGAAGCAAACAAGTGCAGATCGATGAAAACATTGTGCGATGACTGAAAGATGCAATCTAGTGTCAGAATGGTAGTCATTGGCAGATGGAACAAAATATTTAGAGTTGAACTCAAGGCAGAGGGAGCGTTTGAGTAAACAATGAGTGAGTAAACACAGATATATAAAGGTAAAACAAGGTTATCAACAGGAACAAAGCAGGGAGTCATTTCTCAACATTTGGTTTGTCTTCATAGAGTGGCGGTGTTTACCTTTGGCTCAGATGGCCATTGATTTATATGGATCAATACATTTTATTGCCGTTTGATTAGAGGAAGTGTGAGTTTTTATAACTGCAATGGTGGTTCATCAGGTACGACTAACTCCAAGGTGTTGTGCTAGCCAGTCAGCTTGGTGCTCCGGCCTGCCAAATAGGAAAAACTGAAAGGTTCAATGCTTTCCTCCAAAAAAAAAAAAATCCTCAGACAAAGCCTTCATTTATATGCTGTTTACCTTCCCTTTCTTCACCTCCCTGTCACTCTCTTTGGCCTTGTCCCTTTCCCAGCCTTGCTCTCAGTCTATGATATCTCCACCCCCTCTCTTTAACTGTCATTTGCGTCCTTTGTTCTTTCATCCCATCCTTTTTGCCCATCGTTCTGCCCTCTGCCCCTCTTCAGTTCTCTCTTCTGTGACCAAAGCTTATCACAGTTACAGTAGGTCCTAATTGCAGTATTATTTTCCTTTCCCTGTTATCTCATGTCCTTGTGATATCAAACTCCCAACAGTGACAGTAAGCAGCTAGGAGACGGATGCTATTTACTGCTCAGAGACCCTTTGTTATTGTGTCCTACTTGATAAGGTCTTGACTGTCGAGAGGACTTCCCCTATTGTGTATGTAGACAGGGAAGTCTGCAGTTGAAAGACTGACCGAAATTGTTTCTTGACATGACAGGTCTGACATGAACTTTTCTTTCACCATGTCGCCCTTGGCTTTTTACACAAAACATGGTCCTTGCCTGTCAGCTTGGACAATAAAAAAGATTAGTGCAGAAGGAATGGCTGCAAAAAAGAAAGGCAAAAGTGCCTCAGTGGGCTGTAACGCAATATGTTGCTTCAGGAGGGCAACGAGAGGGTGTCTAAGTGGGAGTCGCGTGAGGTGTCTGGGAGCCAAACAGCTTAGAGTGTGAAAACAATCGGCAGAGACATGAAAGTATGAGTGAGAACACACACAGGGGTCAGATAACCCCTGGGCAGATGGGGATGGTCAAGAGAGCAGGGGAGAGAGGTTTTGGGGGGTTGCTATGTTTATGCCACTAGTGTCAGAAAAGGAATACAAAAGCATTACCCCCTCTCCCACTTTTGGCCTCTATAAATCCCCAGTGGTGCAGGAGCTAAAACGGTGGTGATGATTAGAAATTCAATTTGGCTTGCCATCAATCAATACCACCAAGATCGACAGGATCGCTGCCGATTGGCCACCATTGCAAACAGATTGGGTTTGTGCCTCTTGGGATTCACGCCCTTTTTTCACGCTTTGTTAATTAAGCGCCCAAGCTGCCCCTGCACTTACTTATTTATGAATCTTGGCTTCGACCGGTACTGGAGACCACTTGGTCTCCCCTAATTAGTACCTCACTAATGGCCAAGCTTCCAGACAATCCATACAATCTCAATGCAGACCGCCAACCCCCAATGCACACATGGACGCATAACACCCATATGACCTTGACGTTACACAACCCAAGTTGTCTGGTGTTGTGTTTCTGTGGTACTGTTTAAAGTGCCCCACATGGAATAATGAGGCAACACTTAAAAAAAAATCAATTTCCATCTCCGTCTGTCAAAGTAATTTCTCACCTGTTCATTTACCCAAGAATAGAGCAGCCCGGATGTGTTGAGCACCGACAGTCATTAGATATGGAAGAAAACTTGAAGGAAAAGGCGGGAGGCTTCATGTCGGTGAAATATTAACACTTTCCCAGAGCAGTGAGGGCTTTGCAGTTTTGAAGCCACCATGATTTATTGATATGTATATATCTTCTTTGAAACAGTGGCTTGTTACAAGGAAAAACAATAGATGTATACTTTTGACTTCATAACACCTCTTTTGAATAAAGTACAACAGTAGTATGGAGTCATTACTATAAATCCCAATCATATAACTACTCTAACCTTCAATCAGTCCTGCAAACACCCTGCCCAAAAGCCTTTTTCCCTTCCTTTCAATGAAGTCACTGTTCAGGGTCAGTAAGCCGATCAGCTGTGGCCTTGTGTGGTGCTGTTTGAATCCCATAAACACTGGTCCTGAGTCAGATTTACTGGCCAGCGGCCCTGGGGATTCATTTGTATTCTACCCACTTTGGCTGGTTCAGGGTCAGGACGATGACTAATCAGGTCAGTGCTGATCCACACCCTGTGGTTGGAGCAACCCCACCTAGCTCACTTGGACCACCAAGAGGTCTGGTGTGTGTGTGTGTGTGTGTGTGTGTGTGTGTGTGTGTGTGTGTGTGTCTGTGTGTGTGTGTGTGTGTGTGTAGGTGTGTATGTGTGTGTGTGTGTGTCAAAGGTAGATGGGTTGCATGGAAACATTCTGACATTTTTGGAGCATCTAATTTCTCAAGTCCCCAGTTGGGGAGAAAAGCAAACTTGCACCTAGCTGTTGTTTATTCCCTTTAGATTGTATCGCCACAGGCCAAAACAGAAGTGAACCCAGCTGAACACTTGCTAATGGGTGAGTTTAGGCATAAACATTGGGGTTGTTATTTTTTTAACTAGTGAAGTTCACCAGAAGCTGTCTTATAAGGATCACAATAAGGCAGGTGGGTAAGTGAGGAAACTTCTGGGTGTGTAATTAAATAGTTAACTATTGCCTCTGTTGGCCAACTTTGGTATCCAAAAAAGATTCCTCTCATTTGTGTTTACTTGAATATGCATTTATCCATTTGTACATGTATGGAAAAAAAATAAATAAAAAAACTGTTGTTCCCCTGATTGTAGCTCCCCTCAGAAATCTGTAGTCCTGTCTCTACATGCACTATGACACTATTTATCCCTCTAGGCTCTCTGGTAGTCAAATTATCCAGGTAGGATTATTTTAAAACTGAGTGGGCTGTCAAAACGCCAAAGGTGAATGTATACACTGATTATTGATCCCTTTAACCTGACCTTTTTGACTAATGTCCCATGCAAAAGTATGAACAAAATCCTTGTCTCATTTAAGCTTCATAATGTTGAGTTAATTGAAGTGTCTTTTGGCCAGGAGGTGTGTGTGTGTGTGTGTGTGTGTGTGTGTGTGTGTGTGTGTGTGTGTGTGTGTGTGTGTGTGTGGTGCGTGCGCATGTATGTATGTGCACAAACGTATGTCGGCACATAAATCAATGGGTGCATGGCGGCCTTGTAGGTAGAGCTACTGTGTGTGTGTGTGTGTGTGTGTGTGTGTGTGTGTGTAGGTAGCAGTGGTAGTGTGGGGGTTATTGGTGACACCCTGCTCCCTTCTAACTGCCAGCTTTAGTTACACATCAATGAAGGGTGAATAATACAGTATCTAGGGTAGCCTATATTACTCCTACATATCCCAAGAGAAAGACAGAGGGATAGAGAGGTAGACACATGACATAATGAGAAAAATCTACACTAACTATATCTTCCATTAAGAAAAAACAAGCTAGAAGAAAAAAGACATTAAACCCAGAGCTCCCCGATTCCTCCCTAATCTAATTCATCATCCACTTCATTTAGCCAAACCATGAAACTTCAACCAGCCTCACTTCCTGTTTACAGTAGATAGTGTCCCTTCCTCCTCCGTTGTCCTGGTGTATGATCAGCTTCTGTCTTTTAGATTTATGCGGCTGTTTAGGTACTTTAAGGATAACAGGACACCTTCAGATGAAAGAGGAGTTGAAGCTTAAACTCTAGGCCAGTCAGCTGCTGTGGGTTTAGTGGACTTGCTGGAATGTATGAGGGTCCTTGAGCACGGATTGGTGATGCATCTGGTTCTGTAATCATGGTGTGATTATTTAGACATCCATCTTACTAGGATGGTGACAGGATGAGTTTAGGTTTGTGTATGTGCGTTACAGAAAGATAGAAAGTTCAGTTTGTCTGTCTGTATCTCGGCCCATGCTGTGTGAGTAAAGCCTCTGCATTTTGGGATTTGCATCATTGCCAGTCTGTTTCTGTGCATGTGTATGTGCATATATGTGTGTCCATGTGTGCATGTTACTAACTGCTGTATGATTTATTCCTTCTTGCTCTGGTGTTGCTGTCTGGGGCCCTCTGTGTGTCATGCCAATGCGCAAAGGTCTTTATGTAATTGAAGTGGGCCTCCGAAAGCCCCTTGCCATATGGAACCCAGCAGCCTTGTCTGTCCATCCGTCAATTTATTTTAATTGCCCAGAGCCCGGATTCTATGACGTGACTATCGTGATGACATGAGTGGTTTCTTCATAGGTTAAATACATTAATAACTAATACGGTTTGAGACCTCACCAATCCCTTACCATGATATTGACCAGATGTTTGGATTTTCTCATATCATTTTGCAATGTTGACAATCAAGACACTGGACCTTATTCTACAGTACTGCTACACTTACAAGAAGCCACTTTGCAGAAATGTACTTTAAATGGCTAATAGTTAATGTACAGTACATGTAAGGTGGAGCAAATATTAGCATTGACATGACCATGTTTTAAGCTTTTTATGGATGTTCTTTCTCTGTGCCCGTCTCCTGGCTGGTTCTTTGCTGGTGCTTTTAGCTGCTAAAGAGGCGAAGTCCATTTGCACAGAGGAGGTCTAACAAGTCAAGTTATTATAGCAGCCAAGTGTGGGATTAATTAACCCAGTGGCGATTTAGAATCTAGAATCTATCTCATGCAAGAGAGCAATGCTGCTGCCAAGGTTTTGCACGGTCGAAAGTTGAACTACTTCACTTAGGTTAGTTAGTTCTAGCCAGCAAACAAAGGTCTAGGAGGAGAAAAAGAAGGATGGGAATGGTAGCTGTGTGTGTGAAGGAGAGAGTCCGTCATAAAAACAAAAAAGAAACAAAAGTGAGAAAGAAAGAAAGGATTAGTGAGGGAAAGAGAAAGGACGAAACCAGACAACCTGCCCAGTTTACCTTGCCCAGTGTTTAAAATGAACAGCATCTTGTGAGTGAGTGCATCTGGGCCATTGTTCGTCTTTCTGTTTGTATTTGCAATGTTGCATGCTATATTATGATTTAAATTGCCACTCCTCAATTTTTGTGAGGCTACAGAGAGATATATGTGTACTTTTATATGATCTTTGTGTATATGGATTTGCGTGGCTGTAAGAGAAAAGGTGTGTGCGATTGTCTCAGTCACGCAGGCCCGCAGAGCCCTGACCTGGCGGGTTGCATTCCTCACTTTAACTGCCCTAACCTCCCCTTTGTTCTCTGTGTCTTTGACCTGAATTGCTAATAGGCAGGCAGGTAAACTGTAACAAGCCCTCTGTCTACTCAACGAGCTGATGTGAGAAGCATCAGTCTGCCCGCAGGGTCTGCTTTTTACCTGGTTCTCCTTATCTTCTTTTTGAAAAGAGAGGACTTGGGATTGGGGGCAGTGTGTGCATGTGTGATTGTGATGGGTTCAGAGTGTAATTACTCATCTGCTAAAATTCCCCATCTGCCATTTTTTCTCCCTTTTCCCTTTTCCCACCCTCCTCTTCTTTTCTTCCTTACAGGTAAATGAGGGCATACCTGGGAAATTAACTTGACTGGCGGTGATAACTGACTTGATAATTACCCTGCATCCTCTTCATTAATCATGAGCGGTTGCTCATTGAGCCAAAAGACGGCTTTTAGTATGTCTAGCTGGAGTCCACGCTAATAGGGTAGTCCCCAGCTCCTATTTTGGTTCTGTATTTTGTTTATCCTGTCTGTGCAAGTTTCCAAGGAGAAGCAGAAAAGAAACAAGCAGACCTCAAAGACTTTTGGTCTCTACCACCGCAGTATTTTTTAAACTGTTTTAAAGTAATTGGAAGCCACCGGCATGCTGAAAATGCGGACCGCATCAGAGTTTTGCCCCTCGCTGCAGACGCACAGGCAGCTGTTCCGGGTGTAACAGGAAGTAGCCATCTTTAATTAGATTCAACACGATCATTACATGCTGCACTGGAAGTGCATTGTAAGGTGATCTGATATGTTGGCATGACTCTATTTGAAGAGACTGTATTAAGAGAAACAATGGTAGTGGGAGAGGGAGAGGGCATGTGTTTGTGAGAGAGACTCAGTGGCTATTGAAACAGAATGGCAAAGCTGGGTGCTAAGCCCTTTTCTTGTGGTGCTCAGCCATTCAAAA
This sequence comes from Percina caprodes, assembly GCA_013375575.1. Lineage (NCBI taxonomy): Eukaryota > Metazoa > Chordata > Actinopteri > Perciformes > Percidae > Percina > Percina caprodes. The sequence continues at coordinate 5,695,080 of JABXJD010000004.1, read as the reverse complement.
AGCCACAGCTTTTATTCAATGCCTGGTTCCAGCTCTTTCTAGGCTACACCCCCAGTGAACAAACAGGATTTGTGTGTGTGTGTGTGTGTGTGTGTGTCTTAATAATATGTCTCATTTTCTATTTGTATGTGTGTTGCTGTTATTACTGTTTAAATAATGTATTATACATAATGTGTATGCATTAGCATCATGTAAGTGTACAGTATGGGTTTGTGTTCCCAAATGATTGAGCTCTGTTTGTTGAGTCAGCCATTGCAGACACACGGAATTGCTTAAAACCTGCTATTAGAGCTGTGAAGTAACTGCTCACACTCTCTCCTACTGCACAGGCAGCACAATAGCCCACCTTGTATTGAACAGAAATGTGTGCATGTGTGGTTTTGTGCATGTTTATGCTTATAGTGCCTCTGAGACACACAGATAATCAGCCGCTTCCACTCAAACAGGCAAATACTCCTTCATTCATCCAAGTGAGTGTGTGAGTGCACACGTGTAAAAAACACGTTCCCACTATTCTCGGCAACTATTTCAATGTTTTCATTGAAATTCACACATTCCCCAAGGCCAAGTTGCTGCTATCACATTTTCGTATGTCTGGTCCAGGAATATGTGCTGTTATCTTGTACACAGTCTGTTGCCAAAGCTATCGAGCTGTTATGAATGGATGCCCTGGTTGGCATAGGGGCAGGAGAGGAGAGGAGAGGAGAGGAGAGGAGAGGAGAGGAGAGGAGAGGAGAGGAGAGGAGAGGAGAGGAGAGGAGAGGAGAGGGAGAGGAGAGGAGAGGAGAGGAGAGGAGTGAACTAGACGATGGCTCCCTGCAGAAAGGCAATAAGCAGACACAGTCTCTGAAGGCCGCTGCATGTCAGCATGCCAAAAACACAGTGGCAATGAAAGAAGCACAGGGGCTGTGGGGAATACTAGAGTGCGTGAGCTCTCCATCCTCTCCTCTCCCTTCTTTTTCTCAGCTCTGTGTTCTCTCCTCCCTCCTCACCCCCCTTTTGTTATCTTACTGGCCCCCTTGCCTTTCATTGCCATTGCTTTCTCTGCTTTGCTTCCTCCTTCTTTCTTTGAATATCTCTTTTTTTCTTTTCCACTGCCATCTCTTGCACCCCCTTCCCTACCCCTGACTTTTTCATAATTCCTCGTCCTCTTCTTTCTCTTTTAGTTCTTTGCTGGAATCTACAAAGACTTACAAGCAACGTTGGTATACACGAGTGTGCACTGAATGACTTTTTTTTTAATCACAAGCAAGCAACCACACCCAAAGATGGGAATCCCTCTTCCTCTCCCTCTCTCTTTTTCTCTGTCCCCATTTGCCTTTCCCTTTCTTATCGCCACAAATAAACCCATATTGACTAGTTATTTCCTTTGTGCTGTGGCTGAATAAGCCTGGGAAGTAATGCATATAAAATGCAAGAGAATGTTGGCGTATATCATATTATTGTCCTCACATGGTTCATTCCTCCATTCACTGCTTTTATATCTAGCATGGATGTACCAACATTTAAATTTCACTGCTCCAGAATGACTTGCAATTACTGAGCAAATAGAGGTTAATTGTCTCTCTTAAGGACATATGAACCTTAATGAACACGCATGTCTTTGGATGATCAAAGTGAAGTTTTATTTTCAGCGGGGTCTCTATAACTACAAGGCCACTCTCCCAAGAAGTCTTTGCTCTCAGAAAAGGACACATAATCTGTAGAAATGTGACTAGCGGGGGTCAATGAAAGTAAACTATAAAGGCAGATTGTGGGCTGCCAAAACTCTGTTGGCAGACTTGACATGCTAAATGTGACTTTGATGGGGTTAGCGAGTCCTGACACTCACCTGTCACAATGTTAGCCTGCACCACTAATACCTTATATCCCTTAGAGAGGCAGAGGCGCCAGGTGAATTTCTGCTCACAGACAGAAACACAGGCTCAGACTAACATTATGGGATGCTGCCTTCCTTGAATAAAGACAGAAAGAAAAAAAAAGGTTCATAGATAGTTAATGCTGGGTTTTCTACACACAAATGTGTGTGTTAAAGCATGCATGTCTGCCTCTCCAGCTCAACTTTAAATGAGGATTCCAACATTTAAATGAGAATGTTGAATAAGAATGAAGCTTATTTCAAGACTAATTAAAGCATAATCTATTTTTTCCTCTTCTCATTTGACCTTTGAGGCACTTCATATTTATTAGCGTCTGCAAACACTGATTCTTATCAGGGTTGCAGGCTACGCCGCACTGTTTCTTCATTAGCCTTATCCACTGAGGAGTCATCAGAGCAGTCCGCAGGTTTGGCCAGACAAAGCAGCGAATCAAAGAATATCGGCACTGCTTCATCTCATTGAGTAAATTACTCTGCCGCCCTGCTTTTATGTCTCTCTCTTTATAGATGAACATTTAATGAGGCAATTGTTGAACATCAGTAACAAGCTTAAGTAAATGCGAAAGTACATAGAATAGGAGATGGATAGATAAAGAGACATGTATCTGTTTTAGAAGATGTAAAAGAATATTTTTTGTCATGCTGGCTGCATTGTTGCTGAACAAGTGATGGTCTTTTTCCATAGTTGGAATACCGAATAA